>OY821518.1:138537797-139137797 GCA_963682025.1 Cordilura impudica
TTCCATTTATAGTGAATTTCAAAATGCAGAGGCACAAGTGGGAGCATTAACAGAAAAATTACCAGAATTAAGCGAAAAATGTGAAAATTTTCTGAAAGAATCTGCAGATATTAATGAGCAGCGTAGACTGAATTCAATAACATTAAAGAAAAATACTCAACTGTTGGAGATTTTGGAATTGCCCCAATTGATGGAGCGTTGTATACGCGAGGGTCGTTATGAGGAAGCCCTGGAATTGGCTTGTTATGTACAAAAAATGGGTGAAAATCAGGGCCAAATACCAGTGATAAAGGTTGTATTTATTAAAAGGCAATATAATTTATAATTGATTCTCTATGCTAATCTCATCGCAGAGTATTGTTCGTTCTGTGGAACTGTTGTGGCATACAATGCTTGTCCAATTAGTGGCTCAATTACGTACAGACTTGCAGTTACCTAAGTGTTTACAAATTGTTGGTTTTTTGCGTCGAATGCAAGCATTTGGTACTATTGAACTGAAATTAAAGTTTTTACAAGCCAGAGATGCTTGGTTAACCAATTCGTTAAAGGCAATTCCGATGGAGGATGGTAAGTCGGCGTTTCCACAGGCAAATTCTACACAAATTCTAGTTCGAAAACTTTAGTTTGTAGGCAAGAGAGAGAGAGAAATGGAAAATTTCGAGCTCGCAAATTCTTTACTCTTTTTCTTTGAAAGAAATTTTTTGACATTTTGCTTCTTGTTTCACATTCGTTGTAGTTAGCCAGTTATACTTTTAATACAATTTAAACTTTATAAAAACATTCAGTGTGATATATAACATTTGAAAAGTAAAAATGGTAAATAAGGTGCTCATTTAAAATCAACAAAAGAAACTGTAAAATATATGAAATATATTTGGTTCAGAAGTTAATGTACGATGAAGTTAAATTTTTGCCCTGCATCAAATAAGCTGACTGTATGTTTGCGACATGAAGTTGTATTACAAGGTTTACATTGACAGAGAGACGGACGGACGGATGGACATCGCTAAATCGACTCGGAACATGATTCAAAATGTTGATCGGTTGGTCTCGGTCAGATATTTTTTGTAGCTACAAACATCAGCACAAATTCATTATACTCTGATCACAAAAGGGTATAGGATATAAAAATATGCATAATAAATTTTTTAAATTTATCATTCAAGCCAAGACGAAATGAGATCATTGCAATGTACTTACTCAGAAGGTCATTACGAAGCTGAATAATTAATTGGTGGCTCTTTTCTCCGTTTTCAAAAGAGTTATATTATATTGCTTATAATAAATTTTGAGGCGTCTTTTTTGTTATTGATCACATAATCATCTTCCTTATAATTTATTCTTCAACGTTTTCTATTTTCAAAACATGCTGGGTCATGCAATTTGATACATTTTGGAATTTGAAGTTTTATCGTTTTTAAAAAAATATAAACTGTTTAAAGAAAACAATAATAAACAAATTTCTAACATTAATATATATAATATGTGTACGATAATGCCCTTTAACATGCAATTTAATTATGAATTAAAGGGCTCTGCAGTAGGAATGTAATATACAATGGGCGAACACGTATTAACTATTTTAGGATTTTATTAAAATGGTTCCTTTAAAATGACCAACCTTCTGTCGAACAATAAATTATATGATAACAAATCTTGAATAATAGAGAGGGCTGAGAAATTACAAATTACATTGCAAAAATTCAAATTGATATTGATAAATCCCAATTAATATTGAATACCTATAAATTGTTATTGAGTAATGGAATTTGATATTGAGAAAAAAATTAATACTGAAAAATTGAAACTGAAATATTGAGAAAATATGAATTGAAATTGAGAAAAAAGACAATATTATGAAGAGATGTGTTGCTGTTTTTAACATACAATTCAAATTGATATATAGATGACACTTGTTGTTGGTTATTGTCTTGGGTATAATTATTTCATTACCTCAATACACTACTATCAGGATCTACTAACAACCACAAGATGGCATTTATGTCAAAAAATCACATTCGGAAGGACGGACAAAAAATTTTTATTTAAAATAAAAAAAAAAAAAATAAATAAATTTACGGTATAGGGTTTAACACCTTTTAAAAATCTTTTTTTTTTCTGCTGCTTCTTCTAAGTGAAAGATATAATCTACGAAATAAGATATAATTTATAAAAAAATCAATATCACCCAACCGGTTTAGACAATAAGGTTACGACTATTAACTATACTTTTTACGTGAAAAAATATAAATCACAGTTATTAAAACTAACAGAAAATGTTCGCTGGTGGTTGTGTGTGAAAATTTTTCCGTTTCTCTTATTTTGTAAAGAAACTTTTTCACTTTTTTCTATTAAAAGTCACTCGATTGTATTTTTTTTTCATAATTATTTTATGTCAATCCATTCGAAAAATACTAAATTTTCTCAGATAAGTTACAAAAGATAAACTTCGATGTATTTAAAAATTTCTTTTTAATTTTACCAAGATAGTTTTTTATTGATTAAAACAAAAATACTATTTTAAGATAACATTTTTTGTATGTAGTGAAAATTTCCTAGAACTAAATTTTGATACTACGCAATGTTTATTTTTTCAGCCCAACAGCATTTGACTAAAACCATAGAAGTAACACGAGTAAATATGTTTAATATTATAAATCAATACAAAGCAATATTTCCGGAAGAAGATTCAGCAGCATCGGATATCCAGACAAAGACAACTACGACAAGTCAAACCCATTTACAAGGTGTAAGCTGCGATGCGACACGTTTATTTCAATCATGGATACATGAAAAGGTAAAGTTAAGAAAAAAAAAAAAAAAACTTAATTTGGAAAATATTTATTCACAGATAACAGACTTTTTAAAAACATTAGAAGTTGATTTACAACGTGGAGTAACATCATTTGATACTGTACTTGGACAATGCATGTATTTTGGTTTATCGTTCAGTCGTGTCGGTGCCGATTTTAGAGCTCTTATGGCTCCGATATTTGTAAAGGTTATAAAGGAAAAATTTTTAAACAGTATTGCTATGGTTGGGAAAAATTTCGAAAATGAGCTAGAAAAATACACCCTTATTAACAAGGTTACAGTACATCTCAGAAATTCTACAGCAGTTACGGCTGCAAAAGACGGAAATGAATCGGAATCTTATTCACCACCAGAAACTCTGTTGGACTTTCACCCTATTGCCGCTTTATGTAATGGATACTTAAATGCTCTTAATGATTTGCGTCTTTGTGCTCCTACCGCTTTGGCAAATGATGTTACCATTTGCCTACAACAATCTTTGGAAATGGTGGCGAAACGCGTTTTAGCTTTCTACCATCAGGAGCAACAAGCTTTCACAGCCAACGAAAGAGAAACATTTACCAAATTGTGTTCGTGTTTTGCTTACGATTTAATACCGTATATACAGCGTTGCATACATGCTATATTTCCACAAGCCGTATTAAGCAGTCATTTGGGTATAAACTTAAATGCTCTGGAGAATACAAAAATCACATATTTGCAACAAAAATATATTTTAGAACCACTAAAGCACTTATTACCCAACAGAGTTGAGGTGTTAATGCAACATGAAGTCATAAAGGTTGAGGATTCAAATGTAATTATAACAGCAGAAGGTTAAAACGGCGTAGGTTATTAAGAAATATATTAATTCTATCATTAACAAAGTCAAACAGTCAACTTCATTTGTTCTCAATAAATAATTATTCATACTACACAGAACGATGTTTATAATAATGACGTATACAAAATATAAAGGTATGTTTTGAGGTTGAGTATATTTTTTACAAAACAATATTAGTCCTTTTAATATGTTACTTAGTAGTTTTCTTTTCTATATGTATTGTATATCAACACTCAGGGGATGTCCCCTATTACTGCAGTGCACTGTGCTGATATTTGCAAAATATGTTATCGGTGGAAGAAAGAGGGGGTAGTTTCTGTGGATATTTGACTTAAATGTATCTATATTGTAAATGTCGGGAACTACCTGTGCGGGAACTTTATCCCACACACGGCTTGTGCGGCTAATAAAGAAGAAGAAATAGTTGTTACACAAATATAACAATGTTAAAAAAGGATGACTATATGATAATAAACTTTTTATTCTTTATATTTATTTTTCCAAAATGTCATATAAATTTTAAATTCGGTTGGGTTAAACTTTTCACTTTCTGATTTGGTGTTTACAACAGAATTTGATTATTATTTTGGCCATAAATATCAGTTCTTCTGTTACAATCGTAAATAATTTCAAATACTAAATTATTATCCAACATTTATCACAATATCTGATGCATCAATTGGTAAACAACTAATTTTGCTATCGACAGTACTTTCATTAAAAAAAAAATATTTATAAGGTTGTTAGGAATGAAAATGTGTTGCATTTTAAAATAGTTAAGAATTCAAATGAAAATTCTTTTTACCTAATATAAATATTGTAGCGGTAACCGAATTCCAACCAATTCGTTTTCTGTGTTTATAAACTAATTTTGTTTACAGAAGAGGGACAATTTCTGACAATTATTATAGTAATGGATACCGTGTGAACATTTCCGGATCTTAGAGTAGTTATGGTTAGGAATCTTGACATCATTGGAGTACAAATTTGAATTTCAAAGCAAACACATGTTCTAAAAAAAAAAAAATAAATATATATAAATATATATATAAATATACAGTGGGGAACAAAGGTGAGTACATGTTTGTATTTTTTGCACTTCTAAGCGGATAAAAAAAGCAATAATCAAGCAATTTCAAAATTTTTTTTGGAATTTAATTTATTTTTCAATGGTCAACAAAACTGTATTAAAAACACAATAAAAACACAACAAATTCATAGAAAAACTTACATAGAAAAACTGTATTAATTTTTTTCAATTAAATATTCTTCCTTTATTTACATAGCAGTTCGAATCAAATTCTCTTTACGAACGGTCGTGTAAATAATTAAAGCGCTTAGAGTACAACTATTTAAAATTAACAACAAGTGTAAATTTTTGTTTTTGCAATTGCCTATTCTTGATCTCATTTGAACTCACGTGGTAGACAATCCAGCTTATAACAGGAATAAAAATTTAGCGATGGCCCGAGGGGCCAAATCTTCATCAAAAAGAAAGCTTGTGAACAAGATGACAAAACTTCCTCCGGGTTTTGTTAACCCGAACATCGCGTCAACTTCCAGCAACAGATTTAGCCTGCTTGCTGGCCTCAATGATATGGACGTAACTCCTGCATCAAATATTAGTGATATTAAACAACGCAAACCTCCACCTATAGTTGTAGAAGCCAACGCCTCATTTGCAGAAATACGAAAACTACTAGGTAAAGATTGTATTTTCAAACGTACTTCAATTGGTACCAAAATTTTTGCTCCAACTAAAGAATTGTACGAATGCTATAAGCAAATTCTTAAAGAGAGTAAAATGGAGTTTCATTCATATGGCTCCAAAGATAATAGGTTATACACAACCTTTCTACACGGTTTACCCCGCATAAACTCTGAGGACATCACCGAAGAGTTAAAAAACTACAACCTATCGCCTTCTTCGGTGGCTGAAATAGTCACCAAATTCAGTTCGAACAACAATGCTGTTTACAAAGTTCAATTTGTTCGTAAAAATTTTAACCCTACTGCCTTAAAAAATGTAAGGACAATTTCAAATATCATAATTTCTTGGAAAAAATACAAATCTAGATCCAGAAATAAACCAACTCAGTGCTGGAACTGCTTAATGTACGGTAATGGCGGAGAACATTGTCATCGTAGTGCTGCGTGTATGATATGTGCAGAACAACATCATACAAGTGTGTGTCCGTTTAACACAAATGAAAAAAGACCAGCTGTTTTTACATGCTTTATTTGTAAAAAACATGGAAAAGAGAGAACTGATCACTCTGCAAACGACATCAACTGTCCGTTACGTTCTCTCTATTTGGAAACTAGAACAAGAGTAACTTCCAAAAATCATAACAACAGCAGGCAACAACAAAATATTTCATTTCAATCAAAGGTTGATTTCCCAAATTTAAGTAACAACACAAATTGTAACAATAACATCAATAATAACAGCAAAGCTACATATGCTAACCAGCTGAAAACAAACAACGATTTATTTAGCACTAGATGTAACCCGGTGTGCTTCGCTACACCCTCCCCCTACCCCTCCCCCTTCGGAATCGTTATGAAAGGGCTCACGCAAAGTCCCAAGGCTCTCACTAATACAGTAATTCAGATGTATCACATTTAATATTAAGTTTGTGTGTGGGTACCACGCCCATTTGTCTAATCCCGCCCATTTTTTGTCTGACTACTCATGTTAATAATAGATGACTTGAGACAAATTTGCAAAACTTTCTCTATCATAGTGCTTAATATATATGATATTAAAAATTTACTTTGTATGGGAGGTGCCACGCCCACTAAAAATATTTAAAAAAATTTAAGGCTGTAGCACTCCATATCCGCAGTAAGACTCTGTGAAAATTTCAGGAAGATCAGATGAGTAGTTACGGAGATTACCTCCTACAAACAAACAAACACACATTATTATTATGCTAGTATAGATTATTAGTATAAATTTTTTTTTCAACGCATGCTGATGCTGATATACAATGTTTTTTTTTTTCATTCGGTACAACAATTATCAGATTTTTCGGCGTTCCTACACTGGAGCAAAGTACATGTAGCTGCCCATGAGAAGAAGACGGATTATCCATATTAGATCTGGCAACACTTAACTTTGGCCTTGAACTTAGAATATCATTTGGCAATTTTTCTTTTTAGCGATTTTTGCTTTTTCCCATTTTTGATTTTAAAGATTTTTGTTTTTTGGGCGATTTTTATTTTTCGCGATTTTTGGGTTTGGCGATTTTTGATATTGGCGATATATTTTCCACGACAAATCACATTGATAACTAATGAACTTATCAAAAGACTGTCGCTTTCGTAGTGCTTCATATTTTTTACATAGGAGGTGCCACGCCCACTAATCCCATCCCGCCCAATTTTTATTGGACTACTCACATTAATATCTGATGGACTCATGCAAAATGTAGAGTCTTTCCCTTTTATATTACACCAGTTATATGATATTAGATATTTACTTTGCATGGGCGGTGCTACGCCCACTGCTTCGATCACGCCCATTTTTTTCTTCGACTAATCACACAAAGAACCTATGGGCTCACGCAAAGCCACAAAGCTCTCTCTTTTACAGTACTCCAGAAATATGATATTAAATTTTTACTTTGTATGGGTGGTGCCATGCCCACTGCTCCGATCACGCCAATTTTTTGTCTAACTAATCAAATGAATAACTTATGGGCTCACACAAAGTCCCAAGACTCTCACTATTACAGTACTTCAGATATATGGCATTTTATATTTACTTTGTATGGCAGGTGCCACGCCTATTGGTCCGATACTGCCCATTTTGCATCCGACTACTCACATTAATAATAGGTGACATCAAAAAAATTTTAAAAGCTCTATCTATCACAGCACTCGAGATATATAATATTGAACTATTACTTGTATGGGAGGCACCACGCCCACTTATCCGATCCCGCCCATTTCCGGCGTAGGTACTAATATTAACAATAGGGACCTCACACAAATTTGCAAAGCTCTCTCTATAATAGTACTCAATATATGTATATGATATTAAAAATTTACTTTATGTAGGAGGTGCCACGCCCACTAAAAATATTTAAAAAAAAATATAGCCTATAGCACTTCCCATATCCGCAGTAAGACTCTGTGAAAATTTCAAGAAGATCAGATGAGTAGTTACGGAGATTACCTCCTACAAACAAACAAACAAACAAACAAACAAACAAACAAACAAACAAACACACATTACCTCTTTATAATATTAGTATAGATTGATGAGCTTTTTGATATTTTCACTACAGCTATGGATGATTTGCATAGGTGCACTTCAAAAGTACAACAAATCAAAGTTGTAATGTCAATGGTAAAATACGCCCATGGATTATACTAATAATTTAAACGAATTCAAAATGCTTCACTTGAATGCTAATGGCATTTCAAACTTTTCTAAATTAAAACAATTTGAAATACTAATTGAAAGAGAAAATATTAAAATAGCGTCTTTGAATGAAACATTTTTTTCAGAAAATCATAGACCTTTTTTTAAAAATTATTATTTATATAGAAGTGACAGAACAGATGCTAGAGGAGGAGGAGTAGCTCTGTTAATTCATAAATCTGTCGCTCATAAAAACCTATTTATATCAAACACTTCATCAATCGAAAACATCTCAATTGAAGTTATTATAAATAATAGAACTATTGTTGTATCTTCGTTATATTCACCAAGATATACCCATAACTTCTGTGCTGATATCTTGAACCTAACACCTTCCACCAAAGAATATATAGTTTTTGGTGACCTAAATGCCAAACATTGTTCATGGAATTGTCGTTCAAATAATACTGCAGGAATCGCACTCAACAACCTACAGCAATCAAGCAATTTTTTTATTCACTATCCTAATAGTCCAACCCTATTCCCCCATCAACACAATCGCGAAGCATCCACAGTCGATATTATTTTAAGCAATACCGCTTTGAATATAGACGTAAAGACAATGGATTACGAAATACCATCGCCCCATTATGTGTACACTTAAAAGATCAGTGGCCTCGCAGGTTGACCTCAACTATTATGATTATAGTGCAACCAACTGGAACATTTATATGAATTTTTTAGAAAATAAAATCACGTTAAATTCGGATATATACAATACCAAGGTAATAATTGATCAGGAAATACAAAAATTTATAAATGTAGTTTTTGAAGCAAGGGATGCGTCTACACCTAAAATAACTCAACAAAATAATTTCACATTACCAGAAAGTACTGTGAAATATATTAAACTAAGACGAAGCTTTAAAAGAAAAAGCCAACGATCTTCAAATATAGCCGAGCAAACTTTTTATAATCAATGTACTAAGTTTCTAAGTAACATGATTGATAAAAGTATTAATTCGGAACGCAATAAGAAATGGTGTCAATTATTATCCAATTTAAAACCAGGTGATAAATCATTTTGGAGAATAAGCAGGAACTTGCGAGGAAAAGGAAAAAATCAAATCTCTCACCTTGAGGTTGGAAATACAAGGATAACATCTGATAAGGACAAGGCTGAAGTCCTGGCAAATACATTTGTCAAAGCAAATAACCTCACTTCCAATTACAACCACTCAGCGGATATAGTAATAAATACAACAGTAAATAATTTTAAGAAGGAAAATCCCAGTTCTGAGTCAGCAATTAATACATCTCTAGAAGAAGTAATGAATATTGTCTCATCAATAAAACCCTCAAAATCTCCTGGTTTTGACAATGTTCCCAACCTGCTCTTAAAGAAACTACCACTCAAAGCTCTAAAATTACTGGTTATAATATTTAACAGCTGCATCAAACTCAACTATTTCCCAAACCATTTCAAAAACGCTAAGGTTATAGCTATCAACAAACCTAGTAAGCCAAAAAATAACCCAAATAGCTATAGACCTATTAGTTTATTAAGTAACTTAGGTAAAATATTTGAAAAAATACTACATTCTCGTCTTAGTGAATTTGTAACGACCAATTCTATTGTTGCTAAAGAACAATTTGGATTTAAAAAAGGGCATAGCACTACTCACCAAATAAACAGAATTAAAAATCAAATAATCACAAATAAAAACAATAAACGTTCAACGGGTCTAATATTGTTAGATATTGAAAAAGCGTTTGACACCGTTTGGCATAATGGCCTAGTATTTAAACTTCTTGATGCAAATATACCAAAATATTTATGCAAACTTATTTCAGATTTCATTCACGGCAGAAGCTTTAAAGTTGCGATTAATAATGAAACGTCATCTCCAAAAACCATTACCACAGGGTTACCTCAAGGATCAGTCTTGTCGCCATTGCTTTACTCGATATATACATCCGATTTCAAAGTTCCGAAATATATGAAAGTTGCTTACTACGCAGATGATACTGCGTTAATTTCTTCAAACAAACTTACAAGTGCACTCCTGAAGAAAATGGAAAAGGGACTTGTTAATTGCAGTAAATATTTTCACAAATGGAAAATCAAAATTAATCCAAACAAGACCCAAGCAATTATTTTTCCGTTCAACAAATCTCCCAAAAGACTGCCAAGACGTCATCTTCATATGGGAAATAATACCATAGATGTACTTAATCATGTCAAATATCTCGGAGTTGTCTTGGACTAAAAGCTTACTTTTAAACAACATATTATGGCTACGTGTCAAAAAGCTATAAAATCATTTAAAGCATTATGGCCACTACTAAATAGAAGGTCATTTTTAAACCCCAAAAACAAAAATCTACTCTTCAAAAGTGTTATAAGGCCGATATTAACATACGCATGTCCTATTTGGAGTGACGCTGCCAACTGCCACCTAAAACGCTTACAAATTATACAAAACAAATGTCTTAAAATGATAAATAAAAAGCCCTGGAGCTATCCTACAAATCTTCTTCATGAAGAAACAGGTTATGAAAAAATTATCGATTTCATAACAAGGATTAACAATAATTACTTTGCCAAAATTGAAAATTCCTCTTACCCACTGATAAGAGAATGTAGAGAAATAACGTAAAATTAAAAAGAAATCACCAAATTGAAAATTATATGCTTATAGAGGTCTATTATTTCTAATAAACCTTCTATAAGCATATAAATATTTTCAGATAGTATTTGAATTTATTAAATCATATAAAGGTTTTTTTCCTCCCATTTTCCTTTAAAAATCATTCAAAAATAAAATAAAAACTATTTAATGTCTTTAGATCCTATATATTATTTGTTGCAATATCTATATAAAGATAAGATCTCATATGTAAATATCAAATTTGTTAAAATATGTAAATAAAGGAAGAATGTATGATTGATTGATTGATTTATTTACATATTTTAACAAAGATATTAAATAGTTTTTATATTATTTTTAATGATTTTTAAAGGAAAATGGGAGGAAAAAAACCTTTATATAAATTCAAATACTATCTGAAAAATATTTATGTGCTTATAGGAGGTTTATTTGAAATAATAGACCTCTATAAGCACATAATTTTCAATTTGGTGATTTCTTTTTAATATTACGTTATTTCTCTAAAATACTCTTATCAGTGGGTAAGAGGAATTTTCAATTTTGGCAAAGTAATTGTTATTAATCCTTGTTATGAAATCGATAATTTTTTCATAACCTGTTTCTTCATGAAGAAGATTTGTAGGATACCTCCAGGGCATTTTATTTATCATTTTAAGAAATTTGTTTTGTATAATTTGTAAGCGTTTTATTTGGCAGTTGGCAGCGTCACTTCAAATAGGACACGCGTATGTTAATATCGGCCTTATAACACTTTTGAAGAGTAAATTTTTGTTTTTGGGGTTTATTTAGTAGTGGCCATAATGCTTTAAATGATTTTATAGCTTTTTGACACGTAGCCATAATATGTTGTTTAAATGTAAGCTTTTTGTCCAAGACAACTCCGAGATATTTGACCTGGTTAAGTACATTTATGGTATTATTTCCAATAAGAAGATGACGTCTTGGCAGTCTTTTGGGAGATTTGTTGAATGGAAAAATTATTGCTTGGGTCTTGTTTGGATTAATTTTGATTTTTCATTTGTGAAAATATATACTGCAATTTACAAGTCCCTTTTCCTTTTTCTTCAGAAGTGTACTTGTAAGTTTCTTTGAAGAAATTAACGCAGTATCATCTGCGTAATAAGCAACTTTCATATATTTCGGAACTTTGAAATCGGATGTATATATCGAGTAAAGCAATGGCGACAAGACTGATCCTTGAGGTAACCCTGTGGTAATGGGTTTTGGAGATGACGTTTCATTATTAATCGCAACTTTAAAGCTTCTGCCGTGAATGAAATCTGAAATAAGTTTGCATAAATATTTTGGTATATTTGCATCAAGAAGTTTAAATACTAGGCCATTATGCCAAACGGTGTCAAAAGCTTTTTCAATATCTAACAATATTAGACCCGTTGAACGTTTATTGTTTTTATTTGTGATTATTTGATTTTTAATTCTGTTTATTTGGTGCGTAGTGCTATGCCCTTTTTTAAATCCAAAGTGTTCTTTGGCAACAATAGAATTGGTCGTTACAAATTCACTAAGACGAGAATGTAGTAACTTTTCAAATATTTTACCTAAGTTACTTAATAGACTAATAGGTCTGTAGCTGTTTGGGTTATTTTTTGGCTTACTAGGTTTGTTCATGGCTATAACCTTAGCATTTTTGAAATGGTTTGGGAAATAGTTGAGTTTGATGCAGCTGTTAAATATTATAACCAGTAATTTTAGAGCTTTGAGTGGTAGTTTCTTTAAGAGCAGGTTCGGAACATTGTCAAAACCAGGGGATTTTGAGGATTTTATCGATGAGACAATATTCATTACTTCTTCAAGAGATGTATAAATAGCTGATTCAGAACTAGGATTTTCCTTTTTAAAATTATTTACTGTTGAATTTATTAATGTATCCGCTGAGTGGTTGTAGTTCGAAGTGAGGTTATTTGCTTGGACAAATGTATTTGCCAGGACTTCAGCCTTGTCCTTATCAGATGTTATTTTTGTATTTCCAACTTTAAAGTGAGCGATTTGATTTTTTCCTTTTCCTCGCAAGTTCCTGCTTATTTTCCAAAATGATTTATCACCTGGTTTTAAATTGGATAATAATTGAGACCATTTCTTATTGCGCTCCGAATTAATACTTTTATCAATCATGTTACTTAGAAACTTAGTACATTGATTATAAAAAGTTTGCTCGGCTGTATTTGAAGATCGTTGGCTTTTTCTTTTAAAGCTTATTCTTAGTTTAATATATTTCACAGTACTTTCTGGTAATGTGTAATTATTTTGTTGAGTTATTTTAGGTGTGGACACAGAAGTTACGGGTATATCTTGGTGAATATAACGAAGATACAACAATAGGTTTATTATTTATAATAACTTCAATTGCGATGTTTATGATTAACAGAGCTATGAATTAACAGAGCTACTCCTCCTCCTCTTGCATCTGTTCTGTCACTTCTATATAAATAATAATTTTTAAAATAGGGTCTATGATTTTCTGAAAAAAATGTTTCATTCAAAGACGCTATTTTAATATTTTCTCGTTCAATTAGTATCTCAAATTGTTTTAATTTAGTTTGAAATGCCATTAGCATTGAAGTGAATTCGTTTAAATTATTAGTATAATCCATGGGAGTATTTTACCATTGACATTACAACTTTGATTTTTTTTACTTTTGAAGTGCACCTATGCAAATCATCCATAGCTGTAGTGAAAATATCAAAAAGCTCATCAATGCTAAATAAATCGTTGTTTGTTTTCAGCTGGTTAGCATATGCAGCTTTGCTGTTATTATTAATGTTATTGTTACAATTTGTGTTGTTGTTTCTTAAATTAGGGAAATCTCCCACATTAAATTGAAATGAGTTATTTTGTTGTCTGCTTTTATTCGGACTTTTAGAAGTAACTCTTGTTCTAGTTTCCAAATAGAGAGAACGTAACGGACAGTTGATATCCTTTGCAGAGTGATCAGTTCTTTCTTTTCCTTGTTTTTTTGCAATTAAAGCATGTAAAAACAGCTGGTCTTTTTTCATTTATGTTAAACGGACACACACTTGTATGATGTTGTTCTGCACATATCATACACGCAGCACTGCGATGAAAATGTTCACCGCAATGGCCATACATTAACCCCCCTATCTCACATCACACTGCAATTGTAAAATCGTTGTGTACGTATTATCAACGAAAAATTGTTCGAATTAGTCGAATCCATCGCCATTAACTTTTATGCTCACACATCTGACTGCAATCTCATTTTTAAAATGTTGTCGAAGCGTAAACTTGAAAAAATTTGTTTACTTCTCTTTCTTATTTTATTTTAAATAGAGTTACCGAGTTTATTATACAGGCACAAATATAAGGGAAAATGTTTACATTTATTATTATTAGTATTATTTTAATAATAGTTAATAATATTTATGCTCTATGATTAACGAAATTACGTTTTTATATGCGCATTTGAAGAAATAAATCATAATAATAGATTTTACAAGTTAAAACTTTAATTACAATTTTGCAGAATCCAGTAAATTTGCATTAAATTTATAGCAGGGTAACATTAATCATCGTTAGTGTCAGCCACTACTCGCACGAAATATTTGATGCCATTAGTGTGACCACTGTGGAAAATGTGTGTGTATTATTAAAAAAATGTGAGTGTATTGAGTTTTTCAAACTTGCAGTGTGATGTGAGATAGCTGGGTAAGCAGTTCCAGCATTGAGTTGGTTTATTTCTGGATTTGGATTTGTATTTTTTCCAGGAAATTATAATATTTGAAATTGTTCTTACGTTTCTTAAGGCAGTTGGGTTAAAATTTGTACGAACAAATTGAACTTTGTAAACTGCAATGTTGTTCGAACTGAATTTGGTGACTATTTCAGCTACGGAAGATGGGGACAGGTTGTAGTTTTTAGCTCTGCGGTGATGTCCTCAGTTTTTATGCGGGGTTAACCGTGTAAAAAAGTGGTGTATAACCTATTATCTTTGGAGCCATATGAGTGAAACTCCAACTTACTCTCTTTAAGAATTTGCTTGTAGTATTCGTACATTTCTATACTTGGAGCAAAAATGTTGGTACCAATTGAAGTACGTTTGAAAATACAATCTTTACCAAGTAGTTTTTGTATTTCTGTAAATGAGGCGTTAGCTTCAACAACAATAGGTGGAGGTTTGTGTTGTTTAACCTCGTTAATATTTGATACAGGAGTTACGTCCATATCATTAAGACCAGCAAGCAGGCTAAATCTGTTGCTTGAAGTTGACGCGATGTTCGGGTTAAAACCCGGAGGAAGTTTTGTCATCTTCTTGTTGGCAAGGAGCTTTCTTTTTAATGAAGATTTGGCCCCTCGGGCCATCGCTAGATTTTTTTATTCCTGTTTTAAGCTGAATTGACTACCACGTGAGTTCAAATGAGATCAAGAATAGGCAATTGCAAAAACAAAAATATACACTTGTTATTAATTTTAAATAGTTGTACTCTAAGCGCTTTAATTATTTACACGACCGTTCGTAAAGAGAATTAGATTCGAACTCAAAACTGTATTAAAAACAAAATAAAAACACAACAAATTCATAGAAAAACTTATAAAACTTATATAAAACAAAACTATGTCTCATGTACTCAATTTTACACATTTCAATAACAATTAAAATATATTAAATATTAGTAGTTGGTCCATAGGCCTCTATTACTTAAAATACTTTTTATGCATCTTGGCATACTTTCTACCAAGTTTTGAATAACTTGCTCTGGAATACGCTGCCACTCCAGCTCCACACGTCGCCACAGCTCACATAAGTTCGGTGGGCAGTTTGATATTGACCCAACCATCTTTTCATAATTGACCATAAATACTCAATTGGATTGAGGTCGAGACTTTGCGCTGAACACTGCATTACCTGAAAATTTTGATCAGTCAACCATTCTTTAACGATTTTGGAGGTCCCCATCCTGTTGAAATATTATTTCTTCCTCAGGATATGCGCTCATATCAACAAAATCGGGAAGATGGCTTTCTGAAATTTTCAAATAGTCTTCTTTTCGCATTATTCCATAAATTTTTTTGCATTGGTCCAACATACCACCAAGTGAAATAACCCCATACCATAACATTGTCACCACCATGTTTTACTGTTGGTTTTACGTGGTGCCTTTGTATGGTCTCACAAAGTACCGTCGTACTGACTTCGGTTGAATTTGGATTCATCTGACCAGATTACTCTTTTCCAGTCATCAACGGTCCAATTTTTGTGTTCCCTGGCGAATTTTAAACGTGCCGCAATATTCTTCTTCGTCAATGCAGGTTTAGGTTTCTTCACAGCGGAGATGTAGACAAAGTTGTAGAGTGCTCTTCTTGCTGTCCATCGGCTTACATTTTTATTAATTGCTACAGAAGCTTCCGTTGGCGTCAAAGACTGGTCTGCTTTCATAATTCTCATCATTACTCGTGCGTCCCCATCCGATAATAGCTTTCGGCGACCACGAAATTGTGCTCGTAGAGTAATATTCGTCTTTTTAGGACTCTTATGACCACCAATTGGCTCACGTTTTTTTTAGCTATCTCTCTTTATTAGGAGCCATTAGCTGTCATACTTAAAAAAAATTTATCACGGTTCCCGATAGCTTTCTCATAATTTTAAAAAATTTTTATTTTTTTATTTTGTTTTTAAAAATACAATTTGTCAAATACGCAGTTTATCAAAAACGATATTAAACTAAAGTTTTCATTATCAAAAACAAAAATAAAAAGAATAAAATCATAAACAAAATCCACATTAATGGTAAATTTTGAATTTTTCAATAATGTAGTTGAGAACACGCGGGAGCAAAAATGAGTACATACGAATTGTTTTCTTAATATATGTTTTTCTCCCTTAATTTATTGCTTTTTTATTTTGATTTGAGTATAGTTTTGGTAACAATTAAAAATAAGTTATATATAAAAAAAAACAAAATTAAATCCCTTGATTATTCCTTTTGTTATTGGCTAAGAAGTACAAGAAATACTAACATATACTCACCTCTGCTCCCCACTGTATGTATATAAATCAAATAAATAACAAATAAATCAAAATTCTTTGAAAATATTTTCAATAAACTTTCAAATATTTTCTTTTTTGATTTACAAATCCTTCAATTTAATAATGTTATCTCAATCATCTTTAGTGGAGGATGCTTTACCTCCTGATGAATCTTCGGATAATTTGCTTCAAGATAAACATAAGAATCTGAAATCGCCTATTGAGACGGGTCAAAATAAGAAGCTTGTAGAGTTTGCAATGACTAATTGTACCACTGGTGTAACTCCAAAAACAATAAAAATATTAAAACAACCATTGATCTTGGATGCAGTTCATCAAAAAAAAAAATTCTGAATTAAATTCAAATTTCAGTTCAAATATAACCAATGTGGTCAGTGATCCTTCTGATTTTACAATGTACTCTAAAAATAGAGGTCATGACAATAAATTAGTGGATTTTGAAGATTCTTTCGATTCAAACTCATCAGATGCTGAAGATTTTCAACAAGTGCAAAACAAACAAAAAAGATCAAATAACAGTAATGTAGATTTAAGTAATTTTAATTTTAAAATTTTCAATTCGTTTATTTATGATAATATGTACAGGAATTTATAAATGTGTTTTAAATAATGTAGAGAGTTTAGATATGCATGATCTCAAATATAATATTTTTTTGATTAAATTAATTAGAAATAATTAACAGTTAAGATCTAGAGAAAAATTATATAAGAAAACTCTTTAAGAAAATAAAAAAAGAAAATTTGTAAAGATAAAATAAACTTAAAAATAAACTAGTCTAAAGGTGCTACCATGATATTACTGATATGCTGATATTGTGATATTTGACATCTTTGGTCGAAATTAAGTTTAAGCCGTTGTATCTTCACGTCCACCATTTCGATGCTGTTTATATTATGCAATCTTCTAGTAGAGAAATGCCATGGCAGGTCATACATCATTTTTAGTAACTTATTTTGAGCGATTTGTAAGTTTTTTATATGACATTTTGCTATGGTTGCCCAAACTGGAGCCCCGTAAAACATTATTGAATGAAATATGACCTTAAGCATAATAATTTTGTTTTCTCGACTAAATTTGGATTTTTTATTGATAAAAGGAAAAAGTATTCTCTTGGCTATATTTATTTTATCGATGACATAAGCAACATGTTCTTTAAAGTTAAGTTTTGAATCTAAGATAACACCTAAATATTTAACTTTAGGCTCCCAAGAAATATTGCTTGTTTCAAAACGTAAAGAATGTTGAGGAATATAACAGTCTTTTCTTTTTCTTGCAAAATATATAGCTTGAGTTTTAGAGCTATTTATGACGATTTTCCATTTAGTGAAATAATTTCGAACAATAGTTAATGATGATTGAGGATTAATAATTATATCTTCCGCTAAGACTCCCGAACATAGTAAGGCTGTATCGTCAGCACATATATACGTTGTACAGTGTTGAAAAACTGAAAATCTGATGTGTATATGTTTTAGAGAATGGGTGATAAGCAGGAGCCCTGTGGGCAACCAGCTGTAACACCCACTTTATTCGAGAAACATTTGCCAATATGAAATCTGTACTCACGATTTTTTAAAAAACTTTTTATTATTTTTATGAGAGGGGTGGGGAAGTTGAAATTTGTCATTTTAAAAACAAGGGCATCATGTCAAACATAATCTAATGCTGCTTTTACCGTTGATTTTCCGTTAATAAAATTTGATTTGACTATGTTTTTGATTCTAAGTAAAGCATGAGATGTGTTGAGGCTATTTCTAAATCAAAACTGTTGGTTTGGCAATATATTATTATCATCAATAAATGAGCATAATTTATTTTTAATAACTTTTTCTAGCAACTTACTAACGGATGGTAGAAGGCTACTTGGGCGATAAGACTGTGGAGAGTTGCTAGGCTTATTAGGTTTGGCGATAGGTATAACCATAGCTTCTTTCCAACAGTTTGGAAAATAAGCGTTTTTTAAACACGAGTTAAGTATTGACGAAAGTAATTTTATACCATTATTAGGGAGATTTTTAATGCACATATTATTAATTTTATCAATACCTGGTGCTTTTTTATTTTTTAGTTTTTTTAATAATATTTTTTAAGTCAGGTTCTGCTATTTCAAGATCAGGGTAATCATTATAGGTGTCAGTTTCTAGATGCTGAATACAGTTGTTAACATCATGTATTGTTTCAGAATCGCTTAAGTTTACTGAGTTTGAATTATTCATTTTGAATATTTCAGCTAGTATGTTGCATTTTTCTATACATGAAGCATATTGAGTACTGTTGCTTATTAACGTTGATATTTGTTTTGATTTCTTCTTTATAACCTTTTCCTAGAGTTGCCAGATGATTATTCCAAGACGAATTCCTAAATTTAATGATTTCGTATTGTATAAGTTGATTAAGATGTTTCATTTCAGTTTTATCAGCTAGGTTTCTATAACGAATCCAATTTCTTCTCAAATAATTTCTGGACGTAATCAAATTTTGAATTTGTATTGGAAACGATTTATGGTAAAATGTTATTTCTTTTTTTGGTACACTAACATCTATGGCGTTTTTAATAGCATTGTTTAAAGTTGTTATCATTTCGTCAATAATATTTGTTTCTGATGTCACATTAAAATTTAGATTTCTAAGAGAATCATTTATGTTTTTTGTGTATCTTTTCCAGTTAGTTTTTGAATAAACCAGCTTGTAGTTTTCCTGGTTATTGAATCTGAAGTTCAGAGAAGTTTTAACGGGAAGATGGTCCGAGCTTAAATTATTTAATACTACAGCTGCCGATAATATTTGCGGTGTGTTTGTTAAAAAATAATCAAGAGTGGAAGGTTGACTTCTTGATGACGTTGGTATGTGTGTTGGATCAGCTGGATATTTTATAAAAATATTTCGAGTTGTTAGTTTTTCAAATAATATGTTGCCCCAGCAATTTGATCTGTTGCAACCCCATTCTTGATGCCTACAGTTAAGATCACCACCTAATATATACATGTTGCTGTTGTTTGTAAGCTTGTTTATGTCTGAAGCAAACTTAGTTTTTCTTGAATGTCTCTGCCAGCAGTTCCACCGGGAAAGTAGCAAGAAAATATATTAACGAAGCCATTATTTGTAACCAGTTTAATCCCAACATTTTCAATGAGCTGAGTATTTATTACCGGCAAAACTTGATGATTGAGATTTCTTCTTATAACAACAGCGACACCACCCCCCCTTGAACCAACTCTGTCATATCGATAACAGTAGAATGCATTATGTTGAATTGATATTTTTGAAGCTAACCATGTCTCAGTTAGCAAACAGACATGGATATTATTAGTGATTAAAAAACTGAAGAACTCTTCCTTTTTATTTCGGATACCCCTGGCATTCCATGATATTATATTTACCGATTCACTCATATAAAAATCTACATGCCAGACTAGTGATCACTTGAAATTGATCAGCTTTCGATTGACAGTTTTTTAATTTGTCTATAAGCTCCAAAGTTAGATTTTGAATTTCTTCTAATGAAAAGAGATTGTTATTTTTGGGGCTATTATTGAAATTTTGTTGGTTCCAGTTTAAAGTGGGTTGCGCCGGTTCCTGGCGAAGTGAATTCGGAAAGCTTTGATTGTAGATAGCTTGATGCTGCACTGGTCTGCGAGAGTTACTTTTTTGAGGAGAAAAACGTTTCTTAATTTGAATGTAATTTTGTCTGCTAGGACACTGAGGCGAATTTGATTTATGTGGCCCATTACAGTTGGCACATTTAATTGTTTCATCTGTAAAAACTTCTGTCTTATGTTGCCCTGCACACTTGGAACAGAAGGTTTTGACTTTGCATCGAGATGATCCATGGCCAAACATTTGGCAATTATAACATTGAGTGATTTTATTTTTATGGGATCTTACATAATCCCAACTTACTCTGATATAATTAATATTTGAAAAACTTTTTCTAAGTTCCTTTACAGTAATCGATTGACGTTTAAAGTGAACAACATAAATAATTTGTTCTTTATTAAACTGACCAGTTCTTTGAACTAGTTTGACATCCTGACACTGAAGGCCTAGATCAGTCAGTTTGGCTTTCAGAGCTTTAGGGTCAATTTTATCTAAACCAAATAATAAGGCCTTATAAGGGCGCTGGTTTTTACTGGTGTAGGTAAAATATTCATATTTGTCATCTAAAATTGGGATGATTTTATCATAATCTTCTTGGGTGTTAAAGAATAATTTTAATCCTATTGATATTTTTTTCAATGCATAATCAGTAATGTTATTGGTTTCACATAACTCTTTTATTTCTTCTAGTTTGCATTTTAGAAGAGTAATAGGAGGAACGACACTCGACAATTTTTTGAAGAACAATCTCTTTGTCATTTTCAATTTCCAATGTTTGCAAAGGTTGAAAGTAATTTGTTTTATTTACGGCACTACCGTTACTAATTTTTGCCTTCTTCATCACGTTATTTTGTGAGTTGATAGAAGTCTCATTTTTACCAATTGTTCTCTTAATCTTGGAAGATTTTTTTTTTATACTTTTTGTTGTTAGTTTTTGTATATATTTATACGTTTGTTTATAACACAACCGACTGAAATTATAATTTACTTAACATGCGACAGAACGACGTGCATAGATCAAGATCACAACGTAAACTGATAATTTTAAAAATTTTAACAATAACGATCTTAATTTGTCAAATAAAAATACACAAAATAGGTTAGGTGAACATTTTGAAAAGGTTAATTCAACAAAAAATCAAAAAAAAGGTAATTTCTAATGAGGAAAAAGTCTTTTTGTCCACCTATTTTTTTATTCAATGTCAATTCAGAAAATCTAATTGAACAACTTAATTCGAAAAAAGTTGTCTATAAGATTATTAATGAAATAAATGAAATGATGTAACTTTTGAGGGATAAATAAATTGAGTCATAATCGTATACTCCTAAGGAAAAGAAACGTACAAATATTGTCTTAAGAGGCCTTTACTACAAGACTGATTTAAATATGATTAAATCTAAGATTGATTCGTTAGTCCCAAATACTGTTGATACTGTTTCAAAATTTACAACAACATTCTCTAGAAAAAAATAATCTAAATATGGGCTTGTTTTTAGTTACATTAGTCACTGGTAAACCAACAAATGAAATATCTAATATTAAATACATTTTTAATCAGAAAATTACATGGGAATCTCCTAAAAAAAAAAACCGGAAGGAAATTCAATGCTGGCGGTGTCAAAAATGGGGTCATATGTTAACTAATTGTAATAGACCATACACTTGCATTAAATGTAACGAGAATGTCAATTTGTATCCAATAACAAAAATTTACCTTATTGTAACAATTGTAAGGAACATGGACATCCTTTTCATTTTAAAGGCTGTTCAACATAATAGAAATATTTGGCAATGAAGAAGATTAGTTCCGATATTTTAGAGAAGAAACAATGAGCTTATAATAATGTCTTTAATGTTTTAAACAATAATAGCTTAGTTCTTCAAGGTCGGTCATTTTCAAGTCACTGACAAAATTTTACCTCCATATCCAAACCACCTATAAGTTTTTAAAAATAGCTAGAGTTCTTTGCCAACCTGAGGTTATTTCTTTAGAAGATAAAATAGAGAATTTTATTAGGAATTACAAGAATCTATCAAAGGAGGAAGCAAAGCAGCAATGTCTTGGTCTTCTAGATGAGGTTGAAAAGTCATATGACCCATAATGGATCCAATTTATTGTCATTTAATGTTAGGTCTCTTATCGAAGTGAACCGTAGAATAGATTTACTAAATATTTTAAAAACAATTAAATAGACATTGCATTCGTGGAAGAAACTCAACTAAAGGAATGACATAGAGTAGTACTTGATAACTATAATTTTATAAGAGATTTTAGTTCCCAAGAAGTAGCGATTGTTATTAAGGAATCTTTTAAATTTGGGAGGATAATTTTTGATCGATTAGGGTTTCGTTATATTTTTCTATTGATTGAGCTTTTAATTAACGGCTTAATTAAACGAATTTTAATTGGTTCAATGTATATTCCATGTAATTTTAATGCATCAATATTAAATAATTATAATGGTCGTTCTTGTTTAGGTAGCATATCCAAAATTTGGATGCAACATTTATTGGTGGCGACTTTAAAGCTAGACATTCTTCTTGGGGCGACTCCATGAATAATGCAAATGGAAATATTTTTGATAATTTTTTACTTCGTAATCCAACATACTTTGTTTGCATTACCAACTGACAACCAATGTATCCTAATGGTTCCTCATTCCTTGACCATTTTTTGATCAGCTCTAATTGTATAGATTTTTTAAATCCAAATTTTTACTATACCAACCTTTTCTGACCACTTTCCACAAAAACTTCAAATTAACCTTCCAAATTTTAAGATAATTTTGAATCGTTAAAATTAGAGTTATTGAAGGATCATTTTTCAAAAATTTACAATGACTCCCCTCCTAATAACAGATATAACTCAAATTGTAAATATTATTAACTCAGCTATTTCTGAAACATAAAATTTCAATATTATTTTGATTCAAATTTTTCTGCCACTAATTCTCAAAAGTGGGTTAAGCTTATTACTATTGATGAATTAACTTCTCTTCAAAATCTACCAATAATATAAAATTATGCGGCTTAGACAATATTTCCAATTATATAATTAAAAAACTGCCTTCAAAGGCACCGGAGTATCTCACTATTATTTTCAATAATTGTCTAAATAATTCATATTTTCCTAATATGTAGAAGATATCCAAAATTGTTTCTATTCAGAAGAAACCTAACCATTTTGATTTAAATAATTTGCGACCCATTTCATTGCTTTCGAATTTGGGAAAACTTTTCGAAAGATCAATCCGATTAAAAATTAACTTAGAGACATACATATCTACAATTTGGTTTCAAAGATGGCCATTCCACAGTTGACGCTTTATTAAGCCTAGCAGATTCCAGCGCTCGAAATTCGAGTGCAATTTCTAGGCAACTTTATTTCTCAACTTAGCCAATTCACAAACCAACACTTTTTGGTTTATTATTATTGTGAATGAAGATAACAACCTCATTAACAAACACATTAACAAATTTAATAGATACTCACATATTATATGTGTAATTTTTTATGTGTTAGTAGCAACTTTAAATGCAATTTACTTAAAACAAAGGAAAAAATTAAAAAATCTCTAAATCTGGTGAACAGCTTAAAAGAAAATCTTTCAAATAACATACGCTTGTTAAAATTGGGATAAAACGGTAGAACAAAACATCGGTCACAAGAAATCGCCAAGCCTCTTAATATTGTAGATTTTAAAATGACATAGTTTGCAATTTACGTAATCGTTGCTGTACTGTTGCAGTTTTTTTTGGATGTTGAAAAAGCATTTGATCGCCATTTCATAATGGTATATTATTTAAAATGATACAAATGGGATTTAATCCATATATTGTGAAACTCTTTCAAAGTTTTTTTTTCTGAAAGGTATTTTTTGTTCAATTTAACGGAAAATCTTCAGATTTTTGGAACATTAATTGTGGAGCACCACAGGGTTCAATTTTAGCACCTCATCTTTTTAACATTTTAAGTATGATTTTTCACATATTGTTCAAAATTCTATTGTTTTATTATACGCTGATAACTCCCTTCTCTGTTCACATAACGAGTTTCCATTTATTGCCCTAAGGAATGTTTCTTATCATCTTAGAATTGTTAAATGTTATTACGATAGTTGGGGGTGTTAAAATAAATACTCTACTTCTAAATGTGAAGCTATTTGCATTCGCAATGCGTCTGGTAAAGGTTTGTTGTACCAGAAAGTAAACCTCTTAAACTTTGCTTAGATGGCATTGAGATTCCTTTCAAAGATAATATCAAATATCTTGTTATTAATTTTAATAATCTTCTGAAGTTCAACAAACATGCTAGAACTGTTTTGAACAAATTATACAAAATACATTTTCAAGGATTTTGTATAAAAAATTTTATCTGAAAGTACAAAGCTTTTGCTATATAAAACTAGTATTAGACCCCTTTTTGTATGGTTTTCCAATCTGGTTTAATGTAACACATAATGTAATTAAATAACTGGAGAACTTTGAACGAAAAGTTTTAAGAGGTTGTATAGGAAAAAACTTCGAATCAGAGTGTAACCGATTCTCTAACCGTTTTCTTTATAATCAATCTAGGATTACTCCTGTTGGACTCTATATTTGTGAAATTTTAAGAAAGTTTATATAAGGACTAACGCTTCATGAAAATCATTTCATTAAATATATTTTTAATGAACAATGGCACTTTAATTGGTGAAATACAAATTATTTGTCACCTATTGGCTATTTGAATGAAGAACAACCAAATTTGTATTTGAATATTTCATTGTGTTATGACTTCATTATTAAAAGTAATCCGGGTACTCACAGACAGTGATGCCAAGTGAAGGGATTTTTCCCTTTTTGTAGGGATTTTTTTTCAAAAATTTTACGTGTAGGGAAAAAATGAAAGATTTCTTACTTTTGTCGAATTATAGGGATTTTTTGCAAATTTTTTTTAACAACTTAAAATTATATATTTTTCAATTTTAAACTTTAAAATTAAAAATATATACCTTTTTTAAGTCTGGTAGAACTTCTATAATAGGAAGGAAGTAAATATGTGCCTTCTTTAATAATAATGACAAGTAAAAAACACTTAACTTAACTTAACTCAACTTAACTTAACTTAACTTAACTTAACTTAACTTAACTTAACTTAACTTAACTTAACTTAACTTAACTTAACTTAACTTAACTTAACTTAACTTAACTTAACTTAACTTAACTTAACTTAACTTAACTTAACTTAACTTAACTTAACTTAACTTAACTTAACTTAACTTAACTTAACTTAACTTAACTTAACTTAACTTAACTTAACTTAACTTAACTTAACTTAACTTAACTTAACTTAACTTAACTTAACTTAACTTAACTTAACTTAACTTAACTTAACTTAACTTAACTTAACTTAACTTAACTTAACTTAACTTAACTTAACTTAACTTAACTTAACTTAACTTAACTTAACTTAACTTAACTTAACTTAACTTAACTTAACTTAACTTAACTTAACTTAACTTAACTTAACTTAACTTAACTTAACTTAACTTAACTTAACTTAACTTAACTTAACTTAACTTAACTTAACTTAACTTAACTTAACTTAACTTAACTTAACTTAACTTAACTTAACTTAACTTAACTTAACTTAACTTAACTTAACTTAACTTAACTTAACTTAACTTAACTTAACTTAACTTAACTTAACTTAACTTAACTTAACTTAACTTAACTTAACTTAACTTAACTTAACTTAACTTAACTTAACTTAACTTAACTTAACTTAACTTAACTTAACTTAACTTAACTTAACTTAACTTAACTTAACTTAACTTAACTTAACTTAACTTAACTTAACTTAACTTAACTTAACTTAACTTAACTTAACTTAACTTAACTTAACTTAACTTAACTTAACTTAACTTAACTTAACTTAACTTAACTTAACTTAACTTAACTTAACTTAACTTAACTTAACTTAACTTAACTTAACTTAACTTAACTTAACTTAACTTAACTTAACTTAACTTAACTTAACTTAACTTAACTTAACTTAACTTAACTTAACTTAACTTAACTTAACTTAACTTAACTTAACTTAACTTAACTTAACTTAACTTAACTTAACTTAACTTAACTTAACTTAACTTAACTTAACTTAACTTAACTTAACTTAACTTAACTTAACTTAACTTAACTTAACTTAACTTAACTTAACTTAACTTAACTTAACTTAACTTAACTTAACTTAACTTAACTTAACTTAACTTAACTTAACTTAACTTAACTTAACTTAACTTAACTTAACTTAACTTAACTTAACTTAACTTAACTTAACTTAACTTAACTTAACTTAACTTAACTTAACTTAACTTAACTTAACTTAACTTAACTTAACTTAACTTAACTTAACTTAACTTAACTTAACTTAACTTAACTTAACTTAACTTAACTTAACTTAACTTAACTTAACTTAACTTAACTTAACTTAACTTAACTTAACTTAACTTAACTTAACTTAACTTAACTTAACTTAACTTAACTTAACTTAACTTAACTTAACTTAACTTAACTTAACTTAACTTAACTTAACTTAACTTAACTTAACTTAACTTAACTTAACTTAACTTAACTTAACTTAACTTAACTTAACTTAACTTAACTTAACTTAACTTAACTTAACTTAACTTAACTTAACTTAACTTAACTTAACTTAACTTAACTTAACTTAACTTAACTTAACTTAACTTAACTTAACTTAACTTAACTTAACTTAACTTAACTTAACTTAACTTAACTTAACTTAACTTAACTTAACTTAACTTAACTTAACTTAACTTAACTTAACTTAACTTAACTTAACTTAACTTAACTTAACTTAACTTAACTTAACTTAACTTAACTTAACTTAACTTAACTTAACTTAACTTAACTTAACTTAACTTAACTTAACTTAACTTAACTTAACTTAACTTAACTTAACTTAACTTAACTTAACTTAACTTAACTTAACTTAACTTAACTTAACTTAACTTAACTTAACTTAACTTAACTTAACTTAACTTAACTTAACTTAACTTAACTTAACTTAACTTAACTTAACTTAACTTAACTTAACTTAACTTAACTTAACTTAACTTAACTTAACTTAACTTAACTTAACTTAACTTAACTTAACTTAACTTAACTTAACTTAACTTAACTTAACTTAACTTAACTTAACTTAACTTAACTTAACTTAACTTAACTTAACTTAACTTAACTTAACTTAACTTAACTTAACTTAACTTAACTTAACTTAACTTAACTTAACTTAACTTAACTTAACTTAACTTAACTTAACTTAACTTAACTTAACTTAACTTAACTTAACTTAACTTAACTTAACTTAACTTAACTTAACTTAACTTAACTTAACTTAACTTAACTTAACTTAACTTAACTTAACTTAACTTAACTTAACTTAACTTAACTTAACTTAACTTAACTTAACTTAACTTAACTTAACTTAACTTAACTTAACTTAACTTAACTTAACTTAACTTAACTTAACTTAACTTAACTTAACTTAACTTAACTTAACTTAACTTAACTTAACTTAACTTAACTTAACTTAACTTAACTTAACTTAACTTAACTTAACTTAACTTAACTTAACTTAACTTAACTTAACTTAACTTAACTTAACTTAACTTAACTTAACTTAACTTAACTTAACTTAACTTAACTTAACTTAACTTAACTTAACTTAACTTAACTTAACTTAACTTAACTTAACTTAACTTAACTTAACTTAACTTAACTTAACTTAACTTAACTTAACTTAACTTAACTTAACTTAACTTAACTTAACTTAACTTAACTTAACTTAACTTAACTTAACTTAACTTAACTTAACTTAACTTAACTTAACTTAACTTAACTTAACTTAACTTAACTTAACTTAACTTAACTTAACTTAACTTAACTTAACTTAACTTAACTTAACTTAACTTAACTTAACTTAACTTAACTTAACTTAACTTAACTTAACTTAACTTAACTTAACTTAACTTAACTTAACTTAACTTAACTTAACTTAACTTAACTTAACTTAACTTAACTTAACTTAACTTAACTTAACTTAACTTAACTTAACTTAACTTAACTTAACTTAACTTAACTTAACTTAACTTAACTTAACTTAACTTAACTTAACTTAACTTAACTTAACTTAACTTAACTTAACTTAACTTAACTTAACTTAACTTAACTTAACTTAACTTAACTTAACTTAACTTAACTTAACTTAACTTAACTTAACTTAACTTAACTTAACTTAACTTAACTTAACTTAACTTAACTTAACTTAACTTAACTTAACTTAACTTAACTTAACTTAACTTAACTTAACTTAACTTAACTTAACTTGACATCATTGGTAATATTATTATGATTGTTAATGAGGCAAAATCCACTCATACGGCTCTTGTAAGACCTATTTTGGAATATGCATCAATAATATGGATCCACATTATCAGGTTCACACAAATGAAATTGAGTTTGTACAGAAAAAGTTTTTGCTATTTTGTATACGAGGCTTAGGTTGGAGTTATGATAACTTATCATCATACACTAATAGACTAAGGGCCATTATTTCAACTTGGCTTTAAAGTAAATGTTAGTTAAAGGTAACTTTAGCTAAAGTGAACAATAAAGTTACCTTTAACTTCTTTTCGTTATTACAACTTCCCATTAAAATAAAATTAATATTTTTGATATTGTGGCAGCACCAAAGGAAACACCGATTACTTTTGACCAAATGAATTGATTTATCAAAATACATAGTGGCAACGTTCCTTTAGTTGTTCGCAAATAAACAATAAAAACAGTCGAATAAAAACCAAAAACCTCTATTATAAGTTGCATAATTGTTGTAAATGTGTAATAAAACTTTTTAAAAATATACAAGCATATATTTAAGTATCTATAAATAAATTTATTTCCAAAACTAAATTGATGTAAATTTCGTCTTCATAGGTCAGAAAATGTGGCAATATTAAATACATAAACCTCACGTTAAAAGTTAAAGGCAACAATATCTTCCCTTTAGCTTATCGGTTACTTTTAGCTTAAAGTATAGTTGTAATAACGAAAAACTAATAATCTGCCTGATAACATCCTAACTTTAGCTATTGTCAAGTTGTAATAATGGCCCTAAGGCTTATTAGACTCCCAAGTAGAAGGACAATGCTGGGTATTACTTTTGTATTCAATCTTGCTAGAGGTGAGGTAGACTAGGAGTTTCTTTTATCAAATTTAAATTTTAACATACCTTATAAATTAGAAGACATTATAAGCCGATTCATTTGGACTATTTAAGGACTTATTATGCTAATTGCTATCCCTTCCGCAAAACACGTCATGATTATAATGTGTTAAACGATTTCGTTGATTTGACCCTATACCACTATTGTCACTTTGTGCTGATGTTTATTACTACCAAAAATATTTGAACTAGACCATCCTCTTGTTATACCGATCGACTCAGAATCACTTTCTGAGTCGATTTAGCGCTGTCCTTCCGTCCGTCCGTCTGCGTAAACCTTGTAATCAAAATTTGGTATGTAAGCTTCTATCAGCCACAGCATGATCGCTATTGAAATTGGCGAAATTCGTTGCATGTTCAGACATAGTCCCCATACAAATGACACCTATGATATCGATTTAAATTGCCATTTGATCCAAATTGTCATATAGATCTCGGTCAAATTGGGTTTGTGTGTGTTTATTACACTCATTAATCAGTCATAGCCCCCATATAAAGCTGCTTCCCGATCTTCACTTAAATTTATCAAAAAACCAAAATATTGCGTAGATTTTTCTCAAATTTGGTTTGTATATGTTTTTGCAAAAAATAAGTGACCTTACAAAATATGGTCATATAGTCCCCATATAAATGAAGCATCCGATATGAACTTTTTCATATTCAAAGGAAAACAAATTAATAAAAATGCCACTCAAATTTGTTTTATGCTTATTTTCTATATCCGATTAGTTGGGCATAAGAGATAGGGTCTCTAAACGCATAGTATAGGGTATCGTACAGTTGGTCTAGATGGTATGGTATTGAAAGTAAAGCGCGATATAATTGAATACATTAATTAAATAATTTTTGTGGCTTATATTGAAATTTGTCTCTTACTTATTATTAGCTGATAACATAGTTGATTTACAGAGTGTAGACCCTGATGTGTACCTGATCTCCACACTAAGGAACGAGCCCTCTTGGTCGGCAGGGCCGGGTATATATATATATATAAAGCATGTAAACGAACATTTTTTCATTATTTATTTGTTAATAACTTTTAAATTAAAAACAACAAATCTATAATATTAATTGGCAAGGAGATTTCTTGTGACCGATGTAACTTTGTCAGTTTTACCCCGACTCTGACCAAGAATACATCATTTGAAAGGTATTTCTTTTTAGCTGTCCACCAGGTTTACAGATTTTACATTTTTACATTTTTGGAGTAAAATGCAATTAAAATTGCTACTGATACATACATAAAATTATACAATGCTGTGTGTGTTTATTAAATTTGTTAATGTGTTTGTATATGAAAAGCACTGTGTCGAATTGAAAAATAATTTTGAACATAAACCAATAACGACAATAACGCAATCGATATTTAAAAAGTGTTGAATTGTGAATTGGCTAAAATTGATTAGCATAAATTAGAGTCTTATAAAATAATTTATTAAATGTAAAAATAAAATTTCCTAGAATTTGCACTCGAATTTCGAGGGCTGGGCTCTGCTAGTATTAAATTAATTCACAAATAAAGAACATTACTCCGTAGTTTTTAAAAACTGAAAACAAATTTAATGCGCAGGTGCGTATCTTACCCTTTAAGCCAGTCATAAATTTTGTACACCATTTCTACCAAATTTAAAAACTGCTTTATTCCATCTGGATTTTTATTGCAGTATTGATCTTATGTGAGCCACTGGACGAATTTCAGGACAGTTTGGATTGGACTATTTTTCGACAAATTTTATATTATTGTTTCTAAAATCTTTGCCAGTTTTTCTGAAATTATGAATTGTTGCTAAATCATGCCAATATATTAGTGGGATAGAATAGAGTTTATACAAACGCCACACTAATAATTTTTTTTTTTTTTTTTGCAAATTTTTAAACTTTTTTCTATTTAAATATTTTCTTCACACCTCCCCTCATAAATGCAGTTTAGTATTTTGATTCAGGAATTTGCTTAAGCACGTAAATGGCTTGTTGGGCCAAATTTGGAATTTCGCCTACTAACGGTGGGCCGTACTAGTTTATTTCTGTACAAATATTCATTTTTCAAACAAAAAAGCAAAAAAAAATTTTTTTAAACAAACATAAAATTTATTAATTTATTTCATACACATAACAAATAAATTTTATACTGAAATATTATTAGTATTTATAAAAATTAAAGTTATATTTTAAAATTTTTTGAGATCAAAGAATTTTATTTTAAATAAAATAAAAAAAGGAATTATATAAAAATAAAATAAAAATATAGGTAACAAAAAATAAAAAAGAAATTAGGAAGAATTTTTGATTATTTCTTTAAAATCAGGTGTGTAATTTGTCAAAGTTGTCCGAATGACTTCCGTAAGATGTTGATTTGTTAAACGTAAACGATTTTTGTTTTTAACATTTTGCATGGTGGAGTATAGAGATTCACAACAATACGTTGTGCCAAACATTGAAAATAAACGAGCAGCACCTTTTTTTCATTTGTGAATATTGGGTTTCGTTAACAAGTTTCCAAAATCCAACTAGAGAAGTTGATTTGTGATGCATTTTCAATACAATACCATCCTTCATTTCTAACAACTCCAATTTTCCAACATCTGGTTTTGCAGGAATTATGTCGGATAATAAAAATTCATCATTTAGGACATCACACAAAAATGGGTTAACAAAAACTGAGAATGTTGCTTGAAGTTGTTTGAGATCCTCAAATCTACATTTAAAATTTTCATGAAATTGTTTTAAATTATTTATGTATTCTTCCAGCTTATCGTCTTGTATATTATTTACATTCAATTTTGTCTTTGCCTTGTAAACTCAGATTAAGCGATTTAAGATGGTTCATTGTGTCAGTAAAAAACATTGAATCTGAAATTCAAATTTCATTCTCCATATCTGGATATATTTTTCCTTTTTCTTTTATAAACAACTTTGTTGTGGGTAACAGCTCAACAAATCGATCCAAAACATTAGAAACAGATAGCCATCGCACTATGGACCGAATGGTGACATCGCTTGACAACTCATTGTTTTCCTCAACTTCTTGTAACTCCATAATAAAATTTTTAAACTGACGATGTGTTTTAGCATTTGTTCTGATAAAATTTACAATTTCTACCACAAATTTCCAAACGTTTTTATATTTAAAAAATTTTGAAACAAGATGCTCCCGATGAATAATACAGTGAATTGGTAGATAATGTGGGATATCCGGCTCTTTATTTAAAAGACCAATCAAACCTTGATTTTTACCCACCATTGCAGGTGCTCCATCTGTGGCAACACTAAAAAGTTTATCTCGTGGCAATTCAAATTCGTTAATTACTTCGAAAAGCGCATTTTTTACATCAATGCCTCGCGTTGTTTCAGATATCTTCAGTGATATTAAATTCAACTGATACAGACCTAATGAAGATCGCCAATTGAGGAACGCCGCTAACATCTGTGGATTCATCAAGAGCTAAACTAAATGCTGCAGAATTTTTTAGATCGATTTTTTAACTTGTTTCAATAAAAGTGCTGATATCTCCAATCCGACGCTCGGTTGTGCGAAATGATAAAGAAAGCTGATCTATCGCTTTATGCAGCTTTTTGTTATCAGGGTCGAGAATGCTCGTAACCTTCTTCATAGTGTGTTTTATTAACTTCCCCATCAGGACGTTTATCACGGGCATTATCCCAAGCTATTATGTAACTTGCTTCAAGTGATCTGTCATTTCCATTGCTAAAAGACGAAATAATGTTCTGTTCTTTTTCAATATTTGACTGCATTGCCTTCAGTTTAGTCTCTCTAAGATTAGTATTAAGGGGATAATCTTTGGCAAATTATGAGTGAAATTTTTCATGGCGTCTACTTAAATTGTAAAGTTTGTTATTTGGTACAGTAATTTTGCAAATGAGGCATATCGGTATGCCGTTATTTTCAAAAAATCCGAATTTGTGTGTCCATTTGGACTGGAATTTTCTGTTTTCATCACCTATCTTACGTTTTTATTGGTCGTTGATGCCATTTTAATTCCTTAAAAGTAAAAACCGGGACCGATATATGTTGAGTATTACCAGTTAATTTCAATAAAATGAACATGAGATATACATAATTAAAAAATCGTCCAATTTTACCAATTTTGGTTTTTAAATTTTTTAAACAAAATTTTAAAGTTCAATTGAATTATTTTTCAAAACATGCTTTTATGAAAAACTTTTTATGAAATGGTTGGTACAATATGTATAAACAATTTAATGGTAACTGAAGGTTTACATTTTAATTCTATTTCATGTTTTCAAATTAAAAAGAATAATATATAAAAGCTTATCAACTAAAACTTTAAATTAATAATTTGTAAAATGTGGGGGCACAACTCACATAACACAATAAAACTTTACACTGCAATGATCGTTAAAACACTAAAGAATTTTTTCCGAAAATAAAATCTTAACAAAATCATATCTAAATGCATAGTGTTCATGTTAAGAAAGTAACCGTTATTGTTTTTGCAGTTTTCATCTAATAAATTTGCTGCTACCTTTACAATTTTTAAAAATACGCAGAAATCAAATACGCAAAGTTCTCTTATTTCAACAAGGCAAATAAAAAAGAGAATAAAATAATCAGGGTTGTCAACTTAGTGCTTTTAGCACTGTTTTTAGTGCTTTTTAAAATTTTTGACGCGAAAATTTTTCGAGTTAGTGCTTAGTGCTTTTTTAACATCAGTAACACCAAATCCTTAATTGCTGTTAGCATCACAAGTCGAATCTAATTTTGAAATTTTGTCAAGTATTAAAAATTGATGGCAAATAATTCACCTGATGAAATGGCAAAATTATGAATCCACAATTGAAGCTGTAGCTAATCTCGATATTAAACTTTTGTCACTTTCTTATTAAAACGCTAAAGTTGAGAGGGGTTTTAGCGAACCTTTTCTAATCCAAAAAAAAAAAACCCATTGCCATTACATTCAGTTAATGCTTTACTTCACATTAAAGATGGATTGAAAGAAGAAAATTTCTGTTCCGAAAGAAAAAAAATTTTTTGTTTTAATAAAACATTTAATTATCGGGACTGCTCTCATCCCCAAGCATTCAGGACAACAGGGCTTTCACTGAAAAAATCAAAAATAAAAAATGGAAAATATAGTGTTTTTTTTTTTCAAATTATGCCATTTTTGTCGGTTAAGTGCTTTTTGATATTTTAAAGTTGACAACCCTGAAAATAATGAACTATAAAAAACGAGAGAGAAAAATTATTATGCTCTTTCGTTTGCATTTCAAATCATGAGTGTGTTTTGCAAACATACAATTTTTAAAATGCATTTTTTTGTACATGCTACATTGTTTCTGATAGAAAAAATAAAGCATCCTAACAGACGTTACATTCAAATAATTTGTATTATTTTTGTGGCCCTATTGAAAATTTGTACTCGTATTAATGCTATTTTTGAACAATACTTTGAAATTTTGGTATTAATGTTTTGATTTTTTTTTTTATTTTTTTTAATTAAATCTAAATTAAATTTTGTATTTTTTTTTTTTAATTTATGTTGGGCCGCATACAATTCGTTCGTGGGCCGCATGTGGCCCGTGGGGCCGCATTTGCCCATGCCTGATATATAGTCTTTAAAATTGCTTAGAACTATCTTCAACTGTCCGTTTTTTGCCCTCACAACAACTTTATCAGTTTTGTTTGGCACTGTTATTACTATGTACGATCTAAGCATATATTTTTTTTAACTTATTGAACATACATACGAGACATTTTGTATTCCTCACTTTCAACGCCAATTTTTTATTAACAAATCTATGAATTGGGCCAGATCAACCTTTTCCTTGCAATTGATGTTAGAATTGCTTTAGCTGCGAAGGAGGCATTAGGGTGAATCAAAAAAGTGTAACTTTTTTTTGCTACTTTTCTACTTTTGATGTTGATGCCATAATAGTATACATAAAACTGAAAACGTTATATGCATTTTGTTGTTTATAAATCACAGAATTTAAAAATTAACGGCACTTTTTTTGTATTGTTTTTGTTTTCTTTTGCATGCTTTTTATTTTCATATTTGCGACCGGTAGTTTGACAGACGGACGAAGAGACGGAAAATGTTAAATCGATACAGAAAGTGAATCTGAGTCGATCTGTCTAATAAAAGTTGGCCCAAGGTTAGATGTTTTTGGTAGTTACAAACATCAGTACACTCTGTGGTCAGGGTATAAACAGTAAAGTTATGAAGTTGCTTATCTTTTGCATTACCCCCCTACAAAAAAGGTTATATAAAGTAATTAAAAATATCTTTGAATTAGTGGAAAAGACACCCCTGATTAGTTTTCAAACACCTTCAATAAAATGATTTAGTTTTTTTTTTTTTGATTAGTTTATATACATACATATATCAAAATATTTACATTACTGTGAAAATCTTGATGTTGCTGTTATTTTTCTCAAATCTTATTGAAGTATATTTATCTTGTACTATATAACTTGTCATTTGCCATTCACCACATAAATATGTATGAATGTGATTGTGTCTACTTATCTGCCCCATTATCCTTCTTTGCTTAATAACCCTGTATATGGTTTGTTCGTTATTGTCATTTTATATACTGCTGCTGTTGTTGTTTTTATTCCTTGTTCATATTTTGCCCTTAAAAACTCAGCTCATTTATTTAATTTTTGTGCCATTGTTCTTGTTGCTAATTTATCGGTATAATTGCCAAATGACCAAATGGGGAGTTTTATTACACCAGCTGCAAAAATGATGACCGAAGCAATGAAAAATTTTCATTCGACCACCACCTCCCACTCCTTTTAGTGGATGCTCTATACCATAATCGAATGGAAAAAGATGAAGAGGAGCAACATTATTATTGACTTTATTCGATTTTGTACTTTGGTCCGTGTTCCTTTTTGTTGACTGTCTAACTTCCATTTGTGTGTGGTTGTTTTGGATTCATGTGGCTAATTTTTCGTTTTTAATTGTTATTCATAAATTACATTATTTACTTTTGTTTGTATGTGTTTTAGTTGTTGGTGGTAAATGAAAATAATTTTGTATTGTTTTGCTTATATTAGAGTATGAAAACAAAAACGTAAAGGAACGGTACTATCACCACGTACAGTAGGCAAACATATTTCATACAAGAAATTACACATACGAGTACACTATTTCTAATTTTAGTGTTCGTGTACTTAGAACATAAACGAGTATTTTGTAGCAAACACAAAGATTACACATTCCAAATTCACTAGACTTAGCATATGTTTAGTGTACTTTGGTTATGCATTTTAGGTCCAATATATTTTTTTTTGGCATACATGCAATTTTAAATGACCTAAAATGCATCCAAAAGTTCAATGAGTTCTAACTATACGCTAAAGAGAGAAATAGTGTATGTGTACTAGGAAGGTACGTGTAATGAACTGTTAATATTCATTCTCTGTAATGAACTGTTATTATTCATTCTCTGGCTTAAAATATTATTAATATGTTAATTCCAATCTTTCAATTACTAACTTCCTAAATATTTCGAAACATTTTCTAGGCAATTAAGAAGCTTGCAAACATATAGTTTTATGTACAAAATTGGATCGAACTGTATTAATTTCGGTGAGAATAGCCTATTTGTAGCAAAAAATTCCTGCATGATTGCTTAAACATACACAAAAACAAATAGAATTAATTTTATATTTCATATTCTTTTGAATAAATTGTTTTTATTAGCTTTGGGTCATTTGTCGGTCTTCTTATTTTAATTTTTGTTTAAAAATATCTTAAAATCCAAAGCTGGCCTTGGCAAATAATGGGTTAGCATTCTCGGATTTATCCCAAATTTTAGGAACGAAAGTTTTATACATCTGGTTATTATATTTTAAGCGTCGCATCTCAAAATTGACAGCACTTACAAAATATTTGAATTTTTTGTATAAATTTACTCTTATTTGCTCATATGTGACCCCAATTCCAAAAGGGTTAATGGGGTCATATTATTTTTTTCCGAAACCCTAGCTATTAAGATAAAATATAACATTTAAAAGTAGCAAAGTGATGAATTTTTGATACAAAGTATTTAGAAAGAGTACATTTACAGAATATTTTACAAAAATCCCATTTTTCTCGAAATCCGCAAAAATAAACTCCTTGTCAAAAAAATTTTGGCATAGGGATTTACTTAAAAATTCACACAGTTAATCTGTGGCATGTACTTAACAGAAGCGTAAAGTACCAGCTCCAGTTTTTTAAATTTTGCTTAAGAAAATTTTTTAAAACTTGAAAAAGTAGTTTTCAAAATTTTATTAAAAAAATTTTCGGTCTCAATGCGCAATAGGTTAACAATGTGGTAATAAAACAATACTTCATATCTGAGTCCTTACAAGTATTGAGACCAAAAAAAAAATTATGGCTTTAATCAATTTCCCAAAATTGAAAAAAATGCCATCTAATTTCATGACCTAGTTTTTTTTTGGCACAAAAGTGGTCTGGGGCATTTGCTATTTCTTGGCGAGGTTTCATTAGATTTTGAAGTTTTATAGTTTTTTGAAAGGATAATTTAATACTGATTCCGAATTATTAAACACCTTGTCGAAAAAATTAAACTATAGAACGAAATTTTCGTAAAATCTGAAAAAAAAGTCATATTTTCCCCATTTAACACACTTGAAATTTTCAATCGCATTGAGGCACGACTAAATGTTTTTTGATTGGCCCAAAACTTTGTATTTCCCAGTTTTTTTGCTATTAGCATATTTTTAGGGGGGTGAGACCGAGAGTTTGAACACTGTTTTTTTATTATGGGCCACCCTGTATTTTTTCATTCGGGGTTTTTATTCGAAAGTATAATTCTGTGGTTAATTGTGGAACACTATTTCATTCAAATGTCTTTCTCGGCTGGTCTGGCAGTCACCCATACGATAAATCTAATTTTTCTGTACACTTTCGACAGTATGGCGCTGTATTTTACCGATTGATGCACTAATTTCATTTGTCAGTGCCTCAATCGACGCTTGGTGATTACCGAAACACTTATCCTTAAGACCTCCCCACAAAAAATAGTTCAACGGTGTCAAATCGCAGCTGCGCGATGGCCATTTCACATCGCCAAAACAGTTAAAATTCTATTTTTAAACTTGCCACGCAAAAGTTCGATTGTTTCACGGTTTGTGTGGCACGACGCGCCATCCTGTTGGATCAAAATTTTGTCCAGATCCATATCTTTGAAAATGGAGCACAAGTAATCAGTTATCATTGCATGATTTCTGAGCATTGTCAGAAAAGATGATTTTTCGGTGAAAATGCTCATATTCTTCCAAGCGTTCCGTTTTTAATATTCTCCTCATATATAATTTTAAGTTCTAGTTATAACACAGTTGACATTGGTATTATCATACTCAAAATAACCAGTCGCTGAAAATGCAAACACTACAAGCCCCGTATACATAAGTACAAATTTTAATAAATTTCAGTACAATTTATTACAATCCAGAAATGACTAGTTCTCCATTTTTGGCAGCATTTAGGACATTTTTAAAGCAAGTCGTCGACAATATCACACTATTAGCTCGGAAATGGTCTATGTCCGGTAAAAGGTTCACTATAACTATAACTATAAAAATATTTATCGGAGGTATTCTTGAAAAACTTAAAATTTTCATAATAAGAACCAATTTTGCAATAATAATATATAAAATGTGGATTTTAATAAAATTCCCATCAATTAATTTTAATTTTTATTAAAATTGAATATTTTGTTTAAAAGTTATTGCGATTTATTTTTGTTACAATTTTTATGTGCACAATCCTTAATCGTCCTTTTTGTATCTTTTTTTTTATGGAGAATGAGTTTTTAAATTAAATCCAAATATAGGTAATATGCATATTTACGAATAAGTATATCGGATATTTTTGACGTTTGTGCTAGTTTGGATTTTGGCTGAATTTGGTGTTTCAATACTGTGTCCCAAACATAAATTTTTTTTTCAATAATTTTACCAACTTAACTTTTTCTTAAACTACAAACAAATACACAATCTATCAATGGTGGCATTCATAAATTAAAAACAAGTAAGAATATTATAGTCGGTCTAGACCGACAATGCGATACCCTATACTATACGTCTATGTCCAACTAATTGGGTATAGAAAATAAGCATAAACCAAATCTGAGTGGAATTTTTATTATTACTTTCGCCTGCAGTCCTAGGTCGAAAAATTAACCGATCCTGACCACACTAGGTAGTGACTTATTTTTTGCAAAAACATATTATACAAACAAAATTGGAAGATCGGGAAACAGCTTTATATGGGAGCTATGACTAACAATTGTCCTATAGGGTTTATTTTTGGACACATGAACACAATTAGACCAACATCTATATTATATTTTGGATCTTATGGCAATTTAATTCGATTTCAGAGGAGTCGTTAGTATGGGGACTAGGTCTGAACATGCTTATAGAAGATAGAAGCTTATGTACCAAATTTTATCAAATACTGTGTCGATCGGTATAATTAAAGATGTGTCTGGTTCAAATATTTTTGGTAGATACAAACATCAGCACAAACTCAATATACCCTGACCACATAGTGGTTTAGGGCAGTGGTCGGCAACCTGCGGCTCGCGAGCCACATGCGGCTGTTTGGATATGGTGCTGCGGCTCTTTAGTTCTGTATGCAAATATTATTTGTTTTATAAAAAAAAATATATATTCAAGTTTCATCTGCTTTATCACAAGTTGCCTTTTTGTCAGGTATATGTCTTCCCAAGGTCCAAAAGAAGAACTTCTAGGATTGCTACCGCTCTCGGTACAATATAGAGGGGAAGATATACCGAATGCTGTGCAAAAAAGCCTTGAAGACAATGAGATCGATTTGAATAAAATTGTTTCAATAGCAACTGATGACAGAAGTATGACAGGAAAAAATAAAGAGGCAACAACGATTCTTCAGAGCAAAATAAACTACGAAATTCATACGTTTCACTGCATAATATACCAAGAAGCGCTTTGTAGCCAAACATTTTCGGCCGAAATAGTTGAGGTCATGAATTTGGTAATCAAAATTGTTTACAACAGCTTGTCAAAAGCACACTACAATCGTCAGTTTAAAGAATCGAATTGGAGACTCAGTATTCCGACCTCCTTCTTCAAAATAAAGTGCGATGGCTTTTCAAAGGTAAGGCGTTGAAACGTTTTGCTTTGTTCTTGAATAAAATTAATACATTCCTTAATCAAAAAGGCATTAATCACCCTGAATTAGAGAACGACAATTTGGTTGCAAAAATTTTACTTTATGGTGGATATCATAGTGAAATTAAATGAGCTGAATCCATTGACACGAATTACTTGAGCACAGTTATAAAAAAAAATTAAAGAAGAATTTGCTGACAGATTTAAGCAACTCAAACCCAACAATACCACTATACCATTTATAGTAAATCCTCTCAACACAAATAGTAACGAAATCCACATTGAGCCATTTGGAATTGATACTGGATCTCTAGAAATGCAATTGGTCGATTTATAAAGTAAAGCTTTGTGGAGTGGAAAATTTGCAGAGTTGAAAATCAAGTTGGAAGAGTTGGAGGTCCAGAAATGTATGTACGCAACGCTTTAAATGTGGACAGCTTTAAAAGCAATGCCCCGAGTTGAAGCACTTATATTCGACGCTTGGTATAGTCTTCCAGATTGCTACAGTGAGGTGAAGAAGTTGGCATTTGGAGTGCTGACTATCTTCGGATCGACATATTCGAGCGAACAAGCGTTCTCTTGCATGATATAATCAAAAGTAAAGTAAGAAGCCAACTAACAAATGAAAATTTAGAGCCGTGTTTGAAACTTAAAACAACAAGTTGTGAGCCAAATTTATCCCAACTTTCCAAAACCATCCAAAGCCAACGCACCTATTGAATTTGTTTGCTACTTATATCTATAATATTAAAAGGCTAGGCGATTTCTTCTGATCGATGTTTTGTTCTACCGTTTTATCCCGATTTTTACCAAATGTATATCATTTGAAAGGTATTTCTTTTTAGCCGATTTGCAGATTTACAGATTTTTAAATTTTTTCCTTTAGTTTGAGTAAATTGCATTTAAAGTTGCTACTAACATATACATAAAATTATACAATGCTGTGTGTTTATTAAATTTGTTAATGTGTTTATATATATAATTGATTAGCATACCTTTATGGTCTTTATTTAATGAAAAATAGAATTTCCTAGAATTTGCACTCGAATTTCGAGGGCTGGAATCTGCTAGTATGAATAAATAGATATTTTTCTTATGAGCAATTAGATATTTTCTCTTATGAATGAATAGATTAGATTTTTTTGTCACAAAACTTTATTTATGCGAGTACTATTTGTTGTTGGCATTAAAAAAATTTTGTGGCTCTTTAAAAACTTCGAAATTTTGTAAATTGTAATATTTGACTCTTCCGACTCAAAAGGTTGTCGACCCCTGGTATAGGATATAATGATAAACCAAACCATTCTCACATTAGGATGTTGAATGTTCAAATTGAATTTTTTTCATCTACCACAACCAGCATTATTCAGACATTAGATCAAGGAATTATTTCTACTTTTAAAAAATAATAAATAAAACGCACATATCAATTCGATAAAAAAAAATTGAAACCGAGTCATTAACATTAACAGAAATTTGGGAAAAATGTAAAATTCTTGATTGCATATAGTTCATGCTGCTTCTGGCATATCTGAAATATGACTACAAGCATTAAATGCCTGCTGGAAAGCAGCATGGCCAGTGCGTTTCTGGTATTAGAGATATAGCAACTTCGGCTTTGTATAAAGAAGTTTTAAGTTTGGCATATCAAACTGTAGGTGAAGGCTTTGAAACACGTAACCAAGAAGACCTTGATGAGCTTTTTGTTGATGGTTCACTAAACGACGATAACGATGAAGTTATAAGTTCTACTGCAGATGACGTTGAAAATAACGAAGAAGATATTGATTTAGAAATTTCTATGACACCCATTAGTTCGAAAATAATTAGAGAAGTTAGCAAATTAGAAGACCAAATCCTTGATATGGACCCAGATACAGAACGTGTCTTAAAGCTGCAACGTGGATAATATAATATTTTTTTGGGATATCGCGATTGAGAAGCAGTTCATAAAGCCATCATAACAAAGTCTGTTTTGAATACAAAGCAGAAACTAAAGACTGTGAATCTTTATCGCCCTAACTAAACAAATATGTAAACCCATCGAGTGATGAACGTATTAACATTCCATCTGATGACAATATAATTGTTTCCTTAAGTGACGCAAGTGATATTGTTCCATTTGATGATATTTCAATTGCTTCCTCTAGTGATGAAAATATTATAGCACCAGTTCAAAAACGTATAAGACAAATATTTAGTGATTCTGATTAATTTTGATTTGCATTGTTATGACATGTACTTTTTAAAATGAATGGAATTTTTAGTTAAAATTCTACTTACGTATGCATTAATAATTTATTGTCTTTATTCGTGTTAATTTAATATAAGTAAAATATTAAAAATGTTTTGTTGAGCAATATTTATATAATTATACCCTATACCACTATGTGGTTTGGGTATGACTTTGTGTTGCTGTTTGTAACTACCAAAAATATTTGACGATGTCCGTCCGTCCGTCCGTCCGTCTGTGTGTCCATGTAAACCTTGTAATCAAACTACAGGTCGCAAATATGAATATATTTTGATGAAATTTGGTATATAAGCTTTTATCGGCCATAGGATGAATGTTTTTACAAATGAACCGTATGAAATCGACATAAATTGCCATAAGATCCAACTTATTATATAGATCTTAGTCAAATTGGGTTTGTATGTGTTTATTGTATCCATTAATCAGTAGTTCAAAAATAATCCCATAGGACAATTTTTGGTCATAGGCCCCCCGATCTTCACTTAAATCTATCAAAAAACAAAAATATTGCACAGATTTTTCTCAAATTTTTTTTGTGTGTGCTTTTTAAAAATATAAGTGACTTTACCAAATATGGTCAGGATCGGTCAAGTTTTTGACCTAGTCCACATATAAATGTAGCATCTGATATGAACTTTTTTTTATATATTCAGCGAATAAATTTAATAACACTGGCTCTCAAATTTGGCTTATGCTTATTTTCTATATCCAATTAGTTGGACCGAAGAGATAGGGTCTCTAAACCATGGTATAGGGTATCGAATGGTCGGTCTAGACCGACTATAATTTTCTTACTTGTTTTTTCTGTTAATGTTTGGAAACATGTTTCTGTCTTTAAAGTATACATTTGTGTCAAATCTTTTATTTTCTGTAGTAAGTTGATTGCAATGTGGCTCGTCTATATATTGATTGAATATAGGAATGCCGAACTCATTTTGGATAAATACTTGATTGTTAAGATATATTATGTTATATTATCGATTTGCTCCAAAAGATCAAGGATAAATAAATTGAATAGAATAGGGAAATTCATCGTTCCATTAATAATAATAAATTTCCTCGTACTTATTTCTGTTGCATATTTGAAAATATTTGTTACTTAGCATATGTGACCTCCGAGAAAAGGGACCTAGTGTGTCAAAAAAACGAGTTGTGTCAAAAACGGTGGATTCTGATACCTAAAAGGGTGTAGAAACTTTAAATGCGTTTTTTTCTCAAAACTTAATTTTTACACACTCGGAGAAGGTCACATATTATGTATAAGTATTGTAAGATGATAAGGAACTTTATACTTTCTTAGTTTATATATTAAGCCTGGAATCCATATACTATCAAAAGCTTTCTCAAAATCTATCAGACAAGCTCCTGTATATAAGGATTTGTTCCAATTCGAGTAAACATTAGAAGTTAATAGATTTATTGCATGAAATGTTGAATAGTTGAATGTCTGCGTATAAAACCGAATTGTTTATCATATACTAATTTTTTTTTTTTTAAATTTGAGTATATTTTTGATAATGCACATTTTAAAGACTTTACTAATACTCCGTAATAAATTTATCGCGCGGAGATTTCTCAGATTACCAGTATCCTTATCCTTTTGGGCAAAATAACGACTTTCACGATCTTCCATGCAGGAGGAAAATATGAATTATTGAGCATATTATTAAAAAGTGTACAGTATTCAAGAATTATTTGTTTTGGAATATTTTTCAATATTATATTTGGAATATTATCTAAACCTGATGAGTTTTTTTTTTTTCTTAAATTATGAAATATATAATAAATATATTATTTTGTTATAAAATAATCTACCACGAGAGAAACATTTAAATCAATAGCTTTTTTCATTTCAGAAAACGTATTAAGGGTTGATTGATTACTCTAATACTCACTTTTTGTTTCCAAGAATCTGGAGAAACAGCAACATCAATGTTTAAGTAATTATCAGTATCTATCTCTTTAAAAGAATGAACTGATTCCAAAAAAAGTGCCAATTATATTTAATATTTTATTATGGTCTCTTATTGTGAATTTATTAGTATTTTCTTCTATTTCCAACTCTTCTGAGGTCATTCCAGCATTTCTAAGCAAACTTACTTCATCTTGACCAATTGTTATAACATCAATATATAGCGATTGGACTGGTCTAAATTGTTTTTTAACATCAATATTTAGCGATTGGACTGGTCTAAATTGTTTTTTTTTAAACTACATTAAACATATTTCCTGAATTCTTAGGGTCAATTTTGGATAATTTAATAAATTAGATATGAAAAATAAATAATCCTTCTGCATATTTTTTCCTCCCTAAGACTGTTTTGGTCTGTAAGCTTAGTAATCGTAGAGTCAATAGATTTTAAAACAAGCCGGTGATCTTGTGCTACTGTTTCTGAGTATGAGTACTACATACAAAATGATACGGGAATTATCGTTAAAATTTTTTCACGCTTGCTCCAAATTTGCATTACTGCATATTCTTTATGCAAATTGTGAAATCACGTTATCAACTGTAAAAGAATCATTCATTCAAAAACGCGTGAAATTTAGGAATTTGTGGATTTGCACACGACTAAATATGCAATAAAATTTAAAATGGAAATACATGTAACTATTTGCCGCCTGATGAGGTCAAATGTATGAATATACAATAAACAAAATCAATTTTTTGAATTTACCATATATTTATGCAATATCACGCGAAAAAACACGCGTCCTCCCTTCTTCAGTCCTTTCCATAACCCCCACTCACAAGAGTGGTACTATTTTTTCCTTTCTGGTTACAAATGCATGATTTAAATAGGAGTTACAAATTGGTCGTTGGTCGTTGGGTCTTTTTTTTTTTAAATAATATTACAAATTGGTAGGTGGATTTTGAATGCTTTTAAGTCTACCACTAAATACAAACGAAAGCACTCAAGCTGAATTTACAATAGGCTCTGTCTCTCAGTGCCAGTGCTTTTACTTCTACTATGTCCAAAACTCCTTTGGTACATATACATTTCACACACATAGAAGATATACAGACACATGTATGGATAGAGATAAAAAGCCAGGTAAACTAAAGTGTGTATTCTACACAATAAAACTAACAAAAACATTAGATACATTTATTGATTTGTGTATTTGAACAGAAACTCAAACTATAAGTTAATGTTGAAAAGAAATACCATCCTTTAGAACTTCAAGCACCCAAAAAAAAAAAGAATTCGTGGAAATGGGTTGCCAGAAAAAAAATGTATTTATTTATCTATACATTTTATTGTAATTGTAATCTATTTTAAAAAACATTAAATTTTCTTAATAAAATGCCTCTTAATCATAATTCTAATAAATTAAAAGTACATACTGCACCACAATAACAAGTAACCAATATAAGTATTTACACATATTATTAAACTAATATATTTGAGCAACTGAAATAAATCCAGTATAATAAGTTTCAATCCTGAATATTGGAGATTACAATAACAAATTCTATTATAGCAAAACATTTTAAATGAACTTACGGTCATTGTTACTTCCGAAACGACGCAAAAACTCCTTCGGATTGCGGTTGAACGTTGCCAAACACACCTTTGAAGTGGTCACACGGTTGCGCTTATGGTCGAGTATAAGTAATCATACTAGCGCGGATTGTTTTTTTTTATTGCCTACAGCCTCGACGATTTCTCCCTTGATGATCTCTTTTGGACGCCCTGACCTCAAAAAGGAATTCAGTAAACCACTTCGTAGCCAGTTGATGGTGTAGGATTTAACAAGCCGTCGTTTCGGTAATGTTTTTTATGCAAAAAACAATGTTTTATGAGCACTCAAAATTTATTTTTTTCCATTTTGCTAAAATTCTCGAAGTTTTCGGCTTTCAATAGCTAACAACCAGCGACACCAAATTTTTCAAAGTAAAAACGGAAAAATATACCCCAATTGTAACGATATCCTTAGTCCTTTCAGCAACTGTTGTGCCTTCAAATTCATTTATCTCCCTTTCAATGTAATGACAACTACTCACTTTGAATTCTTTGATTAGATTGTATCTTTATTTTTTAATTTTTACAATTATCATGTATATTTATGCTGTGTGGACATTTATTGAGTTTTTGTATAATAGTCCAAAAGTCAGTCTATTATGTTGATATGCTATTCTAGTGTCCCAATTAATTTCATAAACAATTTCTAACACTGTATTAATTGTTTACATACATACATTTAATAAATCAATATAAGTTTTGTTTACAAAATATTTTGTTGCATATAAAGAAATACTTAACGCAAACCTAGCCAATGTGTTTTTCATACACATACATAGTTATTGTGTACCTATACGTGAATCATGGTTGGTTGTGTTTGCACCTCACCCTATGTTCACGGATACACTACAGTTTGTGTTATGATTGTAACTAAAAAAATGTCTTTACGTTTATTTCTATATTCCAAACTTAAAATTTTTATATTTTTATTCTGATTCTAAAAATGACGCTGTCTTTTCTATTTTTGTATTTTATCGTATTCTCCGTAGTTATTGCAAAGTGTTGTACCAACATCCCCTTTTGTTTTAAGTTGGCTGCGATAGCGAAGCTGATTGGAATGTTTTCGATGAAGGATCTTTCTATTATTTATTTCCACCAATACATTATAAATAACAGAACCGATCTTTTCTATTACTTGTCCAGGGCTCCAAATAAACTTGTTATTTTTGAAAACTTTTGCATAGACTAATTCTCCAGCTTGAAAACTTCTTTTAAGTGCACCATGTTTTCTGTTATATGAATATTCCATTTCAGTATCTTTAAGGGGCACTTCCTTTATCTCCTCTTTTAAAAGGTCCATTTGTGATCTTAAAGATCTCCCAATAAACCATTCACCTGGTGATTTATTTTCAGGAACGTTTGCATTTGGAGTAAAGCGATACTGACCAAGAAAAACAAATAAATTTAGTTTATCATTCTTTGAATTTTCCTCGTAAGCTTTATATAAAGATCTTTTAATAGTGTCAACGAATCGGTTCCGCTTGTCCATTGGATTGAGGGTGATATGTTGGTGTTGTAATGTGATTTATACCATACGTTTGACAAAAAAAATTAAAATCAGCACTTACAAATTGTGTGCCATTATCTGAAACAATTATTTTCGGGGAACCGTATCTGCTAACGAATTCCTCTAATTGCATGACAATTGTTTTTGCAGATATTGAAGATATTTGGACAACCTCTGGCAATTTTGAAAAAGCATCCACCATTACTAAATAGTAATTACCTCTAATAGGTCCAGCTATGTCGATATGAAGTCTGTCTAATACTGCGTGTGGTAGTGGCCATGAACTTAATTCGCTTTTCTTTGGAGATTTTGCAGCAGAAGGACATCCGCCACATTGTTTAACATATAAGGAAATATCTGTGTCAATACCTGGCCAATAAATGTACGATCTTGCGAGTATTTTCATTTTCTCTATACCTTGATGGCCTCGGTGAAGTTGTTTTAAAAGTTTTGTTCTAAATTTTAAAGGTATAATTATACGTTCTCCTGACATTAAACATTCTTCAACAACGTAGAGTGATTCACGTCTATTGAAAAATTGTAATAATTCTGGTTTTAGATTTTGAGATGATAAAGGCCAACCTTCTTGAGTGTATTTGTAAACCGCTTGAGATATTGAATCAGATTTTGATGCATTGAGAATCATCCGACGTGTAACTGGAAGTTCTTGAATGTTTTCTTGTAGTATTGATTTCACATCATCTTCTACTGATATTGCAGCAACTATGAAATCTTCTTCGTCAATATGTTGGCCGTTGATAAGTCTTGATAACATATCTACATTTCCAAATTCTTTTGTATTGACATACTGGATATCAAAATTGTAACTCATCATAGTTAAAGCCCATCTCTGCAATCGATTGGCGGTATGTGTTGGAATTCCCTTCTTAGAACCAAAAATTGTTAACAAGGGTTTATGGTCTGTGAGCAATGTAAACTTTCTTCCATAAATCATTTTGTGAAACTTTGAACAAGCGTAAACTATTGCTAAGGCTTCTTTTTCTATTTGTCTATAACGTTTTTCTGTAGAAGTTATAGCTCGTGAAATATGATAAATTACTTTATTAGACCCATCTGGCATTGAATGATATATTTGTGCACCAATACCAACCATGGAGGCATCTGCAGCTATTGTTATTGGAAAATCCGGGTTATAATATGTAAGTAATAAATGAGAAGATAAAACTTTTTTAAATTCTTGAAAAGCATTTTCACATTTTTCATTCCACTTCCATTCAACGTCGTTTTTTATGAGTTCGTCTAAAGGATGGCGAAGTTTTCTCATTGTATATATAAATTTTCCAACGGCCCTCAAAAATGATCTTAATTCCGAAACATTTGTGGGTCTGGGTAAATTTTGGATAACCTCGATTTTTTTAGGATCAGGAGAAATTCCGTTGGAATCTAATATATATCCAAGGTATTTAATTGAAGTTTGAAAAATTTCACATTTGTCCCAATTAATTGTCAAACCGTAATCATTAAAACGATCGAATACCTTTATTACTAATTTGTAATTTTCTTCAATAGTTGTAGTGGCTATTATTATGTCATCTAGATATGTTATGACGCCATCAATGCCAGATAAAACTTTTTTCAATGCTTGTTGGAAAGCACCTGGTGCTGACATGACTCCAAAAGGAAGTCTGTTATATGCGAATAGCCCTTTATGAGTATTAACTGTTAATATCTTTTTAGCGGCATCATCTACTTCAAATTGAAGATAAGCATCAGACAGATCTAATGTGCTAAAAATCGTGCAATTTGACATTTGTGAAAATATGTCATCTACATGGGGAATCGGATACTGGTTCTTTTTTTAAACCAGTGGAATAATCTCCACAAATTCGTATCTTATTGTTAGGTTTACGAACCACAACAATCGGAGCTGCCCAGTCTGAATGTGTAACGGGTGTGATTATATTTGCAGCTTGAAGTCGGTTTAATTCTTCTTCTACTTTGTTTAATATAGCATATGGTACTGACCTTTTCGGTTTGAAAATTGGTTTGCAATTTGGCTTGATTTCTAAATGTATCTTGAACTTTTTGCAATGACCTGTTGTACTACGTAAAACATCGGGATATTGTTTCTTGATATTATCAAATACCATATCTTTATTCATGTTAACAGAAATATTAGAACAAATTAAATTGATAAGACAATTCCAATATCCAAATTTTTCGATAAGATCAATACCAAAAACGTTGAGCGTAGAAGAGTCTGCGACGTATATCTTTGAAGTCGCAGACTTTTCAAGATGTTGAATTGTTGTTTTGACTTCACCAAGAAAGTTAATGTGGTTATTTGATGCGTCAGAAGCACTCCGGGAACATTGAATAAGTTTTGGACTGTTTAATTTTTCCCAATTTAACTTGGATATTATTGTTATATCCGAAGCAGAATCAAATTGTAGTGTTATTTGATTGTTGAAAATATTAATTTTGATAAATTTTCTCGATAATGTGTGATCTTGTATTAGATTGACGTGTTGATCTGAAACGATAGTAACCAATTGGGAAGAAAAATTCTTAGTGGAATGCGCATGTTTACTAGCCTTTTCTTTTTGTTGTTTGTCACTGTGGCTAAAACATGCACAGTAACCATCATTATGATCAATTCTATTGCATATTTTGCATTTGTGATTTGAATAATTGCAATTTTTAACAAAATGCATGGCACCGCATTGCCAACATGGCCTATTTGGAGATTGTGTCTTGTTTATTGATTGGTATTGCTGTTTTTTGCTACTGTAAATTTTCTGTACTTGAGCCTGGTTTTTCGAACACACCATACTGACTGATGAAGAATGATTTCCGATCAGTTTGACATCTTCTTTTAGCGATTTGTAACGTTTAGCTTCAGCTACAAGAACCTCAAGTGAAATATTTTCGGAAGAACTGTCCAATTTGGATAAAAGTTTATAACATAAGTCAGCATCATTGTGAGAGTTGAGGCCAATAATGAAAATCAAACATTTTAGTTCATCTGTTGTCATTTGACCATGTACAAACTGTTCGCACTGTATATTAATTCTTGCTGCATAACTTACAAAATCTTCCAACTCATTTTTTTTTATCTTAAGGCATTTGTATCTGAACAATGATTCTTTTTTATCAAACAAATATTTCAGTTGCCCTACGGTTTCATTAAAATCCAAGTCCTTTGTCTTTTTTGGAAGTAAAAATTAACATATTTTGTGTATTCATTTTGATTTAATTTTCGAAGAAGCAATCGAGTTCTTGAACTGTCATCAAGACTCTTGGCGTCTTCCAAAAAATGCTCTTCAAAACGACTAAACCAATTTGAAAATATTAAATTTTCATCTGGATCATAGCGAAATTCTTGGATATTTCTGGCAATTATATCCATCAAAACTTCCTGCTGTTGTGATTGTGAGGAATCTGGAACTGCTTGTAAAGAAACATCCAATTTCTTTGAAAACATTTCTATTAATTCTTGCTGACGGGCTGCAGCTTCTTGCTGTTGGAGAAGAAGTTGAGCAATAACATTCTCCAAAGTAGACATTGCGTATTTTCTTTAAAATCCCTGTCGTAGCTAAAAAAATGTCTACGTTTATTTCTATACTAGAGGATTATTTTGACTTTAACAAACAAATTTTTTTTTCCATTTCAGAATTTTCTTATATTTTATATATTTAAAAAAAATAATTTTAATGTTTTTAAAATTTCTTAAAAAAAAAAAAAAAAATCGAAAAACAGTTGTAAAAAATACAACCCAAAACTTCGATTTTCAAATGAGGTTTTGTAAAAGGTCCAGTAGCCAACCTTTGCTTTACACTTTCTGCTTCTATACATAAGGAGTTTCTAATATTATATGATTTTAAAAAAAATATTTTATTTTGATAGAAACTCGGAAATTTTAGTCTTATTAAGACAAATATGTATCTTTTTAATAATTTAATGTATGTTTTATAACTTTTTAAAATGCATCAAAGTAAATAAACTTATTCAATTAAAAAAAGTTTTTAAACCTTTCGGACAAAACAAAAAAATCCTACGGTTATAACGAACTTAGTCTATAGCGAACTAATTTGGCCGGTCCCGCCGAGTTCTTTATAACCGAACTCCATTTTATTGAAGAAAAAATAGAATAGCATAGAAAAACAAAAGTTTTAGAGCAAGTTTCCTAAAAGTTTCTTAAGGGGGGTAAGGTTTTAAAAGTTAATAAAAGTCGTATTTTGTATAATTCTTTTTTGAAGACATGAATACACGTTATAGCATAACATTTGAAGAATCTTTGAAAAAATTTTCAACTAAAAATTTTAATAAATAAGTCCGCAACAGCCAATATCCGGAGGTGTTGTTGTTTTGCGGTGACCATCATAACTCGTTACCGGGCCAAGTGAATTAAAAAAGTCGAAATGCGTTCAAAAGGTGACATGTTTCCTAAAGTAGTGACAAAGAGTTTTTCAATATTTTTTTTTTTTTTTTTTTTGCAGAATTTTGAAGTGAAAAACGATTTTTGCTATACAATTTCGGGAATTTGTTGTTAAAAAATGGGGAAGAAAATGGAACTAAAAAAACCTTCGTGGTTACCTAATGATTTATGTGTGGATATACTGTCTAAAATTTCAAAAGAATCGGTCAAGAAGATTTTGAGTTATGATGTTCACGGACTTCGAACATTTAAAAACGGATTTATATACTATATACCGTATGAGGCCGGTCGCTGGAAACGCTGTATCTTCTTAAGTTTTGATCTAATTTACTTAAAATTTTGACACAACACTCTCGACATGTTGTACATTCAGGAAGAGAAATGCAAAAAAGGTTTTAAAACCTACCACCCCTTAAGGAAATGCAAACACCAATACACGTACACAAAAAAGAAAAAATATTTCATATTTCATCATACATGTAAACTGAAAAAAGAGAACTACATTTTTTGCAAAGTTATCTATAATCCAAAAAAGCAAAAATAAAAAATAAGCGCGTATTAGTTTTACTTAAAAAAAAATCGCCTTTAATTCTTCCATGATAATTTCAATAAATTATTCAAATTAAAATCTTAAATATACCTATTTACGTAATTTATGTTTGTCTAAATTTTTTTAAAAGCAAATTATGCAAAAATTAATATTATGAGTGAAAAAAAAAAAATATTTTCCCACCTCTCTAAAATTACAATGTAATTTAATTATGCAAAGTTACAATAATTTAAATTTTAAACTCAATATTGCACTATTTTTTCAAGGGCTTTTCATTTTCAATACAGAGCTATAACGAAATCATACGTTGGACAACAACAAAATCCACATTGAAGATCTCTTTTTTCTCAAATATTTATCAAAAAAAGCATACTCTTTGGTAAGTGCTGGTCATCAGAGAACCTGAGCGAAATCACTCATAACAATACAAAACAATTTTGAGATGAAAACCAAAACAGACAAATGGAAAAGTTTAGTTTGATAAAAGGAGTATATATGCATATCGGACGACGTTAAATGAGAAAAATAAAAATGTTTAAAATTTCATTCATTAATTTTTTTGCAGGGTTTTTTCATTGACCAACAATGGGAATTTAAAGAAGAATTTGAATAGATATTAGTTTTTTTTTATGTATTTTTTGGGCTCAACTTATTCCATATCTGCATATGTAGTGCTATTGTCGTTAGCAGTGTTGCCAATTTTGACAACTTATTGTAATTTCGACGATTTTTCAATTTGATAAAATGATTTGTTAAATTTGTTAAAATGATGATTGAAGATTTAAAATTTTCAGTAGTATAAAAATTACGATTTCAAGGGTTAACAATTAATGGGTTGTTTATCGAAAATTGATAGTTTTTGTTTAGTGTAAATGAAAATTACAAAATATGAATAGATTTAAATCTGGGTCAAGTCGTTTCAAAACGGAAACACCTTGAATATCATCTCTATTTAAGATTTAAGTTTTAATTACGGCGATACTTTAAACCTATATTATATGTTTCAGCTATAGATACATATCAATAAAATTATTTAGTTGATTGCTGTGTTAAATTCTTTTCGTTGAAATTTCATCACTAATACATTTTTATATATAGAAATAACCAATGCTGTTATAATATTCGTAATATGAATTATATAAATAAATTTTATTGTTTCGAGTTTTATAAGCGGTAAAATTTGCTTGACAATTTCTTGTTTTAAAAATGACGATTTTGGCGATTTAGTTTCCAAAATTGTCGATTTTTAGAAGATTTTATTAGCAGTACTGGTCGGTAACATAGAAGAGAGAAAATTGTGTGTGGGTTTGTATAAAATGAGAAAGATTAAATTTTGTTTGTGTATTTCGCATTGCTTTGTAGGGAGTGCTGTGTGTGTATTATTTCAGCGTTACAGAATCAGTCAGTCAGTCAGTGAGTCAGGGATCAGCGTAAATATATATAAGATTCCAAACTTAAAATTTTTATATTTTTATTCTGATTTTAAAAATGGCGCTGTCTTTTCAATTTTTGTATTTTATCGTATTCTCCGTAGTTATTGCAAAGTGTTGTACCAACAGTTTGTAAAAAAATAAAATTGTTCTTATTAATTTTCAAAAATCCTATATATTGTTTGTACATTTGAAATCATTTGAAAGTATTTAATTAAGTACTTAATTATAGCAGTGGTGTTCAAAAAAATGTGGTTGTGTTGGTGAGAATATGAGAATTGCGCTGTAAGAAATGCTCAATGGATTAATAGCAGTGTTAGTATCTGTATGAATTTAATTTTTTATTGAAAATATGAAACTGTTAATGTTTTGTGTAAAATTGTTTTAAAGAAATAGAAATTAAACAAAAATTAAATTTTTGAAAGGAAAAATTTAAATACATTAGGCTTTTTTCATTGTATAAAAAATAAAAAGTTGTAAATTTTATCAATCAATATTAATGACTTCATTGTTATTATATATTAAACAAGTAAGAGTGTTAAATTCAGCTATGCCGAATCTTTGATACCCTCCACCTAGGTTTTTTTGCACTATTTGTAACAATTGTAAATAAAATATTTGAAAATCTAAACAATTTGATCAACTTATTACAAAATTATTACAAAAAATACTCTGAATTTTCAGCATTTACGTTTAGCAATTTTTTTTTTTTTTTTATATTAATTACAATGCAAAGTAAATTTGTATTCTAATTTGGGTCCAGGGATAAGCCGAGTGACAAAGACCATATGGCTGGTGTTTTTGCAGCGACAGACCAAAGCCTCTGGTGGGAATCGAACCCACGACCCCCGCATGATAGGCGAGAACGCTACCTACTCACCTACCGGGGCGCTTTAACAATTTTAAAGTCAATAAAAGATAGTACACAAAATATATTTTTTATTTTCGGATATTTTTCGGAATACTTGTCCATGTCTTATATTTTAAAAATACTAGCGTTTTATTTTTCAGGTCTAATTAAATCAGTTTGTCATTCAGTTTGTAACGCATCGAGATATGAATTTGCGTCTGTGTATGTATTTCATGCAAAAGATTTCTTACATTTGTCGAATTGTAGGGATTTTTGGAAAATTTTTTTTAACAACTTAATATTATTTATTTTTTTATTTTAAACTTTAAAATTAAAAAATAGGTAGACACCGTTTTTAAGTCTGGTAATAACTCTATAATATGGAGGAAGTAAACATATGGCTTCCTTAATAACAATGACAAGTAAAAAACACTTTTTTGTGCAGTTTACTTGTTTTGTGCATCTTTTTTGTACATAAGTACGCCATCTTTGTAGATTTCTTCGATTTTATTAAGTAAGTTTGTAAATAAAAAGAACATTAAAATATTATAAATTTAAATATAATTGATTCGTTTTTCGATGATGCTGAAAACACATCAAAGAAATGCAGAAAACAAAGGTTTTACTCAAGTTAGTTGAGAGACGAGAAGCTAATGGGATGGAACAGGTCAAAGATGACTACTTTAAATGCAGATGCAAGGGTTGTGAAAAAATATTAAATTGCGATAAATCAGATCTAAGTATACATGCTAAGAACCAAAATTCTGTTTCCGTTATAAGATCCCATTTGCAATTTAATTAACAGTGTACATTTTAAATGCACATCTAGCCATATAAAAGATGAATTATACAGAATTGTAAAAACATTTTTTTAGAATATCTGTTGGTTTTTTATGTTGTTTTTATGTAAGTCTTATGGTATTCTTATCTTATTTTTTATGTTATTTTTCTTCGTTTTTATGTATAAAGTTATATTATATTATTGAAATTGAAAATTAACAAATTAAAATTTTTTTTTTTTTAATTTAAAAAAGTAGTGCAGGGAAAAATGTAGGTAGAAAAAAGTGGGTTTAGGGAAAAAAAGGTATTTTTTTTATTAGCGTAGAAATTTCTGAAAAAAACTCCTGCCATCACTCGTACCTATTAAAAAACAATGTAAGATTTCACAAGACAATGCGACATACATCCGCCAAAACTTTTATAAGCCTGAATGAAATTGTTGCTTTCTTTCACTCTTTGGTGAGTATTTTCGTTTTTGTTCGGCTGTACACATATAAGAAGCCGATTAGAGTTCGGCTTACTGGTGCAACTATGGATATGTATGTGTGTAAACAAAAATATACGATATCCCAGTCATCATTTCAAAGATTGTTTTAACAAAAATCACCTTACTGTGTCTTCCTCGAGCACTTTTTATGATTAAAAACTGATTAATCACCTGCGGTATTAGAAAAAGACTAAAAAAAAACAGTTTTGCTTATGCTCAAAAAGTGATTTATATAAAAATTACATTAAATACGACTCAAAAATAAGTCGAAACTGATCAGAAAGTCAGATAAAAAAGGCTCTCAAGAAGAGTCGGGGGTAAGGTAATATTTTCTCCCGACAAAAGAATATTTTGTGATCAGAGCGCATTAATGACTGTTTTAATAGCACAGAGGAGTAAAAAAAGACTCCACATGATCGTTTATTGCATAAAATGTTTACTGGGATTTTATTCACTATCTGAAGAAACAGGTTTTTTAAGTAAAAGAAATCTGCATATAATTTCAATTCTATTTCGTTCACAATGATACGATAACTTTGTTTACTAGCTAGCAGTAAAATAAAAAAATAGTATTATAATACAGCGTAATGATGAATTGTACTTCTCAATTAGTTTATTTTTAATGTGCCATAAGAAGTTCGGTTTGTGCTAAGAAAAACATGAATACATGTTTCCCAAGGCGAGGCTTGATCATTGCACTTTGTTTGAGTTGAGCTCCGCGACCATTCCTGATGTGGATAGCTCGTGCCTACAATTGTTGGTAGTTGGGAATGGCGTTTGTGCAAAGAAAAACATGAACACATGTTTCCCAGGGCGAGGCTTGAGCTGAGCTCCGCGATTATTCCTAATGTAAATAACTCTTGCATAAAATCCTCGGTGGTCCGGGAATAGCGTTTGCCTGCGCCAGACGTTAAATAATAAATTTTAAATATGTGTTATAATTATATATCAAAATTTTTTTTTCGAAATTTGACATCTGACAAAAAAAATTTTTTTAACACCAATTTTTTACAGGGTAGATATTTTATGGTTTCACTACTACTTTTGAATGCAAGTATGTACTAAAAGTAGAACCCTTAAGATCATACTATTTTTTGCAACCCTAAAAATTGCAGTATTTTGTATAAATAAAATAATTTATATTTATATTTTTTTTAATATGCGCTTATTATCGATATACAGAATATATGAATGTTATTTATAGTATTTTGATATTTGCAACAGTAGTATCAATTTGTAACATTTTGTGATGTTATAAAATTCGCAGAATATTGATATTGATTTTATATAGTTTCTCTTATTAATTAACTAAGTTAAATATTACACCACAAAATGTTGATATGGTTAATTTTTATATTATTACCACAACAACCATAAAAACAAGTACAGCTATGACAAAATACAAAATTTAGAATAACAATATAGGAAAACATCATATTTTTTACCTTTCAGTTATTTCTCGGCACCTATGAAACCTATTGTCACGATTTAGAAAGCAGAAAAACATTCTCATGATGTTAGTGAATTATTCTCACTAACAAGAAGCACCCTAGCTATCCTATTGAGAACGTTATCATGGCATAGGCAAATCATATTTTTTCAAGACTTTTTTTACTCCTTCGTTCAATTTTCGGGACCAGATGAACCGATTTGGACGCTTTTAAATAGCAAACTTCTCAGGATGTTAATGAAACATTTTTTATACAACGAGCAACCTTGTTGCCAGATTGAAGCCGTCATCGTGATTACCGCAGCGGACAGCCGGACGGACGGATCACAAATATATATATTTTATGGGGTCCAGATTTTTTTCTAATTTTTACAAATGGAATGACAAACTTATATATACCCTCTGCACACTGGAGTGGAGTGTATAAAAATATCTTTAATATGTTAAAAAAAATACATTTTCGGAATGATCGAACTCGAATTTTGAAAAGCATTTCAAACTTTAAATTAAATAAATGTGTTTTTTAATAATTCTATTAAAGATTTTTATAGATCTTGTATTAACAATTTTTCAATATTTATGTTTTCGTGACAATTGCGTATTAGTAAAGCAATTTTTAAATTTATAGAACTTAATGCGTTACGTTGTTTAGAACAAATAAATTTTAAATCTGAAAAAATTTTTTGGGAAAAACGATAACACCTGTAGTGAAACGGTTTTAAGTTCAGGATATATGTCGAGATCTAGATTTTTCCAAAAATCTAAACTCCCATTTGCATAGCATGTCTGACTAAGGTGAAACGGGACAAGGGAAGGGATTTTATTAAACTTAAATTGCAATTAAGCTTTCCAAAAACTTTTTCGAAAATTTGTTTTACAAATTTTCCATCAGTAAAGGCTCTGCCTGCGGCCCCTTGTTCCTAATAATAAACGGTTTGCCTTGTTTAATTATATACAAGCTTATTAAACTTGATATATAATTTTTTACATTTTTATTTGTCTTGATTTACTGGTTTCCAATGATCAACCGTTCTTTTAATTTTTCAACAAAAATTTGTTTTTTTTAATCAAATAGCTTTCTTTTAATTTAATTTAATATCTTTATAAAAATAATGAAAATATCGTTTACAAACGTTTAAATTATTTTCCTTAAATACTTAATTACAAAAAACACATTGGGGATTACCAAACGCATTTATAATCATAAAATATTTTTCGGACATTAATATTAACTAGCAGTTACAACGCTCGAAATTCGAGCGCAATTTCTAGGCAACTATCAACTTAGCCAATTCACAAAACCAATACTTTTTTGGTTTATTACTGTGAATGAAGATGACAGACTCATTAACAAACACATTAACAAATTTAATAAACACACACATAGCATATGTATGTATAATTTTATGTATGTGTTAGTAGCAACTTTAAATAGAATATACTCAAAATAAAGAAAAAAAATCTGTAAATTTGGGGAACAGCTAAAAAGAAATACCTTTCAAATAATATACGTTTGGTCAAAAGCGGGATAAAACGTTAGAATAAAAAATCGGTAACAAAAAATCGCCTAGCCTATTAATATTATAGATTATTTTAAGAGCATTAAAAAAATCATCATACATCCCCTACACGTGTTCGTCCGTCGCTGTTTCAGTGGCAACTAAAGGCCCAGTTAGCCACACGTAACCGTAACCAAACGTATCAGTTGTTTTTTGTGTTACATGAAAAACATTTAGAACAGTTATCGAACTGAACTGTCACGTAACCGGAACATCCCAACCTGTTGAAAATTGATTTTTGCTACGTTTGTACGTGATATTTGAGAACAGCTGATAAAGTTTGGTGAATTTTACACAGCAACATGCTGGTTCGTTTTTTACGTTTTATAATTGCACAAAATGTCAACGTTACATTTAGGTATGGTTACATTTCAGCGGTTACATTTCAACGTGTAGCTAACTAGGCCTTAAAAGGAAGATCGTAAGAATACATGTGAGTTGAGCGAACAATTCTTCTATGAAATGAACAGGTCTGATTTAAAATGTGTAACAATAACAAAAAAAATTACGTTCAAAACTTTTCTTATACCTGTTAATTTTCAAATAAATAAATTTCATTTTCTTTCTCAGCGATACTTGATAATTTAAAAAATGGGAATTCATTGAATGGGTTTTTGAAGTTATGTACTTCAATCCAAAAAAAATCAGTTCTGTCTCAATTTATACCCCATACCACTATGCGGTCAGGGTTAATGACTTTGTGCTGATGTAACTACCAAAAATATATGACCTAGATCCATTTTTGTTTATACCGATAGATTCAGAATCACTTTCTGAGTCGATTTAGCGATGTCCCTCCATCCGTCTATCCGTGTGGTCTGAATTTTGGATTTCGAAATCCAGATTCACTTTTTATAATTCTGATAAAATTGAGCCAAATACATTAAATAAATATAGTTTTTGGTTGGTGCTACCATTTGAATTATTCTTGGCATATCAGAATCCTTGTTAGTGAAGTTATATATCTTGCTACATGATTTTTGTGTTACAGACGAGTTAGAGAACCAATTATGAGTCTCTTTGATCACAAAGTTGGAATTTGAAAGGAAATAGTTTAAATAAGACCAATATTGTTTAACATGAGCTGCTGTATTTAAAAGGCGCTAAAGCACTAAAATGTAAAAACGAAAAGCACGAATTAAGCGCTAATTTGAGAAAGGCGCTAAATGCGTTTTTTTTTGGTAATTAAAAGCGCATTGCGGAGTTGCCAAACTGCCCTCGTATTACTTGGTAATTGAATACTCTTTTTTGTAATTAGTGGCATTTAATCATCTTTATAATTCATATCAGATATTTAATTTTTCGAATACATCTTAAACATTCTTTTAAGGCGCTGGTTTCAAAACTAACAACATATTTACTGAAATTTTCGCATAAAATCAAAATCGGCTTTTTTTCGGTTGAATAAAATCCATACATCCATCTAAATATCTTTTTTTTTTTTTTGGTAGAACTTGGTTCTGCTTTTTGTTGTTGTTGTTTTTTTATTGTAGTGATAGTTACTCTGGCTGGTTTACAAAACTAACTCAACTTTAATTCAAATGGAATTTAGGATTTTGATTGTGCATACATAGAAACGTATAGATTTTGTGGTATGAATGTATTTTTGTTTTTTTTTTGAAGCAATCTATTTATGCATCTATGGTATGCGAGTAGTGGTATTCCGAGTATCTATATAAGTACGATTATGCAAGTACAGGCATCCGAGTACATGTATGCACAAGTTTGTTTTTGTGCTTGTGTTTGTGTGTTGTTGTATGCACCAATAGCTTGGTCTTCTATTGCTAAAATTGCATTTTGGTAAAAGGTCCGTAATTCTATTCTATAAATTCGTACGTATGCAATTCGCACTCTTTTTTCTTTTAAAATTGCATTGCGTACGCGTTTTTTTATGTGTTGTTTGCCCCCTGTTTGATTGATTGGGTTTTCCGATTTTTTTTTTGTTTTAGGGGGTTTAGTTTTCTTTGTTTCTCTACTACATTTCTGTTTTATTTATAAACCTTTCTAAAAGTAGCATAGAACAACATTGCCAGTGGACAAATTGATAATTACAGTGTAATATATATTTGAAAATTTTTTCTTGACAGTAGGAGTTTATTTAGGTTAAGTAGGGGGCAATGTACTCGTAGATGTGTAATTTATTTCTGGTCTGTCGAAAATGTTTCTAAACACATACGAAGACGGGTAACGCACTAGAAAGCTTAGTAATTTGAATAATAATTTATATTGAGGCACTTTAAATACCTTAGAGTTCCTCAAAATACATTCTCTTAAGTCAAAAGACAGACTTTATAATGTTTTGATGCAGCATCGACCAACTAAAAAAAATGAAGATAAAGAAATTTAATCCTTCTGTCAGTTACAACCATTTTTGTAAGACACTTAAAATTCAGTATTTTCAGTATTATTTAAATAAGTCCTCCATAAACTCAAAATTAAAACTTTTTGATTGATTACATAGTGAAACAGCCATTCTGGCGGGGGTAGGGTGGGATGGGTATGGGTCGGAGGTAGGTTGTGAGAAATTCCACGTCACGATGAAAGCTCTAGGTCAGTGTAGTAAAACCTCCAAACGGTTTGCCATTCTCAGGCCAAACTTTTTTATAACCTTTTACATTTATCTTGATGTGTATTTGCTTAGTTTTTCAGCTATAACTTAAAAACCATTAACGATTTCTCATTTCAAACTTCAGCAAATAGCTTCAGAAAATCACTTTATCGAATGAAATCTTCAAAAAATTGTCGTTTCCTCATTTTTTAATACAATTTTTGAATAACGTAACATATTCTGGGCGTGTGATTAATATTTAAACATTTTATAATTAAACTTAATGCCTAACTACTAACACTAGCCTCTATGGAGACTAACTAGTATTTTTTTTAGTTTACGTTGGGATTAATGATTCGTTACATTATTCTGCGGCAAATCTGCTTTTCTAAGGCCCGGCAGATCGTGAAGTTTAGTGCACTTGAGTCTCCTGATCAATCAAATGAGGTGGTATTTCTCCGTTTGAATGTAGTTGAAGACGTAATGAGCTTTTCTGGGCCGTTTGCGAGACTTCTTGCTTGATCGTGGTGTTGTTTAAGTCTCCATGTATGTTAGCATTTCTGATATACCATGGAGCTTTGATATAAGGTGGAAGCACAACTGGGACGAATGACCAATTTCGCACAGATCGACGAATTTGTCGGCAACAATTCGTTGCGTAAATTCGTCGAATGAAATACAATTACGACGAATTGACATAACAGCTGTAACGTCATTTGAAATTGTTTTTAATTTATAATATCTACATTAGGGTTATGACTAATTTTTTTCCAAATTTTTACCTATTACCACGTGATAGGCAATACTAAACTAATTATAAAAATCGTATTTGCAGGTCATTTTGCCGTAAAAACCCTTCCGCACCAAATGCAATTTCAAAAAACTCACTGAATTTTTATTTTATTTTTATTTTTATATTTTTTATTAATTTAATATATACATAGTAAAAAAATTATTTAAACAATGTAGATTTTGAGACGAGGTATGATTATTTATTTATTTGATTATTGTATGATATAAATTTAACTTTTATAGCACGTTCTGCGCAAATATTACTACGCTGCTGATTTATTATTTACGACTTCTGCATAACCCCATGCCTTATCAAACACTCATTACCTTTTTAAATTTAATAATTCAAAATTTGCGGAAACAATGGTCTGAAAACCATACGTCGTACCATGCACCATATATAAATTGACATATTTTATATAGTTTTGCTCGGTATTTTGAAATTAGGAGAAATGCTAATATTGCCAGAATTGTTCTAGAATTCCACCGAGCATTGCTTATTGGTGGTATAGTTTTGAAATTTATGAAGGGAAAGGGTTAAGAGGTCAAAATATACATCGAAATGAAGCTAGTGGATCTAGATTTTTTTTATTCAGTTGTTGTAGATATCAACTTTGCAGAGATCGTTTTATGAGACAATGACAAGTTTTGGATTTCAAATTTAAAAATATCAAATAAAAGGCACTCATGTGAGCTTTAAAATGATATATATATATTACTCAATTCCGATACTAAAAAGTTATATAGAAGTCAATGTCCAAACTTTGGAGGTCCATAACTCGGAAAATATCTCGACCGTCGAAAACAAATATTTTGCTAGAATCGCAACAAAATGTGTTATTAGTGGTGAAAAATAGAAAGCATTCGGGGCATCGCACTTAAAATACACAAAGGTCTTTAAAACGTAGAAGAAATATTTTAAATCAAATAAAAAAAAAATAGACCAAATTTCAACGCGTTTGGTGCGGAAACTTTTTTGAGAGCAGCGAGGAAGTAAGATTGCGTTTCTTAATATTTTTTAATAGCCTTTTTTGCAAAAAAAAGTCATAACCCTAATGTACATAAATAAATAAATAAATAATAAAATAATAAAAGAATTTTTAACTTGGTATGAGTTATTCCAATCGTAAACATCATGTTCACGATGGTAAAAGCCTTAATTATTGTACGGCAGCGTTTAATTTTTTAATTCTGAAAAAATTGCATAAATTTTCATTAATAAATTAATTTTATGTCATTTTTGTTTACTTGTTGTAGCTGATCGTGTGACCATATTTAAGAAAAAAAGAAGCACTAAACGAAAAAGAGTAAATATTAACAAAAAACTATGTAAAAGAAAATTATATAATTAAAAATAGATTTTATTTATCTTAGTTATTAATAAAATATAAAACAATTCTTAAAGACAAAAATTACTTTATTTACTAAAACATTTGAAAAACTAAAATAAAATACGGTCACTCTACACCAATTTATTCGTCGTTCGTCGGCGTTAGAAATAGAAATAAACCTATCGCAGAGTTCGTCACGCACTCCGTATTTCGTTCGCATACACACAAATGTGTTTTCATATACACAAATGTGTTTTATTTCTGACGACGCACAGTGGACCATATTTTGAGAAGGCGGCCAAAAATCATTTTTTTTTGTTACCGATTTTGAAGTTATGTTATTCATTTGAAAGTAAATACTTGTAATCCTCGGGAGCCAAAAAATTGCGACTCTATCTCAACTATATCACAGCGAACAGGGTCTTCGAAAATGGGCTTTCTCAGTATTTTGGTAAAATTAAAAATTTCTTTGTAAATTTTTATTTTTGAATGACTGTAACTTTTTTGATTTAAAAGATTCTGAAGTGAAAAAAACTATGTATAATTTTGTGGCTTCCATACTATTTATGTTAAAAATATAAAATCACTGAGTCATTCCAAAATTAAAAAAAAAATTTGCCGAAAGTCTTAATAGAGCATAACTCCTGCCAGTCAAAAGCAGTCAGAAAAAATCTTGCACTCTCCTATAGTCCGAACCCTCCCCTATACTACTATACTCCATTATATACCCGCCAGTTTCCGCCCGTGTGCACCAGAACAATTTTTCTGAGCCAAGGTTAGATATTTTCTGCAAAATTTATGAATATAAAAGTTGTCCACTATGTGGTTAGGATATATTAAGTTTGAGGTGATGTTGGTAACTGCCAAAAATATTGGACCTTTATCCATCTTTTATTATACGGATCGACCCAAAAGCACTTTCTGAGTCGATTAAACGATGTCCGTCCGTCCGTCTGAGTGTTATGAATACAAAAGTTGGTCGCACCGGTGCACCGCGGTGTATTTTTTTGCGTGTCGGTAGAGTTGTCAGGAGTTGTTATATACTTATAAAAAAGGGTTGAGATATAATGCGCTTAATTGTTACAGGTACATTTACATAGGTATCTTTCAAAAACATTAATAGTCTGAATTAGAGTTATATAGTTTAAATACCTGACAAAATGGAAAACAATTTAAATAACAGGTAAATGGTAAAAAAAACTATTGCGACATAGCCCTTTAAGATATGAGCAGGTATGCTTCACCTTTTAAAAGGGGTTAGGGTGTGGGTTTTTTATGCTTCTAAAAGTGGTAATAAAAGATAAAAATTTTTATTTTACATAATTGCAAGAAAGAGTATTTATAATAATGTTTCCAAAATTATTATTCATTACAATTTGTGCAATGGCTAAGTACTGTTACAGAGATCTGGCAGATATTTATTTTCAACGAAATGATGTAGACGATGTGATTTTGCACATAATGAGCAACGACTTGTTTAAGAATTGTAACCTAGAAGACATTGAAATGCACAAAGGAAAAATTACTAATTTTGCATCGAATTTGAAAAGACGGTACATTGAATGCTCTCATAGCAAGGCAAAGATGTACAAACGTTACCAAGACTGGTTAATAAAGGAACTTATTTTTGAAAGTGCATCTACAACTGCCAACGAAAGTGGAAAAAAGGGTCGACCAGCAAAACCAATTGACGGATGTAGTGAAAGATCTCGAAGGCGCAAGCTGGAGAATGTCAATGAAGAAATTTCTCAAAGAATTATTAAGGATTCATTTTTGCACCAAATTCAACCAACCCAAAATAAAAAAAATAAAATTGAAATAATTGAAAAAATAGTAGAAGCGAGCCCAAGGCGCACAAATAGGATTTTGAAAAACATTCCTACACCAATTGAAGATAAGAAATTTACGCCGGAAGAAGCGTTCGCCCTATTTTTGGATTTGATATTGACCAGAAATCAATATAAGGAATTGCGGAAGCGAACCAATGGAAAGAATTGTGGGACTTTCCAGAGTATCGAGATTTAGTTTCTGCCAAAAAAAGAATGCTTACCTTCACAATCTGCTATTAGTGTCACTTCAAAATCAGCAGAAATAAAATTGCAAGATCTCCTTGAACATACTGCAGAACGATTGCTAAATACGCTTGATACTGATCATTTAAAAAAAATTGGTAATGGCAGCATTACTTTAATTTCTAAACGGGGATGTGATGGATCCTCTGGTCAGAAACAATACAAGCAATTTAATGCCGGAAATTCATCAGATGCTAATTTATTTATGGTTCGTTCCATTGCGCTTAACAAAAAGGTATAGCGTCTTAGAGCCGTCAACTAGTAGAGCAACAGAAATTGATATATGGAAAAATGAAATTCCTTCTTCAACAAAGTATTGCAGACCAATAAAATTTGCATTCAAAAAGGAAACCAAAGATGTCATAACTGAAGAAGTTCAAAAAATAAAAGATCATATTAAGGAACTTCAACCAGTAATATTTAAATTTGATGACCAAGACATTGAAGTACATTCTAAAATGTGTCTCACAATGATTGATGGAAAAGTTGCACAAGCTTTAACTGGAACAAAGTCAACATCAAGCTGCATTATATGCCAAAAGACATCAAGTCAATTAAGCCAACCCCCACCAGAAGACGATAGTTTTAAGGAAGCCTACGAATTGGGAATGTCCCCTCTTCATGCTGGAATACGTTTCATGGAGCATATTCTTAAATTGGGTTATGACTTGGAATTTGGCCCGTTAGGCGAAACAGTGAGAAAAAACAAAGAAAATGAAGAAAAAAGAAAGCAAAAAAAAAAAAAACAAATTCAACAAAAATATCTACAGCTAGGCCTCGTAATCGACCGACCAAAACAAGGGGAAGGAAACATAAATGATGGAAATACTGCAAGGAGATCTTTTTCCGATCCGGAAACTGCAGCATCTATCACAGGTGTAGATCATGAATTAATAAGACGATTCAAAATCATATTACAAGTTCTAGCATGCAGCAGAAAGATATATGCAAAAAAATTTGGAGAGTACGCCAATAAAACAGCTATACTTTATAATGAAAAATACTCTTGGAGATATATGCCATCCACAGTTCATAAAATTTTGTATCACGGGGAACAAATAATTCAAAACAATATGCTACCAATAGGAGATCTATCTGAAGAAGCGCAAGAAAAAAGGAACAACAACTACAGATTCTTTCACGAGCACAACACAAGGAAAATGTCCAGATGTTGTACTAATGAAGACCTTATCACTATTTTGTTGTGCACTTCAGATCCATATATGTCCAACATTCGTCAAAAATGGAAAACTACCTCTCTTGAATTAGACGAAGAAGCTAAACAACTTCTAGAAGATGAAAATCAAGGCTATTTAGAAGAAATTTTTACTAAAATTGGATGATTTAAAGTACTTTTTCATTACACTATACTATATAGTTAAAAAATGTTCTTGATTTAAAAATTTATATATTTTGTAAATTTACAATAAAAATTGTTATATTTCATAAATTTACCATAAAAATTGATATAGAAATATTTAAAAAGACAATAAAAAAAAAATTAACTAAAGCAAAAACATACGAGTTTTTCATTGAAACTTCTCTATCTTGAACCAATATAAGGTAACTTTTACGTTCGCTGCTTAATAAATTATATTTTAACTCGTTATTTAAAAAAAAAAACAACCTTTGGCCCTTGTGCACATTAGGACTAAAAAGTTTACGGGGGCGAAAGTTTGGCATTTTCTGAAAAAATTAACTTAAAAAATTGTTAAAAGGTATTAGTTGTAGAATTAACTGAAAAAATAAGACATTATATTAAAAAAAACCTTTTTTTACCTTTTAAAACTTCACTTTTTTACTAAAATTCAACTACAAATGAAAATATATTTTAAGCCCTCTGTAACTTTTTTTATTTTCGGTCGAGAATTATAGCAAAACTTAAAGGCTAAAGTCTCACCTACCAACCAATATAACTGTATCATCTCCGAAGGTTTTTACCAAGGTTCAGAAAATACACACACGAAACACACAATGTTCTGTTCAAAAGCAGCCAACACATATCTTTATTTTCATATCAATTATGTGCGTTTCAAAATTTTCTACGGTACCCAACACAACCATGACTGTGTTCGTTTTAATATTTCGTTATTTACACGAACATTTTTGTATCACATACTTTTTTTTTCAATCACACATAAAGCACACATTTTTGAGTGTTGCTTTATTTGAAGTTGATGTTCTGGTACGTGTAGTGAAAAAAAACACAGAACATGTAAAATAAACAGGTTCGAGTTCAGTTATATTTTAAGTCGTGTTGTGGCTCGTGTAGTAAGAAACAACAGAACATGTACAGTAAACAGGTTCGAGTTCAGTTATATTTTAAGTCGTGTTTAAAATATTACTTCAGCTACTTTCCAGCAACTGGGCACATAATGAATTTTTAAAACAGAATTAAATAAGAATGTTAAAATTACTATTCCTTGATAAGGTAAAATTTTAAGCAGCTGACCACTAACAATGACATTTTTAAACTTTAAGAACCTTTATTTGATTAATTACTTCCTTAGGCATAACATAAATGCTGTCATTCTCGGTGGTTGCACTAGATTCATTGATTAAATGAAACATACGTCTATGTGCCCACGTAAACAACGCCGATATGAATATATTTGAACAATTTTTTATATAGATATGCTCTGATCAATAGGTCGAACGCTATTGAAATTGGTGAAAATCGGTGCATGTTCAGATCTATAATATTATTAGGCTAGGCAATTTCTTGTGACTGATGTTTTGTTCTACAATTTTATCCCGATTTTGACCAACCGTATATTAATTGAAAGGTATTTCTTTTCAGCTGTCTTCCAGATTTACAGATTTTTTAAATTTTTTCCTTTATTTTGAGTAAATTGCATTTAAAGTTGCTACTAACACATACATAAAATTATACATATGCTATGTGTGTTTTACTAAATTTATTAATGTGTTTGTTAACGAGTTTGTTATCTTCATTTACAATAATAATAAACCATAAAAGTGTTGGTTTTTGAATTGGCTAAGTTCAAAAATAAAGTTACCTAGAAATTGCACTCGAATTTCGAGCGCTGGAATCTGTTAGTAAATATAGAAGGTCATAATAGAAAGATTTTTTGTTTTGTTTTTTTCTTTTTTTTTACACTAAACATTTAGTTTTTATTTTGTTGTGAACCTCTTACGTTTACATTAATATCTTGACTCATTGCACTATTTATGACAAATACAAACAAAATATTTAAAATAGGCCAAAATTTTGATAAACTTAATACTAAATGTTCCGAGTATGATATTCCGGCTGGATGTACTCAAGGTTCGTGTCTCTCCCCAATTCTCTATAATATTTTTACATCTGATTTTCCTTCGTTGATTGGTTGTGAGTCCTCAATTTTTGCTGATGACACTGCAATCTTAAGTTCAAATACGTTATCTAATGATACTCTGTGTAACTTACAAATATCGGTAAATACTGTAATTGATTACTTCAAAAAATGGAAAATATTAGTAAACCCGTTAAAAACACAGTCTATATTTTTTACCAGAAAGAGGAAAAATTGCTTCTTACCGCAACATAATATTATAGTTGACGGTGTTAATGTACCGTGGGATACAAGTGAAAAATATTTAGGTGTTATTCTAGATAAAAAAATGATATTTAACGAACATGTTAGCCACATTATTAATAAAATCGATATAACTAAAAAAATATTATACCCGTTTATAAATCGGAAATCTCAACTGAGTATCGAGAATAAACTGTTAATTTTAAAAGTTGTGTTTCATGCAATACTTTTTTATGCTGCTCCTGCATGGTACGATACATCAACATGTCATCTGAAATGTTTGCAAGTTAGCCAAAATAAACTACTAAAAACTATCTATAATCTACCACCTTATTTTTCAACATCGCGTCTTCACTCGCTTTCTAATATCCTGCTAGTCAAGGATAAGATATCTGTTTTAACAGAAATATTCTTTAATAGATGTGCCAGCTCCTCGCATGACCACATCAGTTCTTTATGTTCTTAAACCGTGTATTTTTAACTATCAACTTTTCCCGTTTTTATAAATTTTTTTTTTTTTTTTTTTTTATATTTCTCTAAGGTTTTTGTAAAATTTTTCTTTAACTTATTAAATTAATTTTTAAGAAATTTATCACATTGTACAGATACAATATAATTAAGTAGAAAAGTCATACATAATACACTAAACTCTTAACTTATAATATTAAAAATTATTGTGTATTTACCATGTTACATTTATCAATAAAATATGAAATTGAATTGAAATTAATACTAAATTATTTGAACAAACGCACTGAATTTTTTTCACTACTGCCCAATGTTGTCTATAGGCAGCATTTCATAACGGATAAACCAGGATACATAGGACTTTCAAATTGATATCAATTTATATTTAGGTCCAAACTAACAACTACATAAACTTAAACAAATTTTTAACCACGCCCCAATTAATTCGGGCATGAAAGGGTTAATAAATTTTTGTTATTGAATATTTTAATTTTGTGGACTTAACCCTTTAGTTTAAATTATTACGTAAAACACTTCACTTCTCATCTCAGACAGCAACAAAATTTGGGTAGCCGAAAAACAAATAAAATTCAAACTTTTATAAAAAAGGAAAATTTCTTCGAAGAATAATAATGAGATGATAACCCCGTAGAATTAAGTATGTACAATGTCGTCTGAACGTATTTTAAAGAATTGAAAGAATTAAAAAATTGAAACATTTTCATTATTATTAATATATGTACATATATCGACTATTGTGTTAGAAGCCTGATTGCAAAATTCGGATTTTAAGTTATTAATAGTTACAACATTTTTTGCTATTCCTTAAAAAAAAAATGATGTTTAGACCTTTTAGATTTTAGAATAATTAAGAATAAAAAATAATAATCAAATATATTGTAGTATTCATTATATTTTATCCATAGCTTTTGTACACCTACACCGAATTTTCATTTTTTTTTTAATTTTCTTATAACTAACCTTAAAACTCGATTCCCATTTAAATTTAAAGTTAATTGCTTTTCTTTTTTGACCAGTATATAAGAAGTTATCGGGTTTTTTATTATAAAAGCAATGATGGTTATTTTGTAGAAATAATTAATCTATATCTGAGAAATACAATACACTAAACAACAATTAATAAGTAAGTTCTTTTTCTTCTAGATTCAATTACTTATCAATTGACCTTCTTGTTTCTATAAACATGAATGTATATCTTTGGTTTATACATATAGCCCAATATATACTCATAGGTCCTTTCGTTTCGTTTTAATTCAGCACAAATTTGATTTTGTTAACCTGAAAAAGCTGATTTACGCAAATACCTAAAAATTGTTTTTCTATTTCATTTTTACAATACAAGAGCTTGCATGATCCATGTACTCGTATGTATAGTGCTTGGTTTCCATCAAATTCTTTTTCAAACTTTAGTTTTTAGAAGCAGCCTATTATTGTAAATTGTAAATAGCAAATAGTGTTACTTTGAGTCTAGATCGTAAAACGCATTCATTTATTGTTTTTATCTACATGTATCTATCTATGAAAAAAAAAAACAACAACTACAACATTTCCATTTGTTTATTTTAACCATTTTGCAATTCAGTTTAATTCCACAAAGCCTTTTTTCAGGTCTTAGTATTCGGAATAAACAAAAGGACAGCAAACATAATATTTTATTGAAATGCTTTTTTGTTGTATTTGTTTTATTTATTTGCCTATTTTCTAAACTGTAAAATTAGTGAATTAAAATATTAATTATTTAAAAATTGTTTACAAATGCTTAGACATGGACTATTGTTATACTTGTATAGTTCGGTTTGAATGTTTTGCTATTCATTTCATTTAAATCCAATTTGACCTTAATTGGGGACTTTATGTATGATAAGGACAATGTTCTGCTGGTTGGTAATATAAATTCGATACTGTTTATATTTGTCATAAATTTTTATATCTAACACACTAACTCTGAAGTGAGGCTATCATGAGATTGTGCTGATGTTTTAACTATCAAAAATAAATTACAGAGATTCAACTATTTTTATACTGATCGCTTTAGAATCATTTTCTATTTTAGAATTATTCTTCTAAAATTATGACCTAAATGCATACGAGGGCGGTCACAGAAAATTTTTATTTCAGGGTATAATGACTTTGTGCTGATGTTTGTAACTACCCAAAATATTTGACCTAGACCGATCTTTTATTACACCGTGCATCCGTCCATCCATCTGTGTATCCATGTAAACCTTGTAATTAAACTACAGGTCGTAAGTATTCATATATTTTGATGAAATTTAGTATGTAATCGTCTATTGAGCATAGGATGAACGGTGTTGAAATTGGTGAAAATCGGTTCATGTTCAGACCTAGTCCCCATACAAATGATCCCTATAAGATGGGCTTAAATTCCCATAATATCCAAATTATCATATATATCTCGGTAAAATTGGGTTTGTTTATGTTCATTACATCCATTTATCTGTAGTCGAAAAATAAAACCTATAGGACAATTCTTAGCCATAGCTCCATATGAAACTCACTGCCGATATTCACTTAAGTCTATCAAAAACCAAAAGTATTGCACAGATTTTTGTCAATATTGGTTTGTAGATGATTTTGCAAAAAAGAAGTGACATTACCAAATATGGTCCGTTTTTCGGCCCTCTCCCCATATAAATATTGCATTCGATATGAAAAATTTGATATCGGAAGGCAAAAAATTAATAAAAATGCCACACAAATATGGTTTACGCTTAGTTTCTATATCTAATTAGTTGGACTTAAGAGATAGGGCTTTAAACGCATGGTATAGAGTAACATATAATCAGACATACTATAATTTTCGTACTTGTTTTTTTTTATAAAGTGATATATTCACATTTATGAGGGCTATATTATGACCATTACCAAAAAAAGCTAAATCTATCGCTAATTTGACTGAGAAACCCTCTGCCACAGAGAAGAGTGGAATGGAAAAAATGTAAGTTGTAGAAAAATGTATCGGTACCGAAATGATCAGATTTAATTATATCATTTCTTCACAGTTGCAATTATAGTTAACACGACCCGACAAATTTCAACTTTTGCAAAACACATGGAAAACTCTCAAATCTCACTTATTATAAAAGAGAGCAAACAAAAAAAAAAAAATAAATACTCATGTTTCCAAGATATTATAAATCAACTTTCCATAAGAGTGATCTATATTTTCAAATTAATGTTTAGAAAACAATTTTCGTACCTACACACAGAAAAAATATTTGCCAACCGAATTGGTCTTAAGCGGAACAACCGTAATTTCGATTGCATCAACATAAATTTAATATCATCTGCAAATTTTCAATTACTATAAAATATTTACTGTTAAGGCAACGGAATTGTAATCATCGTGAACCTGAAAATCGGTTATTAGCATTATCGCAATTCGGTTGGTAATAAATTCGGTAGCGACAGATGTAAGATAGCTGACATAGCAGTAGTTCGTATAATGATTGCTGCTGCAAGAGCTTTTCAACGTGACCCAAGAATGTATATCTTCAATCGGAAGTCCCTTCGAGAAGCCCGTACACAAAGTCGACAGCAGATTGCTGCATTACTAAAGGAAACCCCACAAGTATGTAATTTATAAAAAATTATATTTCTGTAAAATTTATAATAGGTAATTAATATTTATACGTTTTTAGTTGGCTGAAGCAAAATTTTTCAGCGTGCACTGGGATGGCAAAATGTTGGCGGACTTGCAAGGCGGCGGAAGAAAAGTTGATCGACTTCCTGTTATTGTGATGAAAACGAGCAGCTCTTGGGCGTGCCAAAGATACCGTTGGGTAAAGGAAAAGGCAAACGTATTGCAGAAGCCATTAATGGGCTTTTGCTTGAGTGGAAGATCACGGACCGTGTCCAAGCTATTTCATTCGACACCACCTTAACGAACACTGGCCAATTCCAAGGCGCCTCGCTATTGCTTGAGCAAATACTGGAACGAAGAAGAAGAATTAAATGGACTTCGCAATGTTACAATTTTCATCGTAACACTTTACGTGAAAGCTTGGTTTTGCACCAACAGAGCAACCGAAGCCCCAAATAATGATCTGAATTTTTTGAAAGCGATTGTTGGATAGGCTTCAATTGATCAAATTGTGTCTCAACAATTGGTAGAAAGATTCTGTGCACATCTCTCTTATTTCAGTGGTGAATCTGTTGCTCTTAGATTTTTTGATCCGAATAACCCCTGTGACATCAAGCGGAAAATGTCAATGCAATTCGTATATTTGAGGAAGAGAAAAAAGAATACGAGGAAGAGTTGTCTGCCGATGAGATGGACGTATCGTCCGAAGAAGACAGTGATGAAGAAGGGGATATGGATGATATCGAGGAAGAAGCCGAAGATGATTTGGAGGATAGTAGCAACCATGATCGTTCCCGTCCAGTACATGTTGTTAGCTTCGAAGGTGTGAAAAGAATTATCTTTGCATCGAAACAAATAAATCAAGAACTAAGAAAGATTTAAGTCATTACGTCACTCCTCAGACTTTAAAATTTTTCGAACGATTCGGATTGTCGAAAGATTTTATGGTTAATGATCCCAAAACCAGGAAAGAGCGTGAGGACCACCAGCAATTGCTAGACATGCTGCGTAAGCTGCATATTGTCAACGACGCTGCTGAAAGAGGTGTAAAATTAATAGAACGTGCTGTGCCGTAACGAAGAAGAAAAAATATTTTTACTTCAGGATGTGGCAGAAAATCGGAAAAAATATCCATCACACGTTAAAAACAAATTAATTTCATTCACATTTGTGAACTTTACAACATTTTCGAATTATAAAACCATGTTTTTTAAGCTCAATAAAATTATAAATTAAAAAGTTAACAATCTGGATTTTCAATTTCATAAAAAAGTTTAAAATTTGTATGGGGACCACCTTAAGGGTTCAAGATCGAGGGTCGGTATGTTCTGAGAAAATGTTGGAGTTGAAAAAATTTTTGGGGGTCGGTCAAATATTTGACCACCGTTAGAGCGGTGGGAGCAAATTTTTTAAATATGTCATTTTTGTATGGGAACCCCCTTACGGATTAGAGATAGGGGGTAAGTGTGTTTGAAAAAAATTTTCAGAGTGCGAAAATAATGTGGGTCGATCTTACATTTTTCCCTTCTAGGGGAAACTCCGGGGAAGTTGTTGGGCTATTTGTGTTTTTTCAGCTCTTTTTTCCAGTCTGTAATGTGTATTTTTTATGGGAGACCCATTAGGATGTGAAAATAGGAAGTATTTATATTCTGAAAAAATTTCGGGACTAAAAAGTAAAGTCGGTCATACATTTGACCCCTCTAGGGGCACCCTAGGAGCCCCTAGGGCAGTTTTTAACAATTTCCTAAAATCTTCAAATTTGTATTGGAGACCCTTTAACGGATGACGATAGGGGGTAGGTATGTTCGGTGTATGTTAGGTGGTGTATGTTGGAGCGACTGCGTGGCTGTTTTGGGCATTTTTGTTAATTTTTTCCCTGCCGCCCCAAGTTTGACCCGATGAGGGGCCAGTTTCCATCACTCAAAATTTTCCATTTTTTGGCTCATGCATTTTTTGTACGAACCTCACAAAATAAAGGGTTCTAGCATATCCAAATGTTGTTACTAAGGTTCCCCATACGACACTATCCCACCCCTATTGTAAAAACAGAAAGCTTCCATATATTCTAAGAGCAGAGACTTAAAAAACCGCGTCTGCAGGTTTTCAAATTGAATCAAAAATTCGTGAAAAATTTGATTGAACGTGAGTCTAAACCATTGTTGGGCACACAATTTTGTCAATTGTGTTAGTAAGCAAGAGAGAGTAAAAAATTATTTTAGTACACTCATAAATGACAGTTAGTAGTATAAGGCATGGTGTACAATATAATAATGTTTAATTTTTATCGATATTTCGGCAAATTTCGTTTGCCATATTTTAGAGAAATATAAATCATAAAAAAAATTATTACTACACATGAATCACAAAAATTAACAAATAAATAATTTTATTAAAAAAAAAAAAATATCACTGAATATTTAAGGCACAGAGTAAAAGCTTTTAGTTCTACAAATGTTTTGATTTTTAATAATAATAATAATAATAATAATAAAAATAAAAATAATAATAATAATAATAATAATTAAATAAAATCTTCCACATTTGTACTTTTATGGCAGTTTCGAAGTAGTAAAATGTTTTTTAATTGTGATGAAGACAATTTATTCCGTTGTTTAGAACAAATGAATTTCAAATCGGAAAAAATTTGTTCGCAGAGATAAGTTGAGGGAAATAAAGATAAACAAATAAGAGAAATTTTTTTAAGTTCGGGATATACTTTGCCGTCCAAATTTTTCCAGAACTCTAAAACATTAATATTTTCTTGAACATTTACTTCGCTTCGAAGTATTATAAGTTCAGATTGTATTTGAAACTCAGAGTTTATTACATCGCAACTAAAAGGGTTTTCAAAAATATTTAGAAGAGGTTGAAAATTTTCAAAATCCTTAAACCTATCTTGAAAATTATGGAAAAGTGTTTCAAATATTTCTATATATTCAATTATTTCAACATTTTCCTGATTTCCAATAATAAGTAGAGTTTTTGGAAAGTTTGAGAAATCTCCGTCCTGAATTTGGCAAAGGAGTAAAAATAGTTTCGTTTTAAAATCGAAAAGGATTTTAGACAAATCACATATGCTTTTTTCTTTTCCTTGTAATTGTAGATTAAATTCATTTAAAAGCATAGTTGTATCAGCTAAAAAAGCTAAATCTAAAATAAATTTGTTATCTTTTAAATACTGTAATAAGCATTTATCTAAACCCTCTGCTTCTAGAAACTGTTTCACTTCTTCCCTTAAATTAAACAGTCTGTTTAAACAATCACCTCGGCTTAGCCACCGAACTTCTGTAAACATTTTCAAATCATTGTGTGGAGCATTTTTTATTTTTAAAAAGTTTACAAATTTTCTGTGAGTAAGCGAGTGATGTCCGCCTCGTATTTTATTTATTATCTGCTCTGCAGTCTTCATAGCTGGGTGGGTACTTATAAATTTAGAGGCAAGAGCGGCCTGATGAATTATGCAGTGAAAGCTATTAATTCCAAAGTAATGTTTTTCCAACTGTCCTACAAAACCTTCGTACTTACCCTTCATAACATTTGCTCCATCTGTGCAAACGCCAGCGAATCTGTTACAGTCTATAACGGTAAGCAGTTTTTTTAATTTATTGTCTACCTTTTTTTCTTTTACTTCCTCTTCTAACAAAAAACCCTTTAATTTATCAAAAAAAATTTGCTTATTTCTATTAAAAAGCTCTTCTTTTTCCTCCTCCTTTAGTTTATTCATATTACTATGAAAACAATCATAATGCCTTTTAATTACTTGTTGTCTATATTCCTTAAATGTTTGATAACATAAAAGGCATTGTACCTGACCAAATGCATTTTTCAACATACAATATTTTTTGAGTGTCATCATTAATTTATTTTCTCTAAACTTGAAAAAAACTACTAAAGCTTCCGTTGAACATGTGCATTCGTCAAGATCTCACAGACGACTAAACACAAGAGCATAAGAATGCATGTGTATAGGTATTTAACAATTGTTTAACTAAATGCCCATGAATGGTCTAAACCGACTATACGTTATCCTATACCATAAGGTTCGAAAGAGGGTCTTGGATCAAATAATAACAGGATATAGGAAAAAATATAAACCAATTTTTAATAATATTGTTATTAATTTGTGGCACTTAGATATGAAAAAGTTCATATCGGATGCTATATTTATATGGGGAGCAGGTCGGAAAATGGACGATCATAACCATACTTTTCTCAAAAACATATATAAACCAATTTTTAAAAAAATCTATGCAATATTTTCATTTTATGATAGATTTAAGTAAAGATCTGGTATCAGCTTTATATGGGAACTGTGACTACAACTGATCCTACAGGGTTTATTTGTGGACTACTGATTTACTAGGTAGGAACATACATAGATTTTCACTAGTTTCAATATCGTTCATCATATGGCCGAGAAAATCTTATGTACCACTTTAGAAAGTTAACACGGACACACAGGTAGACAGACGGACAAACGGACTGACGGATGGACGGACATCGCAAAATCGACTCTGAAAGTGATTCTTAGTCGATTCGTATAATAAAAGGTGGGTCTAGGTCAAATATTGTTGGTATTTACAAACATCAGTATCACATAGTGTAATCGTACTTACGGGACAACATATTTTGTTGTTGAAATCAGCTGAAAGAACATAACTTCTAATTTACTCGTATCAGTTGAACAAGCAATGTGTTTAATTTATCGTATAAATGTTATTTAATTTGGATTAACGAATTTGAAATTCTGGAAATATTTTTTAAAAAATTGAAATAGCAAAGTAACAACAATGCATGGAACAAATAATATTAACAATGACTTTGGTCCAATCATTCTACGTGAAATTCTGAATGGACTTAAAAATAAACATTAACCAAATTTAAACGAGATTGTCATATACTTTTTGCCATAATATATATTGAGCTTCATGTGGGAAATGGTCTAGAAATGTTTCGATCAAGACTATAGTTAGTTAGGTCAGATTTAAGTGAATATCGGAAAATTGCTTTATATTGGGACTATGAGTAAATTAGTAAATGATGATTTAATGATATAAAAAAATATTAACCAAATTTATTGCAGATATATTTAATAATTTTCATCTCGTCGATTTAAATATCTGTATGAGGGCCAGGTTGAACATGCACCGATTTTTTACCAATTTGAATACCGTTCATGCTATTTCCGACAAAATATCATAAAAAAAAACATAAAAAAATATATTCATATTTCTGACACACAGAAAGAGAGACGGTAGGACGGGCATCACAAAATTTGCTCAGAAAATAATTCTGTGTTGATCGGTATAATAAACTCATTGTACCCTGACCACAGAATGGTATAGGGTATAAAAATATTCCGGTGCTTGGTCTAAATATAAACAGATTCAATATCGTATGCCCTTCATTTGTCGCATATCATCCAAATACATTTACATTCTCAAAGGTCAGGCGGAAAAAGTGATACTTAGCCGATCGCTCTAAAGAATTTTTATTAGTTGCAATAAACTAACATTACTCCGTGGCACAGAGAGGGTATACAGTATAAAAATTTGAATAACATACGTCCATAACGCCCGAACACATTACAAATAATAAGAAAAGTAAAATCCTTGGACCAAATGTACATAAAGTCACATTTGGTAGAGGATCCAGTTGGAAAATATTAAATTTATTGTGTATTATGCTAATTCTACCATTCAACAATTGGTTAGTAAATTATCTTCAGCTACTTGTCTTATAACTTACAATTTTAAATTCTAAAACGTAGCAAGATTGCAACATAAAACAACAAAAGCAATAAAAAATAAATTTAAAATTTTTTTTTAAATAAATAATAAAGAAAAACCTTTTTATTCATTTTCCATTTCCTTTTTCTCTCTCTTAATATAATGATATCTTTTCTCAACCACACAAACGGAACACCTGCCCTGATAACCAATGGCATAAATATCAAACTTAAACGCAAATTAAATTGAATTTTCTACTTAGAACCGCCACAATTGATACGAAATTTCCTGCCTGTATGGTAATGAAATACAAAGCCAACAACACAAATGCCATTATTTAAGACTAACAATAAAAATACATAAAATGCTGTATGAATTGGTTAACGAGCAATAGAAGCAGACTCACAAGAAGAAGACAAAAAAAATGATTTTAACATTTGGCCCTCCCCACTGACACTACTTTCATACTTCTACATGGTTATTCTTTGGGATATCACTTACACCATCCAACTTACCGTAAAAAGTTGAAGATGAAGGGAACGAAATTGACAAAAAAAAAAGACTTTTGAATTTAATATACCCAACCAAACAGATTCAATTTGATACTTTTCTTCTTTAATACATTATGCAAAATTATTGCCAAAACATATTGAAAAAATCGAACAAAATAAAAACCGTCGAGTAAAAAAAATATATATATAAATTTGAATTCCAATATGCTGGTTGTAAAAAATAATATGATTGATTATATCCGAAATAAAAATTCTTTAAATAATGTGAAATTTATGTAAGGCTCTCTAGTGCAGAAGCGATTAGAAGTAGGTTCGTTTACAGACATGCGGATATGTAACGAATTATATGGATTATGAGGATAATACAGGTAGCCGAATTTCATACCTTTGGCCAATTAGTATTCTTTTAGATATTTCTTCAGATGCACACCCATCCTATTATATAGGAGGCAAAAACTTAAACCTTTTAACTGAAAATTATTCTCGAACCGGGGATTTAATCTACAAATGTGGAAAAGTCGACTTAAAAGCTAACTCTAAACCGAAGCAGCAACTGTTTGGAGAACTTACAATAGTTTCGAAATATTACATTAAGATATGAGAGGCTCCCCTTAAACTTATAGTAAAAGTTTATGTTAGTATTTTTATGTCAGTAGGCATCCTAGTTAAAATCTCAAAATAAGCCTTATTTTACCATCATTAAGAGATTGCCGCATACTTGCCGGAGTGGTAGATTAAGTTGGCCCATTAAGGCCCACTGAGTATTTAAATACCCAAGAAAACCCTTCACACTTAAAAAATTCTAGCTGGTCCAAGGTGAAAGATATCGCGATAATTGATTTTTTATTTTCTGCAGTTTACATCAAGTATTTTATTGGTTAAAATCGGGTTTTTTTTTGTTCAGTATATGCTCGAGAAAAGTGTTGTCAATTTTTAAAAAATGAGGAGAAAACAACGCGCGTCGTTTCCAGGAGCGTTAAAGTGTCCCTTCTCAAACTTCTTTTGGAGAAACCGGTAAATGTTGACTCACTTAGTCATTACGCCAGATCACACGGAAATGGGTATTTAAATTCCCGACAGGCGTTAGTATATACTTCAAATATAATTTTGTGCTATATGGAAATATTTGTGTGAGGTGAATAAAAAGCGTATGAAAATCGGAATGTTTGTTATTTTATTCAGAAACGACGACTTATATAAAACAAGTAAGAATATTATAGTCGGTCTAGACCGACTATACGATACTCTATACCATTCATTTAGGGACCCTATCTCTTACGTCCAACTAATTGAATATAGAAAATAAGCATAAACCAAATTTGAGTGCCATTTTTATTAATTTTTTTGGCTGCAGATATGAAAAACTCATATTGGATGCTATATTTATATGGGGGCCGATCCTGCCCATATTTGGTAAAGTCACTTATATTTTCAAAAAATATATACAAAGCGCCCCGGTAGGTGAGTAGGTAGCGTGCTCGCCTATCATGCGGGGTTCGTGGGTTCGATTCCCACCAGAGGCTTTGGTCTGTCGCTGCAAAAAACCAGCCAAATGGTCCTTGTCACTCGGGTTATACCTGGACCCAAATTAGAATACAAATTTACTTTATATTGTAATTAATATACATAAATAAATATACAAACCAAATTTGAGAAAAATCTGTGCAATATTTTTTGTTTTTTGATAGACTTAAATAAAGATCGGGAATCAGCTCTATATGGAGCCTATGACTAAGAATTGTCCTATAAGGATTATTTTTGAAATACTACTTAATGGATGTAATAAGCACATACAAACCCAATTTGACCAAACCACATAGTGGTATAGGGTATAAAAATAAATAACTTAGCTTTAGAATCAGAAATCTCCATTTTTTCTGGCGCAACACCATTGTGATAATCAACCGTATTCGCTTTTGACACCACATTGCGGACAACGAGTTTTTCAATGAAATTATCTATACCATCACGACGCATTGCCTGAGGCAGAAAATTTACCCGGATGTTAGTAATCGATTCGCAAATCTCCATTCGGAATTCGACAAAGGCAACGTAATTTCCACGCATTTTCCATAGCCAAGCTAATGCATTCGTTATTAACGGCCAATACTATTTTTTTCCCCGAATCCTAATTCGAAAATTATTGATTGCGTTGTGTGTGCGTTGAACGTGTGTCCTAAGCCAAAAATTTAGCTTTACGACAATTATTATAATTAGCGAGAATTTATGTATACTAACTTTTTTCTGATTTGTAAAATTTTTGTACGCAATTAAAGCTCTTATTTAGCGTGCACACTACACAGTGACGACCATTGATATGACAAACTTTCACAGTGTCTGGTTAATTGCGGGGAAGAACACACTTCTACTTTTGGTGAAGGAAGGAAAACGTCAAAAAAGAAGAACGCATATTTACATATATTAAATACTAGGGCGCATGCAAATTTTGTGAAAAATTTTGAGCGACGTTTTTTTGGTAAATAAGTCGAAGCGAAAGTATCACACCATGGCCTGTCAGGTATTTAAATACCCATGCTATGTCTCAGATGTCCGGGCAGATATAAAAAAAATTGTTTTTTCTTTCAAATTCTATGGACTATCAGGTGCACATATTAAAATTTTATCAAAATCGTACGAGCCGATCTATGGGCGGGTCTTAATGGGTTAGGTAGGTGGTCCGCTCGGAAGTGAGTGCTCCCGAGGGCCATACATCCCACGTTGATACACTTGAGGAGAGAGATAACTAAGAAAATAAAGGTTTCGGAAACATAATGAAATAGGGAATAGATGTTTGTCCGCTATGTTCCCGCCCTGAACCTCCTGGATTTACTTAGAAATTAAGTAAAATTTTCCAGAAAAATACTTAATATGTACCATAAAATTATGCAAAAATCGTAGCCATAGATTTTTTAGACGACATTCCATCATTCCTTTGCATTCACTGAGTAGATATTGCACTCACCCCTCTTCGTTCAAAGTTTTAGAGTAGGAAGGTTTTCGTTGCTAAGCAATTTGCATTAATCGTTGCCCGTGTTTCAGACTTCGTGACTCCCTAAATCAAAACATAATCTCACTGCAGTGCTCTTAATGTATATATTCAGAGACATGATACGAGTATTCACCCATACCTCTAGCCTCTCCTGTGGTGTAGATTCAATCGTACCATGGGTGACTAGACAGGCAAATATTTGTACTTTCATGAGCTTAGAAAGCATAATTGTTACATTCATAGCTTCGGCAAATAAATATAGATTATGATTTTGTCTTTGAGATGAACCTTACACTGGAAAGCCTTTTATTTATGAATTTGTTAGTGCACCTTTATGAAACATGTAGATCTCCAATAAAATTTAGCATATCGTATGATACTTTTTTGTTTCTCATGTTTTCGCTTTGTCTCTCGCTTTGTTGTGTCTCTTTATTTGCGCCCTACTCAAAAAGCTGTCTGCTTTGGTTGCAAAGTGAAAAATATCAAAATTAAATAAGTAAGACATTGCGCTGTTTCAAGAATAATAACAGCTCCTTATTATACAGAGCAACAGCCATTCTGGGGATGAGATATTCCAATTCAGAGTGAAAGTACTAGGCTAGTATAATAAAACCTCCTAAGAGTTTGGCGTACTCAGGCCAAACTTTTTAATACCTTTTATATTTTTTCCTTATCTTGATGACCGCTTGCTTACGTTTTCAGCTATAACTCAAGAACCATTGAAGAATTCTTATTTTATTCTTTAGCAAATATCTTCAGCAAATTAAGTTGGACTAATTTCATCCAATGAAATCTTAAAGAGGTTTTAATTCTATTCACCTATTTTTATATAAATTTTTTAAATAACATAACATATTCAAGGCGTATGATTATTATTTATTAGTATAGTAGAAGAGATGTAGCCGTATGAGTAATATTTTTAAAATTGAATCAAATATTAATCAAACGCCAAACCCATTGGAGGCTTTTCTTTCCCGACATCGAAAAATATTGGCTTCTATTACCGTAACTAAACATTGCTGGTAAAGTTTTGATTGCATGTTGCTTTCTAGACTATCTACAACATAGGTTATTCTATAGCCGTTGATTGGCGAAATCGTGGGAGAATCGTTAAATTTAAGGAGAATTTTATGAGGAATACACTGTGCAACACTTAGAATTCAAACTCCTTCTCGTGTGCGGTTTTCGAGGTATTTATCGAAACTAATAAAATCCATTTTATGGCCTCATGTATATTTTGGCTAAAATAAGATTTTTCCGAAGAATATGCAATTTTTCTCACGGCTATATCTTATATCGACTCTATAACAGTGTCTGATATTGTTATAGGATTTTCATTGGATACATTTAAACAAACGAACCACTAAACAAAAGTTACATAATCGTACTTCAAAATTTATAAAGGAAAAACTTAATTTATAGAATTGGAAGTTTAAATTACTAGAAAATGTTATATGCAACATAGTAATTCTGCTAAAGATGAGCTATATCGTCATTCATATTGGAGAATTCGGGTGTAAAAACAAGCTATCGAGAAAAATAAATTGTGGCCATAAGAAGGTCGGCGAATGTGCAAGGAAAGTGCATCTCTGGATGCAGTCAACCGCTAAAAATTACTAAACTTCTCAAGTAACTGGGAAAATTTTCGCACAATTCAGTGACACCAATTTTATTAGGATATCCAGTAAATCCTCTATGTTTTGTTTGCTTCCCGTTATTTCTGTAACGATCTCTGATCATGCCAAAATATTTTCCTAGGATATTTTTCTAATTTTCACAAACGAACCAATAAACTAAATTTACTCAACCATATTGCAGATTTTTAAAATGGAAAAATAAAAACCAGCTTCAACGAATTGGAAAACACTCGGGTAGTACCATTATTGTGTGTATTATAGCAATAACTGGTGGTATAAATAGGTATGAGTTGCCACTCTATATTAGATTCAATATTCAGCGTATGAAATGTTTATATGATATGAAAACATTTCATATACATTCGCATTCACTTACTTGTATTTTTTAAGGATTTACTTCCTTTCATACTATTCATATACATCTGCAGGAATACGTTTAACAAAACATAACGTATGAATATGTAAATTGACAAACAAATCACTCTAGAGTTTTCTTTGTTTATTTTTTTCATGTGAAAATTATCCTTAAGGGAGGTGGTTTGAATGACGGTGTGGGAGATGTTTCTCATATATAGCCTCAAGTAATATTTTTTTTGCCAAATAAAGTTTTTGTTAAATTTTTGTTTCATTATAATAAAAATCTCTAAAGTTATTTTATTAACATAGAATTCTTTTATTTACATGACCCTCGACTCTTTCCTTATGAAGGAGACGGCAAAAAGTGTCAGTTCATGTCATAGAAAAGTATCAGATTTCTTTTATTTAGGGAAACTTTTGAATGTTTTTTTTCTGCACAATTTTTCATTTCGAAAATTGTCAACTGGCTTAAGTAATTTTATTGTCATCCGTATTATGATGGTGATATATACTCGTATCCGTATTCGTTAAAGTGTTACGCCTTTAGGATATGACATATGAAAAGTTTCGCTACTTTTTCTTTTCAATGTTTAAATGTTAATGTAATGTTTATCCTTAGGCTGTTGCCATATGTATGATTATGACTTTAAATCGATTTATATTTTGGCTTTTGTTTGATTGAAAGTCTTCCATTAAATCAATATAAAGTTTATTTGATTATTTATTTTAAAGTCAATTGAATTAAAATTTGTAATAAAACTTGTCATACGATTATCACTTATAGCAAATGAAAGACATTCAGTTTGTAGTTGGATTATTTACTACTTAGTTCATAAGTTTAACTGACGTTGCATTAATCGAAGAATGGGGTTTCGAGAACGGTTGGAAAAATCTTTTTATTCTCTAAAATTTTTTTTTTTATTGTGAACCTCTGATTTCATTCATTACGTTTAACCAGATTAGTTTAAAAAATGTATTTATAAGTTTTGTTAAAATTTGGGTCAATTCAAGTTCAAATGAGATATCATGTAATTAAATTTCAATAAAATCAATTTAGTTGTTGCATACTTAATATGATCACACCCAGAGCACAGGGTAGTTGAAAAAACCAACAGCCCTGTCGATTACCATGAGAACTTGTACACTATGTTAGTTTTATGTAAACAGCTGGAAAATTTTCGGCTATTGATTGAAGATTTTATTTGAATGAGATAGATTTTTTTGATGTGTAAACATCTATACGCGCATGGGGGTAAATTTCTATTTCACAATACAATCACAAAAACAGCGTAACATGTGAGCTCACATGTGAGTTATGATTGTATTGGTGAACAAATTATGATATAAATTTGTTTCAGCTAATTCAACAACCCTTTGCTGTAAAACGACAAAAATTTCACAATATAAACGTATAACATATAAATAACAACCCCAGAAGTATAACCAGAGTCCCTGCAGTTGTTTGCTATAAGTGATACATAGATGACGCTTCTTGTTTGATTTTAAAAAAGTGACACAAAAAATCTTTAATTACTATATGTTACACTTAATTACTATACATACATTTCCCCTGTGATCGGACTCACATGATTTTTTTACCCTGTGATCAGGTTGTAATGAGTTTGTGCTGATATTTGTAATTACCAAAAATATCTGACCAAGACCCAGACAAAATTTCTGAGTAGGTTTAGGGATGTCGGTTCGTACGTCTGTGCGTCTATCTCTCTGTGTGTTAATGTAAACCTTGTAATGAAACTGCACGTCCCAGATATTAATACATTGTAATGAATATTATTGAATAAGCTTATTACGGCAATAGTATGAACTGTATTAAAATTGGTGAAAATTTATGCATGTTTAGAACTAGACCCATGTCAGATCGAAATTATTGTATAGATTTTGGTCAAATTTGGTCAAATTTAAAAACCATCATCATTTTTATCAAGTGAATATCAAGTGAATAACGGAGGGAACTCTGAGTAATGATGGTACTACAGTTCATGTTTTTGTAAACAACAAAACGTGAATTTGGGGATTTTAATAATGTCTGATTTTGTTTAACAAAAAAGTTTCATTTAATTTTGTTTGTGGAATAATATTTCTGCTGCTAAAACATGAATGATATTGCAGAAGGCCTTCGGTGACAACGATACAAAAAGTTCCAAGATGGCAAAGAAATCGTTGATGACAAAGAGCGCCCTGGACAAAATTTTAAATTAAAGATCTTGTTGATACAATTATTGTTGCAAAAGGTTCAGTCAACACTGTAGTTTGTGCTCCAAATGCTTCAAAAACACAAACTTTTTCTTTTAAAATAATGTCACATTAATATCTCTGAAACAGTGCTTTCTGACTATCACAATGAAATGAAACACATCATTACGGGTGATGATTTTTGAACTATGCCTTCGACCCTGCGAACTTCGTTTTAAAATCAAGATTATGTTAACAGTTTTTTCACTAATATTTTTGGTAGTTACAAACACCAGTACTAACTCATTATACCCTGACCAGAGAGTGGTATATGTATAGTTTAAAATTTTGGGTCTAGTATTTGATCAAAAAATAGATGGAATGAACATATTAAGTAATTAAAAAATTTATTGGAGAAAAAGGTTAAACATAATAAAATATATTACTAGTCTTAATTGCAATGCACACCCCAAAAACAACAATAAATATAGTGAAATGAATACTAGTATCAAAAATTTAATTCGGGCTCCCATGCTGCAAAAGCAGAATTAAATAAAATCAAATCTACTTACCATGTAGCTGCAAGATTTACAATCGGTGTATTTAGATCAACTCCCATTCGAAACATATTAACAGAAACAGGTCTTCTAACCCCTTGATAATCTTATTGAATTAAACACAACAAAACTTGCAAGAAAACTACTTATGCCAACCAAATCGGACAAACCATTCTTGAGTTATGCTAAAATATGTGGTGAAACCTTCTTCATTTTTTAAATAGCAATTTATCGCGAGAACCAGAGTCAATCCAAAACAAGTAAGAAAATTATAGTCGGTCTAGACTATGCGCTTAGATACCCTATCTCTCAGGCCCAACTAACTGGATATAGAAAATAAGCATAAACCAAATTTGAGTGGGATTTTTATTAATTTTTTCGGTTGCAGATATGAAAAAGTTCATATCGGATGCTATATCTATATGGAGACTAAGCCCAAAAATGGATCGATCCTGACCATGTTTGGTAAAGTCTCTTGTATTTTGCAAAAATATATACCAACAAAATTTGAGAAGAATCAGTGCAATATTTTTGTTTTTTAAAAGATTTAAGTGAAGATCGGGAAGCAGCTCTATATGGGGCCTATGACTAAGAGTTGTCCAATAGGGATCATTTTTGGACTACTGATTAATGGATGTAATAAATACATACAAACCCAATTTGACTAAGATTTGTATGATAATTTGGATCTTATGGCAATATATGTTGATTTCATAGGGGTCATTTGTATGGGGGCTAGGTCTGAACATGAACCGATTCTCACCAATTTCAATAGTCATCCCATGGCCGATAAAAGATTAAATACCAAATTTCATCAAAATATATTCATATTTGCGACCTGCACTTTGATTACAAGCTTTACATGGACACACATACGGACGGACGGACGGACGGACATCGTTAAATCGAATCAAATAGTGATTCTGATAGTGATTCTGATTCGATCGGTATAATTAAAGATGGGTGTAGGTCAAATATTTTTGGTTGTTACAAACAGCAGCACAAAGTCATTATACCCAGACCACATAGTGGTATAGGGTATAAAAAGTAAGTGCATACTGTGTCAAAAACCATTAAAAAAATAAATGCCGCAGATTTTTTTTTATTTTTTTTGATCCGCAGTGTTAGTTTCCGTCCCTGATTTCAACATAAAATTCTAAAAGTTTTCAGTGTCATGGTTGTGCAGGTGTTGCTTTTTCTTGGCACCGAAAACCGATAGCGTGATCGTTTCTACTAGTTCATCTTTAATGCTTGCAATATTAATTGTGTTAAGCTCTGATTTTATAAAATTACAAAAAGCTTCGTCTTTCTTATTAGCAGAAGTCTTCGTGGCACTGGATAAATTTTGTAAAACATTTACTATGCTTCAAGCACGGATTCTTCACGATTAATGCTGCAGCTTGACACCGGCGCACAGTGGACCATTTGACGAGAAGGCGGTCAAAAATCTACAACTTTTGATTAGATTGGAATTTTGATATGCGGTTTTTCTTGTTTGGTAGGTAAGACTTTAGTCTTTAAGTTTTGCTATAAAACGTAATTCTCGACCGAAAATAAAATAAGTTACGGAGGGTTTAAAATACATTTTCATTTGTAGTTGAATTTTAGTACAAAAGTGAAGTGTTAAAAGGTAAAAAAGGTTTTTTTTTTAATATAATGTCTTATTTTTTCAGTTAATTTTACAACTAATACTTTTTAACAATTTTTTAGCAGCGAACGTAAAAGTTACCTTATATTGGTTCAAGATAGAGAAGTTTCAATGAAAAACTCGTATGTTTTTGCTTTAGTTAAATTTTTTTATTGTCTTTTTAAATATTTCTATATCAATTTTTATGGTAAATTTATGAAATATAACAATTTTTATTGTAAATTTACAAAATATATAAATTTTTAAATGAAGAAAATTTTTTAACTATATAAAAAAAAGTGTAACTTATTGTTAGTGTAATGAAAAAGTACTTTAAATCAACCAATTTTAGTAAAAATTTCTTCTAAATAGCCTAGTCTAATTCAATAGAGGTAGTTTTCCATTATTGACGAATGTTGGATATATATGGATGTGAAGTGCACAACAAAATAGTGATAAGGTCTTCATTAGTACAACATCTGGACATTTTCCTTGTGTTGTGCTCGCGAAAGAATCTGTAGTCCTTGTTCTTTTTTCATGCGCTTCTTCAGATAGATCTCCTGTTGGTAGCATATTGTTTTGAATTATTTGTTCCCCATGGTACAAAATTTTATGAACTGTGGATGGCATATATCTCCAAGAGTATTTTTCATTATAAAGTATAGCTGTTTTATTGGCGTACTCTCCAAATTTTTTGGCATTTATCTTTCTGCTGCATGCTAGAACTTGTAATATGATTTTGAATCGTCTTATTAATTCATGATCTACACATGTGATAGATGCTGCATTTTCCGGATCGGAAAAAAATCTCCTTGCAGTATTTCCATCATTTGTGTTTCCTTCCCCTTGTTTTGGTTGGTCGATTACGAGGCCTAGCTGTAGATATTTTTGTTGAATTTGTTTTTTTTTGCGTTCTTTTTTCTTCATTTTCTTTGTTTTTTCTCACTGTTTCGGACCAAATTCCAAATCATAACCCAATTTAAGAATATGCTCCATGAAACGTATTCTAGCATGAAGAGGGGCATTCCAAATTCGTTGGCTTCCTTAAAACTATCGTCTTCTGGTGGGGGTTGGCTTAATTGACTTGATGTCTTTTGGCATATAATGCATCTTGATCTTGTGCAACTTTTCCATCAATCATTGTGAGACACATTTTAAAATGTACTTCAATGTCTTAGTCATCAAATTTAAATATTACTGGTTGAAGTTCCTTAATTTGATCTTTTATTTTTTAAACTTCTTCAGTTATGACATCTTTGGTTTCCTTTTTGAACGCAAATTTTATTGGTCTGCAATACTTTGTTGAAGAAGGAATTTCATTTTTCCATATATCAATTTCTTTTGCTCTACTAGTTGACGGCTCTAAGACGCTATACCTTTTTGTTAAGCTCAATGGAACGAAAGATACCATAAATAAATTAGCATCTGATGAATTTTCGGCATTAAATTGCTTGTATTGTTTCTGACCAGAGGATCCATCACATCCCCATTTAGAAATTAAAGTAATGCTGCCATTACCAATTTTAAATGATCAGTATCAATCGTATTTAGCAATCGTTTTGCAGTATGTTCAAGGAGATCTTGCAATTTTATTTCTGCTGATGTTGAAGTGACACTAATAGCAGATTGTGAAGGTAAGCATTCCTTTTTGGCAGAAACTAAATCTCGATACTCTTGAAAAATCCCACAATTATTTTCAATGGTTCGCTTCCGCAATTCCTTATATTGATTTTTGGTCAATTGCAAATCCAAAAATAGGGCGAACGCTTCTTCCGGCGTAAATTTCTTATCTTCAATTGGTGTAGGAATGCTTTTCAAAATCCTCTTTGTGCGCCTTGGGCTCGCTTCTACTATTTTTCAATTATTTCAATTTAATTTTTTATACCCTATACCACTATGTGGTTTGGGTATAATGACTTTGTGCTGCTGTTTGTAACAACGAAAAATATTTGACCTACACCCATCTTTAATTATAACGATCGAATCAGAATCACTATCTGATTCGATTTAACGATGTCCGTCCGTCCGTCCGTCTGTGTGTCCATGTAAAGCTTTTAATCAAACTGCAGGTCGCAAATATGAATTTGTTTAGATGAAATTTGATATATAAGCTTCTATCGGCCATGGGATGAACGCTGTTGAAATTGGTGAGAATCGGTACATGTTCAGACATAGCCCCCATACAAATGACCCCTATGAAATCAACATATATTGCCATAAGATCCAAATTATAATACAAATCTTAGTCAAATTGGGTTTGTATGTAAATAATACATCCATTAATCAGTAGTCCAAAACTGATCCATATTGGACAACTCTTAGTCATAGGCCCCATATAGAGCTGCTTTCCGATCTTCACTTAAATCTATCAAAAAACAAAAACATTACACAGATTCTTCTCAAATTTTGTTTGTATATATTTTTGCAAAATACAAAAGATTTTACCAAACATGGTCAGGATCGGTCCATTTTTGGGCCTAGTCCCCATATAGATATAGCAACCCATATGAAATTTTTCATATCTGCAGCTGAAAAAATTAATAAAAATCCCACTCAAATTTGTTTTATGCTTATTTTTTATATCCAGTTAGTTGGGTCTAAGAGATAGGGTCTCTAAACGCATGGTATAGGGTATCGTATAGTCTAGACCGACTATAATTTTCTTACTTGTTTTATTTTGGGTTGGTTGAATTTGGTGCAAAAATGAATCCTTAATAATTCTTTGAGAAATTTCTTCATTGATATTCTCCAGCTAGCGCCTTCGAGATCTTTCACTATATCCGTCAATTGGTTTTTCTGGTCGACCCTTTTTTCCACTTTCGTTGGCAGTTGTAGATGCACTCTCGAAAATAAGTTCCCTTATTAACCAGTCTTGGTAATGTGTGTACATCTTTGCCTTGCTATGAGAGCATTCAATGTACCGTGCTTTCAATTCGATGCAAAATTAGTAATGTTTCCTTTGTGCATTTCAATGTCTTCTAGGTTAAAATTCTTAAAGAAGTCGTTGCTCACTATGTGCAAAATTACATCGTGTACATCATTTCGTTGAAAATAAATATCTGCCAGATCTCTGTAACAGTACTTAGCCATTGCACAAATTGTAATGAATAATAATTGTGGAAACATTATTATAAATACTCTTTCTTGCAATTATGCAAAATAAAAATTTTTCTCTTTTATTACCACTTTTAGAAGCATAAAAAACCCACACCCTAACCCCTTTTAATAGCTTAAGCATACCTGCTCATATCTTAAAGGGCTATGTCGCAATAGTTTTTTTTTTACCATTTACCTGTTATTTAAATTGTTTCCTATTTTGTCAGGTATTTAAACTATATAACTCTAATTCAGACTATTAATGTTTTTGAAAGATACCTATGTAAATGTACCTGGAACAATTAAGCGCATTATATCTCAACCCTTTTTTATAAGTATATAACAACTCCTGACAACTCTACCGATACGCAAAAAAAATACACCGCGGTGCACCGGTACGACCATCTCTTATATTCATAACACTCAGACGGACGGACGGACACCGTTTAATCGACTCAGAAAGTGTTTTTGAGTCGATCCGTATAATAAAAGGTGGATAAATGTCCAATATTTTTGGCAGTTACAAACATCACATCAAACTTAATATATCCTAACCACATAGTGGACAACTTTTTTATTCATAAATTTTGCAGAATATATCTAACCTTGGGTCAGAAAAATTGTTCTGGTGCACACGGGCGGAAACTGGCGGGTGTATAATGGGGTATAGGAGTATAGGGGAGGGTTCTCTTCTATAGAAGAGTGCAAGATTTTTTCTGACTGCTTTTGATTGGCAGGAGTTATGCTCTATTAAGTAGGAGGTTTTCGGAAAATTTGGACCTTTTTTAAAAAATTTTTTTTTTAAATTTCGGAATGACAATGATCTTACAGTTTTAACATTACTGAGAAAGCCCATTTTCGAAGACCCTGTTCGCTGTGATATAGTGGAGATAGAGTCGCAATTTTTTGGCTCCCGAGGTTTACTAGTATTTACTTTCAAATGAATAACATAACTTTAAAATCGGTAACAAAAAAAAAAAAAAATTATTTTTGGCCGCCCTCTCAAAATATGGTCCACTGTGCGGCGTATCGTTGTCCACTCTACCCCTTTTATTAGGTTGCGCAGGAGATAAAATGGTTTCAAGGAGCTGTGGTGACTCACAAGAGTCCTCAAACTGTAAAGAGTTTTGTTCCTGCAGATGAAAATTTAGATTATACATAATATTTCAGTAAAAAAAAGTAAGAAAATTATAGTCGGTCTAGACCGACTATACGATACCCCATACCATGGTTTAGAGACCCTATCTCTTCGGTCCAACTAATTGGATATAGAAAATAAGCATAAACCAAATTTGAGTGGCATTGTTATTAATTTTTTTTGGCTGCAGATATGAAAAAGTTCATATTGGGTGCTATATTTATATGGGGACTACTTCGAAAAATGCGCCGATCCTGACCATATTTGGTAAAGTGACTTATTCTTTGCAAAAACATTTACAAACCAAATTTGCAATATTTTTTGTTTTTTTGATAGATTTAAGCCAATATATTCATATGTGCGACCTAAAGTTTGATTAAAAGGACACACATGGACACACAGGCGGACGGACGGACAGACGGACGGGCATCGCTAAATCGACTCAGAAAGTGATTCTCAGAAAGTGGTTCTGAGTCGATCGGTATAATAAAAGTTGATATAATAAAAGATATGTTTGGTACATACCTTTATATCGGTTGCTCCAACTGATTGGTTCAATACCTTCAACTTTTCGGCAATTGCATTCAACGCATCATACCTGGCGTGCTTGTTGTAGTAAAATTTATTTTTGGGATTGAAGAGGCACTCATAAGTTTACCACATCTCAATCATTTTAAGTCTTGCTTCTTTTGGCCAATCTAACTGCAAAAAAACTTCATAAACATTACTTATTTTATTACAAATCAAAAAATACTTACTCTTCCATGTTCATTGTCCATTTTCTTTTATTTTTTTGTAAAAATTATTTTATTTTTCAACAATTTTATTCCAAGCTATTTGTTCTATATATCTCTAAAACAGCTGTTTGTTTCTGTTTGTCAGATGAAAATAGAGCACGCTCTAATTGAAAAAATTACATATGTATTTCCACATGTACTTTACACATGCAATGTTTCGTATGTATCACACGATGTGTACAACTTTTGCAGTGGGAAAATTTGACAGTACATATGTAAAAAAAACATATCGTGTGATAGCACCTTTAGCACCACACACACCAGCCTATTACATTAACAATGGGATCACCTCACTTACAATTCTCAACAAGTTCATGTATGAGATAGAATAAGTACTCGTATGTAGAGTTGGCGTGGATAAAATCAGTCATGTTTCGGCAAGGCTTCATGTAGGATCACTTTACATTAAAGTCAAGAATCCATATATTGTTCAATAACGACGATCGTCTGCTCCTGCTAATTCAGTTGCCTCGGCAGTTTGCTTTCGCTAATCCAACTGCCTCGGCTGACTGCTTTCACTAATTCATTTATTTTTTCAGGAAACGTTACTGTGCCACGACAACCAGTTCGGCATCCAAGTAACACACGTAGCCGATATCACCGACATTTGCCGATTCATTGACTCTTATCGATTCATTGACTCTTATCGGTGGTCACCACCGATACGTTATCGAGCACCAAAAATTGCCGACTAAAGCTCCCGAACTACCGATATTACCAACCTCTGCCGATTCGACCAACCCAAATTACTGGTGGCCTATCATCAAGAAGAAATCGAAACAGACCCGAATGGAGGCAAGGAGTTACTGCCTTTTGTGTTATTGTTTAGTAGTATAGCATTAACCGCCGAAATCATGCTTTCGAGAAAAATAACTTTTTATATAAATGTAATGAGACATCATTACGACTTCAGTATGTTTTTATTAATAACTTTTCAAAAGCAGAGGCGTTGTCAGTAGAATATGAATAAAATAGAATATATAACTCAAATAGTCGACTTAGGCGGTTACGGAAGATAAAGTAAACAAAATTTTTTAATCAAAATCCCGGGTTCTTCAGTAGACGCTACAATCTTACATTAGGGAAATAATTTATAATGTTATCCACTTTTTTGAAAGACTTTCATTTATGATTTTTTTTCACCTTTCTGGAACGTATGTATGATACCAATTTAGTACTCATCATTTCACTTTCCACTTAAGTCTATTAATGCCTTAAGCTCTGTTCTATCTCTTCTATTAGAATTTGGAATTTGTTATAAAAAAATTTAAGTTGTCTTTAATGAATTAATAAGAGTTTAAATGATCTTTGCTAAACTTTAGGATTTAATATAATCAGGTTAATAATAAAACTTTAAGTACTTACTTTATTTCACTCATTCTCTCAATATGATAAAATGGCTGCCACAAATTTTATGACTTCATTTTAAAGCTGAAACTCATATCGGAATGATTAAAAAAAAAAAAAAACTAAGAAAATTTCATATAATTTTAACAGTTTTTATACTGTACTTTTCTTTTTGCAATTTTTATAATAACATATCGACGCGAACCAATAACCAATGACTTCACCACAGGTTATTAGACTAAGGTAAAATGCCATTGGTTAGTTGAATGGAGAGAAAGCATTGTATTAGATATGCCATTGTAGCAATTGGACTGGGCTCTCTCCATGCACATAATATTTGTGGTGTGAGGTCAAAGACGACTTGTGTAGCAGCATCTGAGCAGATGGCAGTTTGAAAAAGAAAAAAGAAATGCATAAAATGAGATTTTTCATGGCTGGAACAGATTAAAGTGAATGATTGAGGTGAAAACACAAAAAACATATCAAAATTGTATTTTTTTATTTCATATTTGTAAGGTGTTTACTGAACAAATCCCATAAAATATATTTTTCTTTTTCATAAAATTTTCTTATTGGTTGTTATCAGTAACATTGTTATTTCTACGCACGTGTTTCCCATTCACAATGAATAAAATCTCTTTATCCTTTAAAAAAATAGAAAACATTGTTGGTTTATAACAATTTTTATATCCCTATTCATATGGAGTATATGGGGTGTATTCCTTGCTTCTCTAACTCTTGCAACTTATCATGATTTATTTCATAAAACTTTGTGTAACTCCAGTTTTTTTATCTGACTACGATTTTATTTTTTTTTCTTATGCCATATTTTATTTTCCAACTCCTCTACATTTTTCATATTTTGTTCATGACGATTTTCTTTTCCACTTTATTTTGATTAACATCTTCCCCTGCCTTCGTTATCTTTGTGAGTTAATGTTTACCTAACATTTATCTTCATTGCCTTGGCTCCAGCCACAGGTATTCTTCTTGAATGGGCGAAAAGCCATTTTTTCGTACACTTATGTATCCTTTGTGTGTTTGTATAGGAGTGAATATACGTAAGTTTTATAAAAAGAATATATAACACAGTGGTTGTGAGAGTACCTTTCGATGATCCGAATATAATTTTTCGGTCAAACTGATAGAAACGAGACTCTCGGGTAGCTCAGAAATCTTCTCCTTCGACAATAGCTGCCAATAGTGTTGGCAAACGCTTTCAGCACTTGTCGCTGTTGAATTCTATCTATTGTGCATGAAATAAGACAATAATTTTTGCTACACGGGTTCGAGAGATAGAGTCAAGAAAATCCTCACAGCAAAATCGGTCGGTATAACATATTTCTTGGTGTTTTTTTTTAGAATACGTAAGTCGTTGTTGCAAAGTTGTCGAACAATATTGACTCATCAAGTTCAATGAAAGAGAACATCATTAAATGTCTTTTTTACGTATTTTTCATAACTGTTATCAGAATTGGAGGGCCATGCTTATCGTGGAATATCAAATAAGGCAGACCCCGTCTTTTCAAGAAGTGAAAGGATATAATATATTATGTTCTATGTATGTATTGGCCACATAATTCTGGTTATTGCATGCAGACTTTGATTCTTTTCGAGCGTACACCAGATCTAGAGAGAACGGTACACAATTTTATGTCGTGCACCAAAAATTAACGTGCATAGTAAAACACAATTGTAAAATTCTACAAAAATAAAACGTTTTTTACAGAAATTTCTTAAAGTAAGATGAATTCAAAAGTTCTTATTCGAATAATTATTCCATTTTTCAAGCAATTATAACCTTTTGATGGACAATAGTGTTTAAGAAGTAAAAATGCTTAGTTTTTTATAAGTTTATAAAATATTTTTTGTTTCTTGTGTCTTGTTTTTCTTGATAATTACGAAATCAACCCTATAACGGCAACTTCATGCATTAGGTGAGCGATACGTGGGCGGTATCCCAAAGCATTACCGGCAACCTTATAAAACATATGTTTTAAGTTTCGAGGCACCACATTATGTAGTATTTAGTATATTTGGAGCCATCAAAAGTAAACGATCTCAGTGAATCAGTCCAACCAATATTAAAGTTGGGCTAGATTCTACTCTGAGGGACTATAAAATATTGACTGGCAGAGTAAAACGAAGCAGTATGAGCTGTCGAGATGAACATTGTAGTGGTCGACCAATTGAGGTGGCCACAGAATGATATTGGATGAAAGATGGATCCATTTGGCGAAAAAGAAAGTGTTGTTTTATCTAAACAATGCACCAGTTCGCCTATCAACTATTGCGATGACCAAAATCCATAAATTAAAGTTTGAAATCACGCACATTATTCGCCAGATTCAGCTCCGTCGGATTATTTTCCATATCCAAACTTAAAAAAAGGTTCGGTAGCAAAGGTGGAGCTGGAGTAAGAGATGGAGACTGCGGTCTAAGGAGCTAAAAAGTTCTTAAACACGGTATCGAGCTATTGAATATCGCTGGGAAATGTGCATCGAGCTAGAGGAGATTATGTTGCAAAATAAAGAAAATTTCCCCTAAACTTATTGTGCCTTCTTTGTCGGGTCGGTTTATTCTGGGACTGCCCTCGTTTTGTTACACACATCATTGACCTTGGAATGGATGATTAATATCATATATTTCACTCATGCGTCTAAGTATTAATATAATAACTATCATCGCATAAATTTTGCATGCAACCTTTTTTTAAAAAAAGTAAGTTTTTTAAGAGAATAAATTTTCATAAAAAACAATTAAGAAAATTATAGTCGGTTTGGACCTTATTTGAGAAACATCTGTGCAATATTTATAACCTATACCACCATGTGGTTTGGGTATAATGACTTTGTGCTGCTGTTTGTAACTAGCAAAAGTATTTGACCTAGACCCACCTTTTATTATACCGATCGACTCAGAATCACTTTCTAAACCTTGTAATCAAACTACAGGTCGCAAATATGAATATATTTTGATGAAATTTGGTACATAAGCTTTTGTTTGGGATGAACGCTATTGAAATTGGTGAAATTCGGTCCATGTTCAGACCTAGTCCTTATACAAATGACCCCTATTAAATCGACATAAATTGCCATAAGATCCAAATTATCATATGGATCTAAGTCAAATTGGGTTTGTATATGTTTATTATATCCATTAATCATAGTCCAAAAATAATCCCTATAGGACAATTCTTAGTCATAGGCTCCATATAGAGCTGCTTCCCGATTTTCACTTAAATCTATAAAAAAAAAATATGTTGTCAAATTTAGTTGGTGTATATTTTTTCAAAATATAAGTGACTTTACCAAATATGGTCGGGATCGGTCCATTTTTTGACCTAGTTCCCATGTAAATATAGCACCCGATATGAACTTTTTCATATCTGCAGCCAAAAAAATTAATAACAATGCCACCCAAATTTGGTTTATGCTTATTTTCTATATCCAACTAGTTGGACCGAAAAGATAGAGTCACTAAACAATGGTATATGGTATCGTATAGTCGGGTTAGATCGACTATAATTTTCTCACTTGTTTTTATTTTGACAGATATAAGTGAAGATCGAGAATCAGCTTCATATGGGGGCTACGACTAAGAATTGTTCTATAGGTTTTATTTTTTGACTATTGATTAATGAATGTAATAAATACACACAAACCCAATTTGACCGAGATCTATATGATAATTTGGATTTTATGGCAATTTAAGTCGATTTCATAGCATATTATGGGGACTAATTCTGAACATGAGCCGCATTTCACCAATTTTAACAGCGTTCATGCTATGGCTGATAGAAGCTTATATGTTAAATTACATAAATATGTTTTCATATTTGCGATCTGTAGTTTGAGTACAAGGTTTACATGTACACACAGACAGACGGGCAGATGGACGGACGGACATCGCTAAATCGACTAAGAAAGTGATTCTGAGTCGATCGGTATAATAAAAGGTGGATTTAAGTCAAATATTTTTGGTAGTTACAAACATTAGCACATATATTATATTACCTTAACCACATAGTGATATAGGGTATAATGAAATTCTCTTCAAGGGGTACATATTCCTAAAAAAATACACTTCTTAAAAAAGTAAATTTTCTTCAGAAAGTACATATTCTTAAAAGTACTTCATCAATTTTCACTGGCGACTTCGGCGCTTCAAAAATTAAATTTTTAAACACAATATTAAACGATATTAATTCATATAAAAATTAAATAATTTTTCGATATTATATGTATTTTTTAGTTTTAAGATACATAAAAATCTTTGCACTAATTTTTCGCGTACCAAAAATGAATGTCGTACTCAGTGTTGCCATAATTTTTTTTTAGAAAAACTGACAATTTCTGAAAAAAACTTTTTTTTAGTAAAAAAAAACTGTTTTAAAAAAAATTATAATGAAATCACATATAATCCATTTTTTAATTCAATTTTATTCAATTTTATTGATCAAATACCTACATACATATAAAGAAATATACTTAAATCAATTTTTAGTTCAAATATATTGAAACATTACATAAATAATAAAACTAAAAGTAAAAATAACATAACATACATTTTCAATAAATCACACTTTGAGATCTTAGTAAATTAATTAATTTTAGTTTTGTTCTATCGCATGTTTTTTTTTTATTAGATCAGAATCTTCTACAGTTTTTGGTAGCAATGGAATCAAGTGATCCATTGCCGAAAATGAAATGTTATGCTCGGCTCAGAAAGCTGCCAAGAGAACCCCAATATTACTCACTTTTGAATTGAATTTTCCTGCATCGTTGAAAAAAGTACTGGATCCAATATGTAATTTAATTGCCTTCGCTTTATCAATATGTTTAAGTGTCATAGCGTGTGCTTTTATATCTTTGATTCCGCCTAGCGATTGGATTAATCTGGTTTTCTTCTTTACGAGCTTGTAGGCCGAGGCTCTAAGCGTATATCATCCTTATTTCCTATGTTGGCATTTGATTAAATAAATAATTGGATATTACATACAATTAAAATTATTATAAAATAGACAACTTACCATTTTGTATTAACTATTTATCCATATTTAAAAAAAACTTTAATGTAAAATTCACAAAAAAAAAAAAAAAAAATAGAATTTATATGTAAATTGGCACTTCATTCAAAACAAATCACAAGAATATACCATTGTTGCATAAAAAAGGCCATAACCATAAATAATACATTGTTGCATTGATGCGTTAGAAGTTGGTAGTAGTTAATCATAATATAAATTTTAAAAATAAAATAAAAATCTTCATTAATTTGAAAAAACTTTTTGTTTGGAAAAAATCTGAAAAACTTTTCAGCATTTCAAAAAACTTAAAAAAAAGATAAATCTTCACAAATGGCAACGCTGGTCGTACTACTTCCCTGCTGCCTAGACCCATATTTTGCTATACTGATCGTCCCAAAAAGATATGAGGTCTTGATGGGAATATTTTTGTCTTATTCGCCATATAATATTTAGGAACTTTAACTCATTATCTGGCAAACAATATGTGATAATCTCTCTTAAATTTAATTTTTGTTAATTATATATTTCTAAATATGATTTTACCCATCATGGTTGTTCCGGTATGGAGTATCTTATAGTCGACCTCAACCAACTATAATTATACCCTATACCACTATGTGGTTTGGGTATAATGACTTTGTGCTGCTGTTTGTAACAACCAAAAATATTTGACCTACACCCATCTTTAATAATACCGATCGAATCAGAATCACCATCTGATTCGATTTAACGATGTCCGTCCGTCCGTCCGTCCGTCTGTGTGTCCATGTAAAGCTTGTAATCAAACTGCAGGTCGCAAATATGAATGTATTTTGATGAAATTTTGTATTTAATCTTATGTCGGCCATGGGATGAACGCTATTGAAATTGGTGCGAATCGGTCCATGTTTAGACCTAGCCCCCATACAAATGACTCCTATGAAATCAACATGTATTGCCATAAGATCCAAATTATCATACAAATCTTAGTCAAATTGGGTTTGTATGTATATATTACATCCATTAATCAGTAGTCCAAAAAAGATCCCTATTGGACAACTCTTAGTCATAGGCTCCATATAGAGCTGCTTCCCGATCTTCACTTAAATCTATCAAAAAACAAAAATATTGCACTGATTCTTCTCAATTTTTGCAAAATACAAGAGACTTTACCAAACATGGTCAGGACCGGTCCATTTTGGGGCCTAGTCCCCATATAGATATAGCATCCGATATGTACTTTTTCATATCTGCAGTCGAAAAAATTAATAAAAAACCCACTCGAATTTGGTTTATGCTTATTTACTATATCCAGTTAGTTGGGCCTATGAAATAGGGTCTCTAACGCATGGTATAGGGTATCATATAGTCGGTCTAGACCGACTATAATTTTCTTACTTGTTTTTTGGCTTGCATTTAAAAATATTTCTATCCCAAGCTAAAGCTTTACTAAATATCTCTCTCGTCTCAGTAGATCACGTTCCCGCCGCTATTGCTGGTTTTGACCACTGTTCGCAGTGTTTGGTTATAAAAATATTTAATTTAATTTTTTATTTTCTTTCTCGCTTCCTTGCATTTCGTATTATTATTGTTATCATTTCTTTTTCATTGTATTTGTTAGTTTTTGTTCTCCTTCATTTCTTTAAATCTCCGGTCCAATATTATCTCTTCTCTACCTTATTTTTATAACGAACAATAAATTTTATTTATTTTTTTCGTCTTCTGCTTATTTTTATAATACGCTCATTTTTTTAGGGCAACCTCAAATGCACAGTTGTTTATCGTTTTTTCTGACAACTCTACAACGGCCATTACATTTTCTCAGGTTTTTTTATCTGGTCAAGTTCCGTTATTTTTTTAGTTTCCGTTTCTTTTTTTGTGTTTGTTGCGATAGCAGCTTCATAATTTCTACTTTACGTTATCACGACCATCGCACTATCCGATTGTAGATGTCTGGCAATGTATTTTATAACTGTGGACTCCCTACCTCCCACTTATATCAACCAATTTTTTTTCGTTGAACATTGAAGCACATGGTGTAGGAGTGTAGAAAATATATACGTATGTATGTTTGTGTGTATAGAAAAATAACGTGGTCATTTCTCAAAACGGTTATTTTTTCTGCACGTATTTGATATTGTCGTGTAAGTTTTATAGTTTATATCTTTAGCCTTCTTCCCTATCCACATTTATCTCGCCATAGTTTTTACTATGGGTCAGGAAAACAAAAACTTTGCTAAATACAAAATTTATACTGAAGAAGTTTAAAATTTTAATATCACGGTTTCCTTCAAAATAGGGGTTTGCTCGAGTAATCTCTTTAAGTCTTTCAGGCTTGTAAACAGGAAATAGCTACTGCAGGCTAAATCCGCAGAATATTTTAGATGAGAAAGAATTCGGAGCGCAATTTATGTTATTTCACTTTATGGCCTGCGCACATTCTATTGTATTTTTAACTAGCTGTTTTTACCCGGTATTGCCCGGTATGCAAAGGCCTTTGACTTGAAAAATGGTTCACTATGTTTACCAGGTGCTGAGTACTTAGTCCTCAATGAACAAATTCCCCAAAAAAAATGAACTTAAATGAAAAAACGTACACATTTTTCTTTTTTATTTCAATTTAAAAATTTTGGATTTTTTAAATCAGATTTTTTTTGTAGGACGCTACAAAAAAAAAATGCTTCAAAAATAAGCTGCGAAGATGCTTTAAGTTTTTTTAAGTTTATTTATTTTGTAAACATCAAATATAATGGAATTGTTTGAAAATTTAACAAATCATAACTTTTAAAAATTGAATTACTTCATTCAATAAGTGATTATCATTGAGCAGAGACGTCAAATATATAGAAGCTTTAAAAATGGAAAATGGATGCGACGTTTAAAATTGTGCCGCAAGGTTGTTTTAAGCAACTGCTTATAATGTACGTGTGGCCCATTTGGATCAAATTTATCATAAGACTTTTCAATGAGCTGTGTTCCGTGAGCGTGTCACGTCCGCGTCCGCGCGTTTGGCAGCTACACCTGTGCTTTCGTGCAGTTGTCGTCAACTTATTTAAATCGTCAAAATATATTTTTCAGATAATTCCTATATTTTAGCTAAGCTGTGTTCCGCGAGCGTGTCACGTCCGCGTCCACGCACCGAAATAATGCTATTGAAAGGAATACAGGTTTTAAATGCGTTAAATGCAGGACAGATATTGAGAGCAGTATGAAAATTTTCACTTAAATAAATATTTAACCAAATTCATTAAATAAAAATATATAAAAATTTAAGAATGAATTTGGGTAGAAAGATCATTTTTTATTTCGTTTTTAGAAAAATTTGGGAATTTGTTCATTTCTTTTGGGGACCGTTTTTAAATTTGAGGAATTTGTTCATCGTGAAATCCGTTGAAAAATTAAAAATTTGTATAGCGAACAAATATACAAAACAACAGAAAATAAATTTTGTATAAAAAGAGGGCGTAAAATTAGGCGTGTCCAGTAAAAATCATATGGCGAGAAAGCCGTTGAAAAATAAAAATTTGTATATCGAACAAAAACAGAAAATGAATTTTATATTATTTTATATAATTTTATATATGGCGACCTTCGTTGGAGTCCAAAGATCTCGTGTACCAATTTTCATCCGTTGAAAAATAGAAGTTTGTATAGCAGACAAACAAACAAACAAACCAGACAGAAAATGAATTTTATATATGTAGAAGTGGGCGTAAATGTAGGCGTGGCCGGTAAGAAGCATATGTTTACCTTACCCGTTAAAAACAAAAATTAATAGAGCGAACCAATATACCAAAAAACCGAAAATGAATTATATAGAAAAAGTGGGCGTAAAAGTAGTGGCCGATAGGAGGAATATGTTGACCTACAGTGATTGTGAAAGCCACTGAAAAATAAAAATTTGTATAGCGGTAAAACAAACAAACAAACAAACAAACAGAAAATGAATTTAATATATGTAAAGGGTCCGCCATCTAACGTTTTTTTTTCTTTCAACTAGTGCTTATTTCGTGAATGGTAACACTTAGCTCATGTCTGATAATTAGTTTTATCCTTCCGCTGAACGAATATGGTTGTGTATACGCTTGAACAACGCTGGGAAATATTGCAACATTACTTTGAAAATCATGGTAATGTTGCAGAATGTGTGCGAAAATTGCGTACGGATTTTGGAAGAAGAGAAGCACCGTCAGCTCCGTATGTTATGTTCGTTATCTTGTGAAAAAAGTGAAAGAAACTGGCATCCTCTTCGATAATCCAAAGCGTGAAAAGCCAAAAACAGTGCTTACAACCGAGAATATTGCTGCTGTGGCAGAAAGTGTGCGTGAAGCGCCATCAACATCAATTCACCGTCGTTCTCAAGAATTTTGCATAAAGACCTTGGTATGACGCCATACAAAGTCCAATTGGTTCAGGAGTTGAAGCCAACTGACCATCCAATGCGTTTTCGCTTCGCTAGGTGGGCCTGCGATCGACTTACAGAAGATGCCGATTTTGCCAAAAAAAATCATCTTTTCAGATGAAGCTCATTTTGATCTTGGCGGGTATGTAAACAAGCAAAAACATTTGGGGCACAGAAAACCCGCACGCATACATTGAAAAGCCGATACACCCAAAACGAATCACTGTTTGGTGCGGATTTTTCTTCGAAAATGTGCAAGAAGTAGCCGTTACAGTCAATGTCGATCGTTATCGGGCCATGTTGAACGAATTTTTGTTCACAAAAATTGAAGAGGAGGATATTGGCAACATCTGCTTTCAACAGTACGGCGCTACGTGCCACACAGCCAAAGCTACACTCGATGTTTTGCGCCCTGGTTTTGAAGATCGCATTATCAGCCGCAGAGCTGATGTCGTTTGGCCACCTCGGAGCTGCGATTTGACACCGTTGGACTATTATTTGTGGGGTGCCCTCAAAGATAAGTGTTACGCCAACAAGCCAGAGACAACTGACGCTTTAATGGACAATATTCGTAAAGCCATTGGTGAAATCCAGCTGCACACAATCGATAATGTGCTTAAAAATTGGACCGATGGTGTAGGCTACTGCATGGGCAGCCGAGGCAGCCATTTGAATGAAATTATTTTCCATTATTAACCGGAAGGATTGTACTTTCAAGGATTGTTATTTCAAATTTGAGATAATATTCAGCAGTTTTTTTTTGTAGCATTTTCAAAAAAAAAAAAGTTATTTGGCGGAACTTTTATATAGATTTTGCAATTTTTGACCTCTCAAAGAAGTGTAATAATTCCTATTCTTGGCATTAAGTTGTGGTAAAAGTTAAATCATCACCAATGTATTTAAAAAGGCTTGGGTGAGCACGAAATTTATCTCTTATGGATCCAGTGAAGTACATTTTAAGTAAAGGGTGATTTTTAGCTATTATCTTTTTGGCAACAGCTGACGCACGTTTCGTGTTTTGTTTCATTGTCAAACATCTTCAGTTTGGTCTATAATTTAACCATGAATCGTCTTACAAACGAACAACGCTTGCAAGTTATTGAATTTTATTATCAAAATGCGTGCTCTGTTAGGAAAGTTCATCGCGCGCTTCTTCCATTTTATGGTCAGTTTAATCGACCCACTGAAGCGGCTATTCGGGCTATTGTGACTAAATTTCGCACCAAATTTACATTGTTGGACATTAAACCACCAACACGCTTACGTAGAGTGCGAACTGAAGAAAATATCGCAGCTTTATCGGCCAGTGTTAATGATGACCATCAATTACCGATTCGTCGCCGTTCGCAGCAATTGGGCCTCTGTTACTCAACAACGTGGAAAATTTTGCGGAAGGATTTAGGTGTGAAGCCTTTCAAAATAGAGCTGGTGCAAGAATTGAAGCCGAACGACCTACCGCAACGTAGAATTTTTGGTGAATGGGCTCTTGGAAAGTTGGCCGAAGATCCACTTTTTTACCGAAATATTGTGTTCAGCGGCGAAGCTCATTTTTGGCTCAATGGGTACGTAAATAAGCAGAATTGTCGATTTTGGAGTGAATATCAGCCAGAAGCATTGGAAGAGTTCGGGACCGGTCAATTGGCCGCCTAGATCGTGCGATTTAACGCCTTTAGACCATTTTTTGTGGGCTATGTTAAAGCTCATGTCTATACAGACAATCCTGCTTCAATTGACACATTGGAAGACAACATTGAAGCATTTATTCGTGAGATACCGGCCGAAATGTTGGAAAGAGTATGCCAAAATTGGACTAAGCGGATGGACCATTTGAGGCGCAGTCACAGTCAACATTTGCATGAAATAAAATTCAAACATTAAATTATATGGACCGTACTATCGATTCAAATAAAGATTTCATGCATTTTTCTGAATTTTATGTGTTTTTTTTTTGGATAACTTTCCTATAACTCTTAAAAAATCACCCTTCAGTTCTTAGAACGTAGGAGTGGCTCAAACTCATAACGAAAGAAACACTGACGTTTTATTTTACTTCAAATATAATCGCAAATTGCAAAAAGAAAATCTTTGCGTTATTATAAAAGTAATGTTGTACATATACGAGCACTGAAAGTTATAGACAGTTCTTCTAAAATTTTTCACAAATTATCAAATGATAAAACACTTTACTATTTAAGTTTAAATTGGGTCAAAACTTTTGTCGTATTAATAATAGATATATATTAGGGTGGGTCAATTTAAAAATTGCCCAAGTGACAAGGAAAATCGTATTTCGTAAAACGAATTCTGTTGTCCCGACTTTTGACCTGTCTGTCTGTCTGTCTCATTTTGACCCATTTAGAGTGCCCCAATCGAGTCCAAATGTATGATCGACCCCCACTAACTTTGGAGCGCCGACCCACCCATGCCAGTGCCACACCCCCTGGAACCCCTCTGGGGGTTCCCCATACAAACATTTCAAAAAATCACCATTTTTGGCACTTTACATGAAAACATCAGCGAAATGGGTATGTTTTTTTTTTGGAGTTTGTTTTTCTCTTTAGAAATTTATTTACTCAGAACATATGTAAATGAAAAAATGAATTTAACTTAGTAATAGAAAAGAAACTAAGAAAAATTTTTGTTTAAGTCTTTTTGCTTTCAAATCTAGGCAATTTCGCACATCTCTTTAATGTCGTCGCCATAACAGTCTCTGCATTTTCCGGTATAACTCGTTTGGAAATGCTAGCTAGCAATTGAACGTGTCGTTCCATTCCTTGTATATGTGGTGGAATTTTTCGATCATTAAACGATGGATCGTCTCGATTTAAATATTCTTTCAATGTATCGTACGGAATGCTTCGCTTGAATGGTGGTTCAAATACGTTATTTGTGTCATTCAAGTTGATCATTTCCGTGTAACTTGTGCAATTAAAGTTTATATCTGGTTTTTTATAAACTCCAAGTTCCGGTGGGTCGTCAACATCGGTTCGATAGCGTAGAATTTTCTTTATAGCACAGTCGCACTTTTCTTTGCTATCAGCAAACAACATTGATAACAAGATATTTTCCGAATGCGCATAATATGAATTATCTGTAATTACTTGATTGACAATTGACAACGAGGCTCTAGAAATCGTGACCAACGAATGGGCTTGAAAAGTAATAAAAATCACTACCGTACACGACAGAGCTGTAATACTTGATATTGAAGTACATTGACACATAACATTTAATTATAAATTCAACCAGAATTCTTAAATTCTCATCTAGATTTTCCGTTGTCACATATAATCGTAATAATCTAGCGGCCTTGGTTAGCCACCGAGAATATACAAGTTTCCATGGTTTGATGTTAGCCAGATCCATCGAAACCACGCTGCTAGAAATTGCATGGGCCATGTCGTATAAGTACTTCGAATCGGTGGAAAATTCAATTTTTCTGGAGCGGGGGTCATATTTTTCAACTCAATTTTCTGAAAGCCGTCCACCACCTGAAAATATATAACAATAAAATAATTAAAAACGGTTGACAATTATAATAAATGAGTGATAGCAATAACTTATCGGAGGAGTTTCACAATTTTCGATTTTTTGTTCGTTTTAGCACGTTCGCTCAATTAAAAATAATATCTCAAGATATCCAGATGGGTTGGTAAATTAAGATCAGTGAAATCAGTGGCCACACCTAAAACAGTAAAATCATGCTTAGGTATATAACTCATTGGGTTTTTGATAGTTGTTGATGTTGTCTTGCGGTGTAGGGGACGGTAAATTCATTGTAAACTAAAGAAAATATAAAAAAAACGGAAAAAAATCCATATTTCAAACTCTAATAACAATAACATATCAATCCTTTCAGCTTCATTTGAGAATTTTTTCTTTTTTTGATATTTTTTCTTCAAAAAAATTATCTTACATGAAACAAGTTAGATCGTTTAATTCGGCTTTGTCCAATCCTTGATACCCTCCACCTGAGCTAATTGCACTATTTATAACAAATTTATTTAAAATATTTGAAGAAGTAAACAATTCGATACAGTTATTACTAAATTATTATGACAACCATAGTGAATTTTTAACATTTTTTGAAGATGTCGCCATAAATACGTCATATCTTGATACAGTGATGCCCGATTTGCCCTGGTATTTAGTTTATTTTGTGACTGAGCGTGATTTTAACATATAGACATACAGACGGACGGACAGACGAACATTGCTATATGGAATAGAGGTCAAAAATATATATTCTTTATTAGGTCGCACATTCATTTTTCTATGCGTTGCGAACGGAATGACAAACTTATATTAAAAAATTATTTTTTAAATCTTTTAAATGAGTTTATATTTCTGTTAAAGCACGATGTTAGTTCTTGATTCGAACAACTGTAATTAATTGCATAAAACATCGTTTAAAAAAACAATATAACACTGAAACAACCCATTTTTTTTTTCATTTAAATTTCAAACTTTTTGTTTTATAAAATATCCACGGAAATATGTAAATAAATAAATTTATTATTGAAAAAAAAAAAAATATTGCAAAAAGGTTTTAAATAATTTTGCCGGATCTTTTGCACTTTTGCAAATTAATTCCTCTAATTGCTAAAATAAACTTATTTTGTTATATGCACGAATTTCTTGTTTTTAACTTTCAATGCGTAATTACGTAACAATAGCGCAATATTTAAAGAAAACGATTAAATAAATTTATATTTTTTTCAAACAATAAAAATTTTATCGGGAAATAGGAATCCCGAAGATAAAATATTTGCAATCCCCATGCAACTTGACTCCCGATCTCGAGACGTGGCTTTTACTCTCTACTACTTTTTCATCACTTTCTGAAAGAAATGTCAAAAAAGATTTACATACCAACCATGGAGATGTTACCTCCAAATATAATTTTATTTGCTTACAAAGCTTATATTCACATACAGACAAACAGACGGACAAATAGAAGTATTGAAATAAACTCTGTTGCCGCCAAAATAATTATTTTATTCTATTTTATGGTGGTGAACAATCCATTTATGTTTTAATATTTCCTCCATATCAAAACTTTTGCAAATATCTTTGTACGTACATATGTATGTACTTATGTTAGTACCTGCATACACACATATCTAAATTTTTTCTTATTAATTTATCTCGTACTAAAACAACTTCTTGATGTTGATTTTTTTAATATATTCAATAAAATATAACGGTCCTTAATCATTTGTCACGTAGGCATATTTATGATCCAATTTCATCAACTAATAGTAAACGATTGGATTGTCAATCGGTTATGTATTATTCGATTATCATTGATTTGTGACTAACAATTAATCCGATCACATTGTGTTGATTAATCACATAAATCCCTCCACACCAGTGTGGAGGTATAATTGGAAAAAAAATATGGACTCCATAAAATATATATATTTCTGATCCGTCTGTAGAAAGCGCGACCACTCCCTCAATAAACTAGCTGGGTTGCTCATTTGTAGTGAAAATGAATCACGGACATCCTTAGCAGGTTACTATTTGAAATCACCAACATCGGTTCAATAGGTCCCGAGATTTCAATGTAAAATGTAAACAGACACTTGAAAAATCGAGATTTTTGCTATGTTATTCTTCGTATTGTTATTACTCTATATTTTGTATTATGTATGTGATTTCTGTAACTTTTATTGTTTATGTGGTCGTTGTAGTTGTAGTAATTGCTTCGTGAGTGTGCATGTATGGTAATACTCGACGTGTCATAGTTATTTAGATGGTATTGCCTCACCTTTTTTTATCGGGTTATCCCTAAATAAATGCAAAATATCGCCAATATCAAAGAAAAATAATAATAAAAATAGTAAATTTAATTAAAACAAGTAAGAAAATTATAGTCAGTCTAGACCGACTATATGATACCCTATACCATGCGTCTAGATACCCTATCTCATTACCCCAACTAACTGGATATAGAAAATAAGCATAAACCAAATTTGAGTGGGATTTTTATTAATTTTTTCGGCTGCAGATATGAAAAAGTTCATATCGGATGCTATATCTATATGGGGACTAGGCCCAAAAATGGACCGATCCTGACCATGTTTGGTACACACTCTTGTATTTCGCAAAAATATATACAGACAAAATTTGAGAAGAATCATTGCAATATTTTTGATTTTTGATAGATTTAAGTGAAGATCGGGAAGCAGTTCTATATGGGGCCTATGACTAAGAGTTGTCTAATAGGGATCATTTTTGGACTACTTATTAATGGATATAATATATACATACAAACCCAATTTGACTAAGATTTGTATGATAATTTGGATCTTATGGCAATATATGTTGATTTCATAGGGGTCATTTGTATGGGGGCTAGGTCTGAACATGGACCGATTCTCACCAATTTCAATAGCGTTCATTCCATGATAGTTGAAAGATTAAATACTAAATTTCATCAAAATATATTCATATTTGCGACCTGCAGTTTGATTACAAGCTTTACATGGACACACAGACGGACGGACATCGTTAAATCGAATCAGAAAGTGATTCTGATTCGATCGGTATAATTAAAGATGGGTGTAGGTGAAATATTTTTGGTTGTTACAAACAGCAGCACAAAGTCATTATACCCAAACCACATAGTGGTATAGGGTATAAAAAGTGCCTAGTTATTTATAGAAATTTAAAGAACTACTTGTATACATATTTTAATAAAAATTAATCAAATTTCCATAATTTCTTTTTGCATCACTTTAGATGGTAAGCAGTTGTTCTTTTAAGAACTTTAAAATTGCACATTTAGATAAATGTCTTTATTACAAGTTTTTTCATTTGAAACCATTTCCAATTTTTCTAATTTCAAACTATATGTATACAGTTTATTATGTCTTGACGAATTCATGATCGTTGTTTTGTAGAAAACATTCCGATCAGAAAGTTTAGCATTGTAAATATATTTCCTATTAACAACAAATCTAACAGAGCTTGAGACAAGATAATAACATTTTTGCCGGTAGACTTGTAAAAAAATGGACTAGGGATAACAACCCCTACTTTAAAACTGTATACACACATATTCTCAAAATCTCATCTTATTGTTGGTAACGCATTCAATAATTTGACGGATACTTATGAATCTGGGTCGAATCGTCGCATTCGTTATCGAAATTTTTCGATCGAAATTATTTTTTTATTTTCCAAAATAAAATACTAAGAGCAATTTTACTCTGTCATAGCTAAGGAGTTATAGTCCATAGTTAATAGTAAAATTGAAACGAGGTCCGACGGTTGTCCGTCTTTCTTTAATAATAAACTAAAATATGTAATTTCGATTGATTTTACTCGATATCGAATGCGACGTTTTCCCCCCTGATCTCATCAATTGGTCCTATTATTTTTTTTTTTAATTCCTTTAATCATAATATAATGTTTCGTACTATACACTATATCAATCTTATAAAGTCTAGGAACAATATTAAAACTGATATACCAATTTTTTCGATAACTTTTGTAATTTATGATTTTCAAAATTAACATTTATGAAATTTCTCGTAATAAATATCAAAACAAATAAAGGAAAAGAGTGATATTTTCCTTCATTTGTTTTGATATTTATTACGAGAAATTTCATAAATGTTAATTTAAATGCTTCCAACTCTTTAGGGACCCGCAAATACTAACATATACTATTTATCTCAGTATATAAATGCAAATTCAAGGAAATTTTATTTTTTCATTTAATAAAGACCCTAAAGTTATGCTAATCAATTTTAAACACTTTTTAAATATTATTATTTATTGGTTTATGTCCCAGATTATTTTTCAATTCAACACAATTATTATTGTGAATGACTATAAATCTAACAAAACAAAAAAATTTTCGCTTCAAAGCGTCATCTCAAATATATGTAAAGTGCATATGTAGTGTGTACAAAACCCTACATCACATATGACAACTCTTACGAAAACTGAGAATAGTGTAAATTAGAAGTAAATATGTAAAAAATATTAAAAAATTCAAAAATAACGATTGTTTGTTTGAACAGAGTTGTATCTTCTAAAATTAATACGAAGTAAAAGCTGGATGATACGAAAACTGATTCTAACCACACTGTTTGTAGGCCTGACTTTAGGTGAGTGTGTTAAAGCGCTGACCAAAAAAGCGCCAGTACGAGTGTATGTGAAGGTTCATGGTTCAAACTTCACGGCCGCCCTAAGTAGAAAAATTTCATATAGAAACAATCTATTCAATTATAACATAACAATTATCACAATGTTCAATACATCGCTGATGAAGGCTGAAATGCCATAACCGGTCCGATTAAGAATACATTGTAGTTATGAATTTTTGAAACATATGTTTTCTTCTTCTTCTTTACCACGCACCATTGAAACAAAATTAAAAATTTGCATATTAATTACAGTATTAATTGCAAATGTCTGAAAAATGACTATAAATCTAACAAAACAAACTCATTTTCTTTTTACAAACACATTAACAAATTTAATAAACACACACATGGAATTGTATAATTTTATGGACATACATATGTAGCCACTTTAAATGCATTTTACTCAAAAAAAATTAAAATTTAAAAATATGGTGGACAGTAGTTCAAATATTACTAAAATATCGGTCACAAAAAAATCGCCTTACCTGTTAATATTATACATTTTTATTTTTTACAAAACTATTTATTTTTCCAAAACTCTTAGGGCCGTATGCAAAAAAATTAAAGTATATTTCAAGTAGACTTTATTGTATGTTTTTCATACAAAATTGTTGATAAAGTATACTTGGTATTTTAGAGTCCGCAAAGTCCTACTCTAATTATTTTACATGTATATATTATATTGCTTGTATTAAATCTATCTCTTTATCGTTAAATTTACATATAACAAGAAAATTCAGATAAAAATATTTAACAATTAGATTGTTTTAAAGGGTAATATCTGAACATTTTAATAATATATGGCGGAACAAAAATTGCTACGATTAATTTTAAACATCTTTGAACATCGCATAACTTTTAAGCACTGAAATTTTGATATTCTAACGCCGGGAGCTTAATATATTTTCTGATCTATAGTAGAGCACGAAAAAAAATATATATATATAATTTCACTGTTGAACATTTTCGTGGTCATATTCTTGGGGGTGAGAATTTTCAAATCAGGGTGAAATTACTAGGCCAGACTTTTTTTTTTATAACTTTTTATATTTTTCCTTATCTTGATGTTTGATGATTTCTCATTTCGTTCTTCATCAAAATTATAGCACAGTTTTTATACCCTATACCACTATGTGGTTTGGGTCGATTTAGCAATGTCCGTCCGTCCGTCTGTGTGTCCATGTAAACTTTTTTAATCGAACTACAGGTCGCGTATATGAATGTATTTGGATGAACTTTGGTACATAAGCTTTCGTCAGCCATGTGATGAACGCTATTGAAATTGGTGAAATTCGGTCCATGTTCAGACCTAGTCCCCATACAAATGACACCTATGCAATCGACATAAATTGCCATAAGATCCAAATTATCATATAGATCTCAGTCAAATTGGGTTGGTATGCATTTATTGTATCCATTATTCAGTAGTTTAAAAATAATCCCTATAGGACAATTCTTAGTCATAAGCCCCATATAGAGCTGCTTTCTGATCTTCACTTAAATCTATCAAAAAACAAAAATATTGCACAGATTTTTCTAAAATTTGGTTTGTATATATTTTTTCAAAATATAAGTGACTTTACGAAATATGGCCAGGATCAGTCCATTTTTCGACCTAGTCCCGATATGAACTTTTTCATATCTGCAGCCAAAAAAATTAATAATAACGCCACTTAAATTTGGTTTATGCTTATTTTCTATATCCAATTAGTTGGACCGGAGAGATATGGTCTTTTAACCATGGTATAGGGTATCGTATAGTCGGTCTAGACCGACTATAATTGTCTTACTTGTTAATTAATGGCGAACGATTTATCGTAATTGTAATAAGCAAACTTTTAAAAGAAAATCTAAGGAATAATATTTTGAAATATAAAGTTTAAATGACTGCAATTTATAGCTTTTTAATATTTTCTCCATAATTGCTAAGTCAAATTTCGGCATCAAAGGATATCATTATCCAATAATAATAATATTTTTCGTTATTCAGGTCAAATATAATGAAAATAGAGGGTATGCGTATCGATATTCTTGAAAAAAATTCCTTTATGACCTAGGACACCCAGTGGTCATCTCTGCACACTCTAATAATCTTCATCCGTTTTCTCTACCCTCTTGGCAAAAAAGAAAAAACAGTTTTTTGAGTTATTACCATTTTTTTGAGCAGGTGCCACATTACATTGCGAGAATATCCACAATGGACCAATAACATTAGTTGATGACCCATTGTGGGTTCCTAGGTTTCTTGCAAGGACATGCGGTCTAACAAAAAATTGCGCGTTTCCTCGTTGAGCTTCATTTCATTTTACAGTGTTGCTGACCAATGCTCAAGCATACTTTCTGACGTCTCCATATAAAAGCAAACACACACACATACACAAACGTATACGCTAACGCATACACATGCAATCGTTGAACATTATAAATTCCCTTTACGTTTCAGTTTATGGACTGGACTCAATGTCCTTGTTTGGTGGTTGTTTATTTGAACTTTTCATAACAACGTTTGTAGTTGTAACCTCTCATTTCTCCCACCACTCCATCACCATCTAGACCCCACTGCTAAAATATGATGTCATACTTTTTTATTAAACTTATACTTTAGTTGTTCATATACAATACTTACAATACTCATACGTACATATATATATTTTTTGTTTATGTGGTCAAGTATATAAATGTTTTTTTTTTATTTTTCCAACGTAAGGATATTGTGTGTATGTACTATATATGTATAAACAACTTTTGTGTAGTATGAGTGTTTAGACTCGTAGGTGTTTCGATTCAACAAAAGTTGGATTTAGTTTTTCTGTTTTCCACATGTATTGAGTGTGATTTTGTGTGAATTGTGGCATGTGCAACAGAGTGTATAATTTTTATTGTATACTTTTCTTTTTTATCTTTTGGGGCTCGGAAGGGGGATTTATTTATATACTTATAGTTTATATTATTCTTTAAGTTTGTATCTGTTTCTATTTCAAGAAACCATTAGTTTGTTTGTATGTATATATTTTTTCTCTGTATATTAATTCAATTACTTTAGAATTTATGGCCATATAATGATGGGTAATTTTTATAAGATGAAAAATAACTGATGATGCATGATAAGACAAATTTGTATTAATGTTGATTTCTGAGAAAGATTTCGAATTTTGTATGACATTGTAAGAAGTAAACAAATAACGCGAACATTCAAGTTGTTGGTTGAACGTCCTGGCTGATTCGCTAAGTTATATTCACATTCGATTTTGAAAAATATCAGAATATAAAAAAAATTGCATATACAATAATGGCTGATACATATTAAGAGCTATAATCGAAATCAAAACTAAATTTAACCAAAATCTTATTACTTTTGCTTTCTTATAACATTTTCCCATGCGGTACTACAAATCATATTTAGTAACGAAGAGGAAGGGAGCCCATTTTAATAGTTCTGTAGAATTTTTAATTTCATTAATTATGTCTATTTTTTTTAATGGGAAATTGATATATCACTTTTTGGTAGATTATGTCATAACCAGTACTTTCATAAGTTTTGGTAAACAGTTTTTTTTGGTAATAAACTCAACAATTTTTGAATTATTTTATAGATACGTGCACTTGCTAGAAATATTATTATTTAAATTTAAATAAAATATTGATAACCCTATTTAATTGTTAATGCTTGCCGATATGACTGAAAATGTTAAAATTAATTAGGAATTTCACCAATTTCAATAAAGTTCAAAATATATTCATATTTGCCACCTGTAGTTTGATTACCAGGGTTACATGGACCCACAAACAGACGGACCGACGGACGGACGTCGTCATTATACCCAGACTACATAGTGGTATAGCATATAATAAATTTATTCCTTGCTGAAAAATTAGCAATAATAGTCTTTAACACTAGCATTTAACACTAATAGCGTTATAAATTAGTGTTCTTAAAAATTAATTTTTTAGGAGTTATATTAAATTCGAAAATATAAAGGAATATAAAAAGGAAATCATAAATTCACTCGTATGCGAAATCGTAAAAACATGGTACAAAATTTTGACTCTTTTTGAAGAGTTTTTATTTTTAATTAGATATAACAAAACTTCCTATTTCTAAACCAATTTCTGAAAAAAATATATCAACTACAGAGTGGTTTTGACACATATATGGCAATGAGTAAAATGAAAACAAGAACCGTAAGAGTTCAACTGCAAACATAAAGTAGAGACTACTAATACTGGATTGCGGTGGCCTAGGAAGAGTGACAGTTGGAATAATCATACGTCAATTGTATATATCTGCTTACGAAAAAATTTAAAAACATAAATAAAATGCAATGAACAATTATGCTGAATGAACACAGGAGCCTAATCTATGATCTATCTACAAAGATCATCCGATTTTATCTTAATACGACAGAAAATTGAAAAAAAAATACATCGAAATAAAGAGCTGAATATTGACTATTACGACTTCATTAACTTATGATCTTGCGAGCAGAAAAAAAGCATTTAAATGATCTCAGTATATAAACTATAAAAGCTGTGTTCAACCGATTCACAGTGGTTCAAAACCAAAAAAAAGTGGTAATAAGTCTGGAACTTCTAAACTATTGGTTGGATTGGAATAGTATATTCTAGGCGATTGTAGTCAAGGATATAGGCTTTCAAAATATTTATTTTTGAGATACCCTGTTGTAACACAGGGTGAGCTACAGGGTGCCAAAGTCGACCACCTCGAGGTGGAAAATGCTTTCAAAGCATGTAACTTTTATAAATATGAAGTGATTTTTACGTTTTTTAAATTTTTCCAATAACCATTAAATTCTTAACAAAAAGCATGCTTATACTACCTAGTTATCGCTTATGGTTTAAAAAATATTTGATTTTAAAAATCAACATTTGAACTTTTCACCAAATTCTTTCTTGGTTTTTCGCAAATAACATTTTTATTAAAATAGATACAAAAAATCTAAAAATATTTGGCGATAGCCAGTACTTTTCAAAAAAATACGTTGAAGTACTTTTTGAATTATTTCAAACCGTTTAGTGAGCACAAAATCTTAAAGTTGACTTTTTGAATCAGGTTCTAAAAATTGCAAATTTTTGCCAAAAAATACCCTTCATTCTTTCACTTTTTTCTTACAACCTTGGTAAAACATGCATATATTTTTCTACACATTTTAAAAGAATATGCTTCAAGAATGGTTGTAAGTGAAATTTTTAATATTTTTGGACATGCACCCTACGTCCAGCATTGGACGAAATTGGGCAATTTAAAAAAAAAAAAAACTAAGTTTTAAAAGTTAATACAAAAATATCCGCTCGATTTCTTCAAATATTTCACCGCAGTATTAAAGCTCCAAATATTTTTATTTATTTGCCGTAATAAAATTCACCGCCATTACATAAACGTGGTCAGGAGGGCTTAAATGGTGAAAAAAGTCAAATTTTCATACCAGTTTTTTTTGTTAACATAAAAAACATATTAAGATTAGTTATTTTTATATTTTGTTTATTGATTCACAACGGCATTTAAATTATCTAAAACACTTCAAAAAATCATTTTGATAACGTTAATAGTTTTTGAGATATTTATATTCAAATTTCAGAAAAAAAATATAGAAAACTATGGTTTTTCGTTTTTTTTTTGGTTTTTTGGTAAAGTGTTCCCAAAATTTTTGAATTTTACTTATTATTATATATATTGTTAAAGAAGACATATTTATCTATTCAACGATATATAACATGTATATCAAATATATTGCAACATGCTGAAATAATGACCCCAAACCACACTCCACAGGCAAAAATTTAGCTATTTCTCTATTTGTTCATATAAATGGTCATTTACATAGTGAATGACATATTTTTTTATTGTTTTTTGGTAAAGGGTTGTATACGTTTTTATTACTTCAAATAATTTTATATATCTTTTCAAAGAAGGTATAATTATAAGTTAATGGTGTATGAAATATTTACCTAATGAGTTTCAACTGATCATAAAATTGCCCGAAACTCTGATACCTATTGCAAAATATCTGTAATTCACAATACCTTTTTATGCAAAAAAAACAGGTAAAAGCCAAATCCTTAGATTCACTAAAATAAAATGTAAGTATTGGTTGAAGTACCTGCCCGATATATTACCTTTCAAAAAGTATTTTCAGTATATATAATCTATCATGGAGGTTACATTAAAGTATTATTCACTTTGCAAAGTTATTTGGGAAAATCCTTCCCATTCTACTATTCATTCATCACGTTCGGAAAAAGTCTCGAAATTATTTTATACTATTAACAACACTTACGGTTTAAATGTGAGATCTGAAGATGTTGAAAATTTTTACAAAGCTTACGAAAGAAGATTTAGCCAATCGCGTTTATCAAAATCAAAGTTTATGACTAAAAATGAAGAATGGTTGAAAACGGGCCTCACAGTATAAATTGAGAAAAAGGCATTTGGTCGACCTAAAAAGGACTACGAAAATGTTCAATCAAGGACAAAAAAGAAAAAAACAAGAAGAAATCATTAGTAACCACTCGCCTAATGAAATTAAGGATTCTTTTAAATCAGCCTTGACACGCACGCAAACAAAGGAAGCTGCTAAAATTGTAGATGTGTTACCAACTGCATCTCCTAAGCGGTTGAAGCGTATGGTGCAAAGTATTTCAACGCCAAAATCGTCAACATCATTTACAGAAGAGGATGCGTTAGCTCTTATTTTAAATTTGGGATTGACAAGAAATAAATATGGTATTTTGGGAAAAGCTCTCAAAGAAAAAGGATTTGATATTTTTCCTACCAGCAGAGCCATAAAGGAAACAAAAAATAAAATTCTACCATCTAATGTGAAATCCAATACTGAAAGTGCAAATGTTGTATTAGCGGAACTGCTTGAAAACACTGCATCTAGAATAATATCCACATTTAGCAAAGAAGAAATAGAAATATGCAACAATTCAGAAGTTACGTTAATATGTAAATGGGGATGCGATGGAACATCTGGATTTTCTGAGTATAGACAACCAAGTGGAAGCAATTCAGAAATAGATTTTTCAACAATTTTTATGACATCATTAGTACCATTAAAAATGAGGCTATATAATGAGACAAGTTCTTCTTCTAGTGAGAGAGAATATCAGGACATATGGAGTAATTTAACACCCGGATCTAAGTTTCTATGTCGGCCAATCCGATTTGAGCACACAAAGGAAGACAAAATTACAACACAAAGCTTAGTGAGTTCAATAAATCAGGAAATTTCGAGATTGTCTCCAGTTTTTGTGGAAATATCTGGAAGTGTCATTAAAGTGTTATTTCAACCACTTTTTACAATGATTGATTGGAAAGTAGCCAATGCCGTTACAGATATAACATCTACTTGGAAATGTAATATATGTGGAAAGAAAAGTTCAGAATTTCATAACAGTTATGATGAAATTCCTATTAATGAAAATGCTTTCAAATTTGGAATATCACCACTTCATGCAAGAATACGATTTATGGAATATTGCTTGCATCTCGCATATGATCTAAAATACCGGCAAATTCCAGGACAAGAAAATATACCAGTTAAAAATAATACTGATCTACACGCCATACGAAAAACTGAGAAGAAAAGAATTCAGGATGAATTTAAATGCAACTTGGTCTAATTATCGATAAGCCTTTTTTTGGCTATGGAAGTTCAAATGATGGTAATACAGCAAGACGTTTCTTTGAAGATCCCGAAACTACTTCTTTGATTACTGGCATTGACACGGCTTTAATCGCACGGTTTAAAGTAATATTAGCTGTCATTAATAGTAAACAACAAATTAATGCGGAGAAATTGAAAATATATGCTAGTGGAACTAAGGAATTAATAATGAACTTATATCCTTGGAGGCCAATGACACCAACTGTACACAAAGTATTAGCTCATGGGAAAGAAATAATACAAAATAGCATCCTGCCCTTGGGAGAACTGACTGAAGAAGCACAAGAAGCTAGAAACAGAGATGTCAAACACTTTAGACTTTTTAATACAAGAAAATGTAGCAAAGAAGCCCAAAATTCCGATTTAATGGAATATTTATTGATATCATCAGATCCAGTAATATACTCCATAAGAACAAAATGGTTACCAAAAATAAGTCTTGAAATAGAAAATGATTTCGAAGCTATGGATATAAAACATCTTTTATCTTTTGATATTTCTGATTGTTTTGTAGAAAATAACTAGTAAAAAAGCAGACAATTGTTATGTAATTTTAAGCCTATTATAAAACAAATAAAAAAATACTCATTCAACTATAATTATACCTTCTTTGAAAAGATATATAAAATTATTTGAAGTAATAAAAACGTATGCAACCCTTTACCAAAAACAATAAAAAAATATGTCATTCACTATGTAAATGACCATTTATATGAACAAATAGAGAAATAGCTAAATTTTTGCCTGTGGAGTGTGGTTTGGGGTCATTATTTCAGCATGTTGCAATATATTTGATATACATGTTATATATCGTTGAATAGATAAATATGTCTTCTTTAACAATATATATAATAATAAGTACAATTCAAAAATTTTGGGAACACTTTACCAAAAAACCAAAAAAAAACGAAAAACCATAGTTTTCTATATTTTTTTTCTGAAATTTGAATATAAATATCTCAAAAACTATTAACGTTATCAAAATGATTTTTTGAAGTGTTTTAGATAATTTAAATGCCGTTGTGAATCAATAAACAAAATATAAAAATAACTAATCTTAATATGTTTTTTATGTTAACAAAAAAAACTGGTATGAAAATTTGACTTTTTTCACCATTTAAGCCCTCCTGACCACGTTTATATAATGGCGGTGAATTTTATTACGGCAAATAAATAAAAATATTTGGAGCTTTAATACTGCGGTGAAATATTTGAAGAAATCGAGCGGATATTTTTGTATTAACTTTTAAAACTTAGTTTTTTTTTTTTTAAATTGCCCAATTTCGTCCAATGCTGGACGTAGGGTGCATGTCCAAAAATATTAAAAATTTCACTTACAACCATTCTTGAAGCATATCCTTTTAAAATGTGTAGAAAAATATATGCATGTTTTACCAAGGTTGTAAGAAAAAAGTGAAAGAATGAAGGGTATTTTTTGGCAAAAATTTGCAATTTTTAGAACCTGATTCAAAAAGTCAACTTTAAGATTTTGTGCTCACTAAACGGTTTGAAATAATTCAAAAAGTACTTCAACGTATTTTTTGAAAAGTACTGGCTATCGCCAAATATTTTTAGATTTTTTTTTATCTATTTTAATAAAAATGTTATTTGCGAAAAACCAAGAAAGAATTTGGTGAAAAGTTCAAATGTTGATTTTTAAAATCAAATATTTTTTAAACCATAAGCGATGACTAGGTAGTATAAGCATGTTTTTTGTTAAGAATTTAATGGTTATTGGAAAAATTTAAAAAACGTAAAAATCACTTCATATTTATAAAAGTTACATGCTTTGAAAGCATTTTCCACCTCGAGGTGGTCGACTTTGGCACCCTGTAGCTCACCCTGTGTTACAACAGGGTATCTCAAAAATAAATATTTTGAAAGCCTATATCCTTGACTACAATCGCCTAGAATATACTATTCCAAGCCAACCAATAGTTTAGAAGTTCCAGACTTATTACCACTTTTTTTTTTTGGTTTTGAACCACTGTGCGATTGGTGCCATTAAACAGGAAAATAAACGAACAATTCCATTTTACATTTGGCTTGAAAATATGTTTATCGTATGTTATAGTGGGCCTCGTATAGTGTTGCAAATAGACTAACTAATAAATTACGAGCGGGGGGTAAAAATCTATTTCACAACACAATCACAAAACAAGTAAGAAAATTATAGTCGGTCTAGACCGACAATACGATACCCTATACCATACGTTTAGAGACCCTATCTCTTAGGCCCAACTAATTGGATATAGAAAATAAGCATAAACCAAATTTGAGTGGCATATTTATTAATTTTTTTGGTTGCAGATATGAAAAAGTTCATATCGGATGTTATGTCTATATGGGGACTAGGTCCAAAAATGGACCGATCCTGACCATGGTTGGCAAAGTCTCTTGTATTTTGCAAAAATATATACAAACAAAATTTGACAGGAATCAGTGAAATATTTTTGTTTTTTGATAGATTTAAGTGAAAATCGGGAAGCAGATCTATATGGGGCCTATGACTAGGAGTTGTCCCATAGGGATCGTTTTTGGACTACTCATTAAGGAATGTAATAAACACATACAAACCCAATTTGACTAGGATCTATACGACAATTTGGATCATATGGCAATTTATGTCGATTTCATAGGGGTCATTTGTATATGGGCTAGGTCTGAACATGGCCTATGAAAGCTTATGTACCAAGTATCATCAAAATATATTCATATTTGTGACCTGTGGTTTGATTAAAAGGTTTACATGGACATACAGACGGACGGACATTGTTAAATCGACTCAAAAAGTGATTCTGATTCGATCGGTATAAAAAAGATGGGTCTAGGTCAAATATTTTTGGTACTTACAAACAGCAGCACAAAGTCAGCATATAGTGGTATAGGGTATAAAAAGACAAAATCGGTGTGATTTATGATTGTATTGGTGAACAAATTTTTATATGTAGTAACCTTTTTGCCGCTTTTGAAAAATAAAAAATGAATAATTAAAAATGGAAAATGAAATATGAAAGATAAAAATGAAAAATGAAAAATTAACCAGTTGAAATAATAAATAATAATTAATATTTTTATATTGGCAGAGCCCCTGCAGTTGTTTGCTATAAGTGATACATAGATGACGCTTTCTGTTTGATTTTAAAAAAGTGCCATAAAAAAATCTTCAATTACTAGATGTTTACACATCTTCTCTGTGATCGGACTCACATGATTTTTTCTTTGAACTAACGAACACTCTCTTACCCACCCCTGCCGACCGCAAACACATTAGGACCCGGACTCTGGCGGATTCCAAACAAGAGCTGGCAAGTAAATTCTATGATCGTAAATCAGATACAGAGCTATGTCATTGGCTTATATTAATTAACCGACAAATTTAAATATAATCCACAAAAAATATTTATTTAATCTATTCGATTGTATATTGCTTTACTTTCAATACATTACAATTAAAATCAACGAACTTGTGTAAGCCTGACAAATTCTGTGAAAAGCATAAGAATTAGCATAATTAGTCCTAAGATAGTCCAAATGAAGCGGATTAAAATATCTTATGAATTGACAAAGAATGTTAATATTTAAAATTCTCCGAGTCAACAACATACAAAGGTACTACTCAGCATGATTCTCCTTCTCTCAAGAGTTGGAAGTCTGATAAACCTTAGTCTATCAGTAAATGATGGTAAGTCATCATAACTCCAACCTAAATCAGGTAGACAGTATAGCAAAAACTTTCTTTGCACACTCTGACTCAATTACATTGGTCAGGACCTGATAATATGGATTCCATATAATAGATGCGTATTCCAAAATTGGTATTACAAGTACTGTATATAGCTGTTTAGTAACATATGGATCAGAATACTCCTTAAGCCATATTTTAACGACACCAAGAACATTATTATTATCAGTCATACTTATATGATCAAAGAAGTCAAGTTTCGTATTTATAAGTACACCAAGATCCATAGATGTTCCAATACTATTCCAATAAGGTTTAGTTCCATCAAGTTCATATTACTCCATTCAACTAATAAATCAAGCTCACGTTGAAGACTAATATGACCGAATAACTTAATAACTTGGCGAAATAACTTAACATCATCTGCTTACATAAGGACATTGCAATTCGAAATTACAGTCGGAAGATAATTTAGGAATAGTAAAAATAATAACGGGCCCAAATGACTAGCTTGGCGAACGTCAGAAGTAACACTTACGCTTTTAGCTTCAGTATTGCTAAATTATAAATTATTAACTATTAATCAGTAGTTGGTACTGAGTATCGAGTATTTCCATTTTCGTTGGGTACTATGAATTTAAAAGGTTTTATAACATATTTTATAAATTTTATTATTGTTACAATCGCATCAGAAACAGATTCTGCAACCAAATAACACAAAATCCTGTTCTAGAAAGTGAATTTTTAGTTGAGACAATCTGGTTCTAACCTTTCACTATGTTTTATATATGTATGTACATCATTTTCTAAGATTTTGAGATTTCGATTTAACTTAGTTAGTTGCACTTACGTTTTTTTTTTATCGATTACTAATAAGCCCTTTCGTGCGTTGCTACTGCACTAATAACTTTTGTACCTATACACGGTTCCAGGACTCTCTCTTTAACTTTGAATTCCAAACGTATGAAATTTTGTATATACTCTGTATGTAAGGTACAACGTTCATGTAGTCTGATCGTACCTGTTTTTGCCACGCCTTCACTCTTAATAACCTACGAACTCACAGCAGGTTTCCAGGCGATCTGTCTCGGATATTTCAATTTTTATTGAAGATGTTAAGTCCACTCGTTTGATATTTAGTTTAGCTGATCACAATAATAATTTAATGAGCCAAACAAAGTCTCAACGTTCACACAACTATTGTATTCCAGATATATTTAATTGTATTATCACCCCCCTTTTTTGGCTCGACATCTGTCGTCAATACATTATGGACCAACACAAAGTTTAAAGACCATATTTTTCTTAGTATACCAGATATTTGACATTATATAGGAGGAGCCACGCCAACTGGTACGATTCTGTCCATTTTTGCACGACTACTTATGCTATAATACTATTCTAAATATATTTTACATTGTATGGAAGGTGCCACTGCCGCTGGTCTATTTTAAGCATACCTAGTCCAACTGTAACATGGGGGCGCTGTAGCTCTTATGCTACTCCAGATATTCCATATCAAAAAGTTCCTTTGTATGGGAAGTGCCTGGGCCACTTTATATATGTAACAAATAAGAAAGTTAAAGTCGGTCTAGACCGACTACACCATACCCTATACTATGCGCTTAGAGACACTATCTCTTAGGTCCAACTAATTGAGTATAGAAATTAAGCATAAACCAAATTTGAGTGGTGTTGTTATTAATCTATTTGCCTTTCAATAAAAAAAGTTCATATCGGATGTTGTACATATATGGGGACTGGGTCGGAAAATGGGCCGATCCTGACTATATTTGCTAAGGTCACTTATTTTTGGCATAAGTATACAAAAAACAAATTTAAGAAACATTTGTCCAATATTTTTGTTTTTGATAGATCGGGAATCAGCATCATATGGGCTATGACTAAGAATTGTTCTAAAGGGTTTATTTTTGGACTACTGTAATTAACACAGACAAACCCAATTTGACCGAGATTTCTATGATAATTTGGATCATATGGCAATTTAAGTCGATTTCATATGGGTCATTTGTATGGGGACTAGTTCTGAACATGAACTGATCTTCACCAATTTTAAAACCGTTCATGCTAAAGCTGATAGAAGCTTATATACCAAATTTCATACATATATTCACATTTGCGATCTGTATTTTGATTACAAGGTTTACATGTACACACAAACAGATGGATGGACGAATGGACGGACGTGCATCGACTGAGAAAGTGATTTTGAGTCTATTGGTATAATAAAAGATGGTCTATGTCAAATATTCTTGGTAGTTACAAACATCAGCGCAACGTCATTATACCCTGGTATAGGGTATAAAAACTGTAGTCTATGTCCTCTCTGAAATTCCATTCTAGATACTAGTGAAAGAATTTCTGAAATCGGTTGAGTAGTTTTTAGGAGATTATCTCTTACATACCAACAAACTTTAACTTTATAATATACTAGATGTAACCCGGTGTGCTCTATGAAAATTTCAGGAAGATCAGATGAGTAGTTACGGAGATTACCTCCTACAAACAAACAAACACACATTACCTCTTTATTATGCTAGTATAGATTGTTAGCATAGATTTTTTTTCAATGCTTGCTGATGCTGATATACAGTGTTTTTTGTTTTTTCATTCGGTACAACAATTATCAGAAAAGGTTGGATTATCCATATTAGAAGATGGATTATCCATGTTAGATCTGGCAACACTTAACTACTGGCCTTGAACTTAGAATATCATTTGGCAATTTTTCTTTTTATCGATTTTTGCTTTTGCCCATTTTTGATTTTAAAGATTTTTGTTTTTGGGCGATTTTTATTTTTCGCGATTTTTGCGTTTGGCGATTTTTGATTTTGGTATATATTTTCCACGACAAATCGCATTGATAACTAATGAACTTGTCAAAAGACTGTCGCTTTCGTAGTGCTTCATATTTTTTACATAGGAGTTGCCACGCCCACTAATCCCATCCTGTCCAATATTTATTGGACTACTCACATTAATATTTGATGGACTCATGCAAAGCATCGAGTCTTTCCCTTTTATAGTACACCAGTTATATGATATTAGATATTTACTTTGCATAGGCGGTGCTACGCCCACTGCTCGGATCACGCCCATTTTTTTGTTCGGCTAATCACACAAAGAACCTATGGGCCCAAGCAAAACCACAAAGCTCTCTTTTACATTACTCCAGATATATGACATTAAATAGTTATTTTGCATGGGAGGTGCCACGCCCATCGGTGTGAACCCGCCAATTTTTTGTTCGACTACACATACTAAGATCTGATAGGCTCGTGCAAAGTGTCAAAGCTTCCTTTTTTAGCACACCAGTTACATGATATCCTATATTTACTTTGTATGAGCGGTGCCACGCCCACTGCTCCGATCACGCCCATTTTTTGTCTAACTAATCAAATGACTAACTTATGGGCTCAAACAAAGTCCCAAGACTCTCGCTATTACAGTACTCCAGATATATGGCATTTTATATTTACTTTGTATGGCAGGTGCCACGCCTATTGGTCCGATACTGCCCATTTTGCATCCGACTACTCACACTAATAATAGGTGACATCAGAAAATTTTGAAAAGCTCTCTCTATCACATTACTCGAGATACATAATATTGAACTATTAATTGTATGGGAGGTACCACGCCCACTTATTCGATCCCGCCTATTTCCGGCATAGCTACTTATATTAACAATGGGTGACCTCACACAAATTTGCAAAGCTCTCCCTATCATAGTACTCAATATATGTATATGATATTAAAAATTTACTTTGTGTGGGAGGTGCCACGCCCACCAAAAATATTTAAAAAATTACAGCCTATAGCACTTCCCATATCCGCAGTAAGACTCTGTGAAAATTTCAGGAAGATCAGATGGGTAGTTACGAAGATTACGTCCTACAAACAAACAAACAAACAAACACACATTACCTCTTTATTATATTAGTATAGATATATAGAAGTGTAGATAAGTAGAGCAAAAAATGTCATGTACAAAAAAAAAAAAATAAGTAAGAAAATTATAGTCGGTCTAGACCGACTATTCGATACCTATACCATGCTTTGAGGTCCAACTAATTAGATATAGAAAATAAGCATAGACAAAATTTGAGTGGCATTGTTATTAATTTTTTTGGCTGCAGATATGAAAAAGTTCATATCGGGTGCCATATAAATATGGGGACTAGGTCGAAATATGGACCGACCCTGACCATATTTGACAAAGTCACTTATATTTTGAAAAAATATATACAAACCAAATTTGAGAAAAATCTGTGCAATATTTTTGTTTTTGATAGATTTTAGTGAAGATCGGGAAGCAGCTCTATATGGGGCCTATGAGTAACAGTTGTCCCATAGGGATCATTTTTGGACTACTCATTAATGGATGTAATAAACGCATACAAACCCAATTTGAGTAAGATCTATATGACAATTTGGATCTTATGGCAATTTATGTCGATTTATAGGGGTCATTTGTATGGGGACTAGGTCTGAACATGAACCGAATTTCACCAATTTCAACAGCGTTCATCCCATGGTCGACGAAAGCTTATATACCGGATCCCATCAAAATATATTCATAGTTACGACCTGTAGTTTGATTATAAGGTTTTCATGGACACACAGACGGACGGACGGACGGACATCGATAAATCGAGTCAGAAAGTGATTCTGAGTCGATCGGTATAATAAAAGATGAGTCTAGGTCAAATATTTATGGTAGTTACAAACAGCAGCACAATGTCATTATACCCAAACCACATAGTGGTATAGGGTATAAAAATTCAAATTACGATAATTTAAACAGCCCTATAAGTACTCGTATACAGTGGTGTATTAAATTTGTGTTTTAGGTATTTTTTAGCTTATAATAGACATTATTTGTTCTATTACCATAATATATTTGTAAGTGAGAATGTCAATACACAGAGGATGTAATTCATTAGTAACCTGGGTTTTTTTAATTATCATACCTTTTTTATACCTTTTTTTTAACCTAACAATGCACTAATACAAGTAGTAAAGAAAACACACACAGGTTATTCATTTTTATAGTTGGTTTTTTATATATTATTTTAGGTAGTTATGCACTAATGCCATTTTTTTACATTTTTATTTTACCTAGAAAAATAGTATGATGGCTTATGAGAAGGCTTATAAGAAGGCGAGATTTGAATACAAACTCAATTGGTCTAATATATTTCAGCAATATCAGTCGCAAATAAAAATATTCAGAAAAATATGGAGAGTTATAAAGAACTGGCCGAAGAGTATTTTAGAAACAAAAACCAGGCAGATGTTCTTAGTTACGTTAAAATAAAATTAAACTTAAATTCGTGTAGCACCAAAATACAAGAGCAATTATCTAATTTCGTCAAAGCACTAAAAAAACGCTACAAAGAAGTTAGTTACAATAAACAAAACTTTTATATAAAAAGCGCGAACTGGTTAGAAGGCCAACTTACTGTCGCTGCCAAAACAGCAAAGCAAGATAAGGCTGGAAGACCACGAAAATCATTGGACAACTGCAGCGATAGATCTATTAGGCGGAAACTGAAAGATGTTAACGATGAAATTGGTTGTACAAATATAAAAGAATCTTTCGTACAACAATTACGATCACAGAACCAATTAACAAAAGTGGATGTCATTGAAAAAGTTGTTAAAGCTAGCCCAGTGAGAACAACACGGATTCTTAAAAGTATACCAACTCCGAGCGATGCAAAACAGTTCACAAATGAGGAGGCATTAGCATTATTTCTGGATTTGAAATTAACAAAACAGCAATATATTCAGCTCATATTGCGTGCGATTGAAAAAAGCTCAAATATGTATTCAGCATATCAACATATAACCGCTGCTAAAATGGACTGTTTGCCATCAAAGGACACTATTAAAATCACACCAATTTCGGCAGAGGTACAACTACAATCTCTACTTGATCACACAGCCGAACGCTTGCTTCAATCAATAAAAGGAAATGAGTTAAAGAAATATGGAAACACAGAGTTAATTCTTTTTTGTAAATGGGGATGTGATGGTTCTTCGGGGCAGAAACAATACAAACAAGTAGTATGTGAAAATATTTCGGACTCAGATATGTTCATGGTATCATTTGTACCATTGCGATTGAAAAAGATTTTGGAAGAATCAGAGCCTTCGACTAGTACAACGCAAGCAATGGATATTTGGGTAAATGAGACACCATCTTCTATGAAATACTGCAGGCCAATCAAATTTGAATTCAAAAAAGAAAAAAGATCTATCAGAGGAAGCTCAGGAAAAAGGAATAAGGATTACAGATTTTATAATGAGCACAATAATAGAAAAATTTTAAAAAATTCCACATATGATCTCTTTAATATATTATTGGTAACGTCAGATCCGTTCATCACCAGTATTCGAAATCAATGGAAAGTAGAATATCGGGATTTAGTTGAAGAAGTCAAAAAACTACTAAAGAACAGAAATAACACAGAACAAAATATGGAATATTTCCAATCAATATTTGACTCAAATGAATAATAATTATAATTGCCTTTCATTGTTATTTAAGAACGAAAAACATAGTATTAGTAAAAAAATAATAATAAACGGAACCTACCATTGTTACAAATGCAATTAAAATCTATTGCAGTTTTTATTTTTAAAACGTTTTTTAAAATTATTAAATTTGACAGCAAAAAATAATAAATTTTTCTGTAGCAATAGCAAGATTTTTAGATAATATTATTAACGTTTTTTTTTAAGTGTAAATATTCTTTGAGTGTAACCAAATTTGCAAATTTGACAAAAAAAAATTTAATTTTTCAGTAATAATAGCAAAATCTCCAGTTGATTTTACTATTTTTTTTTTGAGTGTAAAAATTTTTTTTGTGTAACATTAAAATCCCATTGTTACAAAAAATGTTTTTTTTTTAGTGTAAATATTCTTTGAGTGTAACCAAATTTGCAAATTTGACATCAAAAAATTTTTAATTTTTCAGTAATAATAGCAAAATCTCCAGTTGATTTTACTATTTTTTTTTGAGTGTAAAATTTTTTTTGAGTGTAACATTAAAAAATCCCATTGTTACAAAAAATGTTTATAATTACTATTAAAATCCAAATATTAAAATTTTTAATAAACAAAAAAATAAACACATATTTAACTCTAAAAGTTATAAAAAATCAAAAGTTCAACTTTGACCTAGAATTCCTTAAAAAGTCCTCAATCAATTTTAATGTAATTAAAACTGAGTCAAGCTGAACTAAATATCTATCTATAAATTAAAAAAAAAAAATTACTTAAATATTTTGATCGGTTCAAAAGTTACAGAATTTTGGCCAATGAAAAACGCTTTCAGCCACTGTGCGGCGTAAACATTTATTTACGAAGTTTTTTTTTTTTTTTTTGGCAATATTGACTGTCACCTTCCTTGTTTCACAGCTGTAAAGTAGGACAGACTTTACGCTCGTATTAAAAATGCGCATTTTGTGTTGGTCTGATATTTTTGAGGACCGTCAGTCTTTTCCTGAGGAGGCAAATGAGTGTCTAGCCTTGTTTATACGATTAGCTACATCATCATCTGCCCACCATCTATCTTGATTATGCTGCCAAGATAACAAAATTTGGTTACTTCATCAATTTGTCTTTCCTGGAGCATGATAGGTGAGGTGTTGTTGGTTTTTAAGCGCATCAGTTTTGTCTTTGCCACATTGATCTCCAAGCCCACTCTTTTCGCATTTTCCTGAAGTCGAGTTATTTTGTCTTAAATGTCCGACAGTGTGTGTGACGCCATAAATATGTCATGTAGGCCATAAAGACGTTGGTTCAGATGCCATTGAATTCCATTGGGCGCATCTTGATTTGTCTGAACCATAACGTAATCGAGTACTACCAGGAAAAGAATTGGCGAAACCACACATCCCTGTCTTACACCATTGTTGATAGTAAAGCTGACTTTTAAGTCGAACTCTGCATGATGCGCCACGATAGAGTTCTTTGATTAATGAAGTTCTTGTTTCCGGTATGCCAAGATTCTGGAGGCAGTACCAAATTGCACATCTGTTGATTATTTCGAAGGCTCTTTTGAAGTCGACGAATAGTAAAAATAGTGGTGAGTTCCATCGACCGATTGCTCGACGATTATTCTTAGTGAATTTATTTGGTCGACACAGCTCCTGTTGGGCCTAAAACCTTCTTGTTCACGTCGCAGTGATGTTTCTATTGATGGAGAAATGCGGTCCAGTATGATAAAAGCCAATATCTTCTGAATCGTATTGAGCAGAGTTATCCCTCTCCAGTTGGTGCACTCACTGAAGTCACCTTTTTTGGGTACGGTTATCCTTAATTTTTCCCAATACCATTTTCAATTTGCTTTTAAATTTGCAAATTTAAATTTAATTTGTGGTGTCCGATCCCTTTAACATGGTTTAGCATTCACAAATAGATGCATAATTTGAACGTAAAAATGATTTATATGGAAAAAGTTCAATCAGCAAGCATTTTGATGGATATATGCAAAAGCAAGCATGCCGTTATACCTTAGATATTTCTAAAAAAAAAAAAGATCATACATAAGTGACCATTTTGATGAAAAAAACCTGCATATAAAGCAAAAGGTGCATAAATCTGCAATTTGAAATCGATGCCATTTTATTGTAAATTTGTTGACTGGTTGTAAATTTCGAGTTAAAACATACAAGCATGCATGTAGTTTGTTGCTTATGACTTTGAAATAATTCAATTTAAGCGTGAAAAGTGCTGAGTTTAACTAAACAAAGAAATACAATCTTAGAGCAGCTCTATGAATAATTAATTTGATATTAAAATCATTAATAGTATTAAAGTACTGAAACCTAATCGAATTCAAAAAGCCACCATTTTCTACCCTTGTTCCATAATTTTATAATTCCCTTAATATATAACAAAAAACAAATCATAACCTCAAATTATTAACCACAAAATATTGTATTTTTCTATTTACCCAAGTAGCCAACCAGAAAGCTACTCTCTAGTCCACCACGCCCTGTTTCTATAAAAAAATTTCTTACATAAAGTTATGCCATCATATCATAAACCATAAAAATTTCATATCTACTCAAAAAAGTAATAACGAGCAAAAACATATTTTTATACTCTTCATACACCCAACGGAAAATTGTATAAACAACAACGGAAATATTATGACTAGAAAAGCTCAATTCGAAAGACAAACAAGGTTTCACATTACCACAGAGCAGAGCAGAGAAAAAATTAATGTAAAAAAAGACGGAAGGAAATTGAGAAAAAATCTAACCTTACCAACGTAACGTACATCGTATAAATACAATGAGGGTGAAAAGATTATGAGGACGATAAAGAAAGAAAAAAAAACGCACGAAAACCAACAGAAAAGAGCAGGGAAAATATGAAATCGCAAGGGTGTATGTGGAAGGGGGGGAAAAGGCCATCATACCAACATTTAAGACGGTTAAACAAACAAAGGGTGTTTGTTGTAGACTGTGTGTGTGTGTATGTTTATTTGCGAATTTGACCCACAACCACCCACAATTATAACGTTATATTTCCTTTAATATTAAAAAGGTATATTGTATGTATGTTGGATATTTGTATCAATATACTTATATATGTATGTATGTGTATGTATGTGTATATACTACGACGTGTGGTTATGTTATTGTTCAATTTTGTTGGATTTGAAGTTTCTTTTTTCCGATTTTATTTTTCCTCTCTACAGTTAACCACTTAGGAAAAATATTTATACTTTTTCAACTTTTAGATTGGATGAAAGAAAATTGATTTCTATATAGAAACTTAACCGGGAAATTTTGTAGATCCGATGGTAATTGAAATCCAGTGACTGTTTTGGAGTGCACAGACAAATTTGAAGTTTTTATAAAAAAATAAATCCATCTAAAGGAAAAGATTTATAATCGTTTTTTAAAGCTTTAGCTTTGACCTCACTTATCTAAATAGCGTTACAGATAAGGTTATGCATGTTATTAAAATAACATATCCTTCAGCTCGATATCTCGAGCATTATAAACTTTTCTCATCAAGCAATCGAATCTTCATATTTAACCAATAAAAAATATAGTGTACGAGTAATTTTTTATGCATTCCTCCTCGGTTAAAAGAAACGGACAAACTGGTCTTGGCGGTTTTGTTTGGACACAATACAATACAATTCATCTACTGAATTTAACAACCCAACTGAATTTCATTACAGAAGTTCAAATTGTTTTCAAATGTAGATTTTGAATCACATATGGATTATCGGTATTAAAAAAAAAATTATTAATAATCATTTTTTACTTATAGCCTCTCGAAATTCATTTAAATCTATGTAAAGACTGATAGGAATATAATGGTTTCAAAGCAATAAGCGTCAAAATTGGATAACCATATTTTTTTTTTGTGAAGAAATGAAATTACTTCTTCCCTTAACCAATCTACTTTTTATACAAGTGTGTATGAATATCTGCACATGAACATGTTATATGCTTATCATAAAAGGACAAAACAATAACAATAAAAATCATGCTGACCAGAATTCTACTCCCACACCCAGCTTGACCAATACATACAAACATCAATTTCACACACTCATATATATATGTTATATAAATGTTTGTACATACTATATCTTATATACTGCATTTTATTTTACTCACATGTTTCGAAAAAGATGATACAAAGTTATAGTTTATCTTTGTTTTGTTTATGTATTTTTTTCCAAGGGATCCTTCTTTCCTTTGTACCGTTACATCTCTTCTGCTTTTATTTCATTCTCTCAATAATAAATAATGAAGAACATAAAAGTATACAATACATTTATGAAATTCAATTTATATATTTTATTATATCCATCCTGCGTAGAAAAAGTTCTACATAAGGACCTTGTTTATTTTTTTATATTTTCGATGTATGTGTGTATATGGATGTTATAATGAAACATTAAAAACATTTTATATTAGTTGATTTATATTTTTTTTACAACCTATGAAATGTAATGTTTTCTGCTACGCGTATTTTTGTGAATGACTATTTTTCCTATAGAAACAATTAATAACGTTTTCAGATTGTCTGAAACTTTTGTTCATAAAAGTAAATTTTATTATTTCTTATTAATAAATTATTTGAACGGAAAATAACTATATGGCAAAATAATAACATTAGAACAACTACATTGCATTGAACATTTTGGAAAAGAATGTGAAATTATTAATGAAGAGTAATTATTTTTTTTAATATAAGATCTTGTAAAAACCTAAAGCCGTGTGTCCACTACCAAGTTTTCTTGCGGTAGTTGCTTCCAGAAGTGACTTCCAGAAGTTCTTGTTATGTAAACACGTATTAGAAGTCGACTTACAGAAGATACGGCTTGCAGAAGTTACTTGCAGCAATAGTATGGAAACTCGTATTTGTTGCTTGCTAGAAGTAACTTGAACGACTTGCTGTGAGCTGCAAGTGTTTTGAAGACTTGCATAAGAAGTCTGGTATACATCGGGTATACGGTTTGTGGTATTTTCTTCTGTTTTCAGTTTTGTTTTGTGTTTATATTTTAGTTCTTTTTCAAATTTATAAAAATGGACAAAAATAAATTCGTTTGGAGTAGTGAAAAAACACAGTTGGTAATTGAAAATCAAGAAAGTTATCCCGAATTATTAATTAAAGTAAAAAACAAAACGCTTTAAAGGCAATAGCCAATGATATAGACGCGCCCGAAGAAGAGGTCAAAAGGAAATTGCACAACCTCCGAACGCAGTTTGTTCAAGAAGAAAGCAAAGAAGTAAACAGGGATTCGAAACAGATAGATAAGCGATTGAAAGGAATCGCCTACAAAATAAAGATAATTATAATTTGCATTTAATTGGAAATACTTATGAAAATTAAATGAATTAAAAATATTTGTCTTGTTTTTTTTTCTTACCTGTTGCAAAAATTGAAGAGTAATTAAAAGGTGGCCTTTAGGAGGTGTAGCCATTCTCATTTTAGTATCCAGCTTTTAAATGCTAGACATCCTCAGGAAATTTTTCAGCTGCATGGAATCTTCAGTCCGCAATTCTTCAACTAATGTATTTTGGAAACCTAAATCTACGCACCGCAGCACCCGATTTTTTTTTTAAATTTGTTGTTTCATTTTAATTAAATATGCTGTGATGGCAGCTGCCAATCTTATTTTGCTAGAAGACATTTTTATACCGTCATTCGTAAAAAAAGCTTACTCTACTATAAGCTGTAGCCACATTGTTTTTCTTGCAGCAAACTCGTGGTAATGACTTCTACAAACTACTTCTGGGAGCAGACTTCCGCAAGTTTCGGTTTGAGTGAAAACAATTCAGCAAATATTTGCAGAAGTTCTTTCGCAAGTGACTTGCTAATGGACACTCGTTATGAATGGAAAATATGATTTCCAAGACACGATTGTATTAACTTTCGAAAATCAGATCTGTTTTATGAACATCTCTATGGTGATTTAAGTTTCTGGGAGTTAGGATGCTGCTTCTCAAGTTATATGTTCTCAGAGCTGATGAAATTTTAAGCCCTGACTGAACATTCATCAAATAAATTCCTAATTACTAATTATTGAATCGAATAAATTTGATTCGTACCAATTTGTTATTTTCTGAAAGTAATTTATTCTTATTCCTGATAATTTTTCAAATGTTAATGAAAAAATGAATCCTTAAAGACTGCAATCTTTGGGAATTCATAAAATATTGCATATATGTAAGTTCGTGCAAGACTTTTCTTAGATTTAACAAGGGACTTAAAAGAAAGTTCGATAATAAATTCATTCTCAGTTTAATTTTATCCAAAAACTTTTTTATTCGAACGATTTATACAGCATTAATATTGATTAAAATGATTTCGGGCATATTGCCACCGCGGCTATTCTTGACGACCCGCATTTTGGATGTCCATTTTTTCGAGCATTTTTACGAATAACACGAATAACATGAATTTTGTATCTAAGGCATTAATTGTTGCTGGCTTATCAGCATAAATTTGATTTGTTTGTTTCAATTGATTTCAATGTTTGTTTTATCATTTAGTGCTTTATAATTCATGTTTTATATAATTGCATTTTTAAATTACTTTCCGATGTTTTTGAGACTTGCGAGCGGTTTCATATGAAAATTTAATGTCTTTTACATAAAAATAAAAATAAATTAATTCATGGGTTTTCTTAAACAGGGTCACATATATAAAATTTCATCAAAATATATTTACATTTGCGAGCTGGGTTTTGATTACAAAGTTTATATGGACACACAGACAGACAGAAATCAAAAATTGGAAACAATTTTATTAGGGAACATATGTTCACTTGTTCATTAAAAATTTGCCCGATCTTTCGTGAAAAAGTCATCTATATATCTGTGGTCACAAGCGATAACCGCCTAAGTCGAGTTAAGAACGTTTTGTGTTATGTATGCTATCATATTCTATTAAAAACGCTTTATATTTACGTGAAATCCCCATTTCTCTAACACTGTTCAATAAAAAGTTATTAATGAAAACATTCTGACCTAAGTCGTAATGAAGCCCCATTACATTTATATCAAAAGTGATTTTTCTCGAAGGCATGGTATTCGACGATTTTCGTTATCTTTGCTATCATGTTCTACTAAAAACGCTTTATATTTACGTGAAATCCCAATTTCTCTAACGCTGTTTATTAAAAAGTTGCTAATGAAAACATTCTGACCTAAGTCGTAATGAAGCCCCATTACATTTATATAAAAAGTTATTTTTCTCAAAAGCATGATTTTCGACTTAGGCGGTTAATGCATGTGACCACAGATATATAAAATTAATTTTCTGTTTGTTTCACCCCAATACAAATTTTTATTTTTCAACGGATTTCTCGGAAATCTGTACTCCAGGAAAGGTCGCCATATGATTCTGACCGGCCACGCCTACTTTTACGCCCACTTTTTTTATACAGTTCATTTTCTGTTTTTTGGTATATTTGTTTGCTATAAAAATTTTTATTTTTCAACGCATTTCTCTAAAATTTGGTACGCACGATCTCTTTTTTACGGGAACGCCATATGATTCTTACCGGCCACGGCCACTTTTACGCCCACTTTTTGTATACAGTTCTTTTTCTGTTTTTTGGTATATTTGTTCGCTATACAAATTTTAATTTTTCAACGGATTTCTCTGAAATTTGGTGCGCACAATCTCTGTACTCCAGGAAAGGTCGCCATATGATTCTTACTGGCTACGCCTACTTTTACGCCCACTTTTTTATACAGTTCATTTTCTGTTTTTTGGTATATTTGTTCGCTATACAAATTTTAATTTTTCAACGGATTTCTCTGAAATTCGGTACAAACGATCTCTATACTCCGGGAAAGGTCGCCATATGATTCTTACCGGCCACGCCTGATTTTGCGCCTACTTCTATGCATATAAAATTTATTTTTTTCCTTTTATTTGTATCTTTGGTTGACTGCTTTACAAACTTTTATTCTTCAACGCCTTTCTCTGAAATTTGGTACACGTGATCTCTTTACTCCAGCGAAGGGCAGATTATGTATCTTTTTGGCTACGCCTACGTTTACGCACACTTTTCTATAGAACTCATTTTATGTTTTTTGGTACACTTGTTCGCTATACAATTTGCATTTTTCAACGGATTTCTCTGAAATTTAGTACACATGGGAATAACTTTACGATGAAAAATTCCCAATTTTTTTTAAAAACGAACAAAAAACAATGAACTTATTCCCCAAAAAATTGAGGAATAACTTGACGATGAACAAATTCCCCAAATAAAAAAAAATGTCCCCGAAAGAAATGAACAAATTCTGCTCTCTCCATACTGCTCTCAATATCTGTCCTACAACAAATTTATTTAATATCTGTATTCTTTTCAATAGCATCATTTCGGTGGGCGGAATAGGGACGCGGACGCAGACGCGACGCGACGCGCTCGCATAACATAGCTTAGCTAAATTATGGGAATGATCTGAAAAATATATTTTGGCGATTAAAATAAGTTGGCGATTAAAATAAGTTGGCGATTAAAATAACTGCGCGGCAGCACGGGTGTGGCTGCCAAACGCGCGGAAGCGGCTCGCGGAACAGAGCTTAGCTAAAATATCGGAATGATCTGAAAAATATAATTTGGCAATTCCAATAAGTTGACAACAACTGCGCGGCAGCATTGGTGTGGCTGCTAAATGCGCGGAATTGCCTCGCGGAAGCGGCACGCTCCCGAACAAAGCTCTGCTAAAATATCGGAATGATCCAAAATATATATTTTGGCGCTTAAAATAAATTGACGCTAACTGCATGGCAGCACGGGTGTAGCTGCCAAACGCGCGGACGCGGACCCGGACGCGCCTCTCTCGCGGAACACAGCTCAGTGAAAAGTCTTACGATAAATTTTATCTACGTATGTGCAATAATTACCTGTTGATCGAAATAGGCAAAACATATACTATAAGCAGTTGCTTAAAGCAACTTTGCGGAACAATTTTAAACGTCGCATTCATTTTCCATTTTTGAAACTTCTATAAATGAATTAATTCAATATTTATAACTTCTGATTCTTTTAATTTGCGAACGATTCCGTTATATTTGATCAAGCGGTTTCGCAGCTTATTTTTGAAGTATTTTTAATTTAATTTGAAGTAGTTTAATTTTAAATTTACTCCCCAAAGAAACGTAAACATTGGGGAATTTTTTTCATCATGAACAAATTCCCCAATCTCATACAAATTTTTGAGGAGAAAGTTAATTTTTGAGGGATTTGTTCATTGGGCACTAAGTACTCAGCGCCTGGTAAGCATAGTGAACCATTTTTCAAGTAAAAGGCCTTTGGATCCCGGGCAAGACCGGGTAAAAGCAGCTAGTTTTACATAGATTAAAAAATGTACATAATTAAACTGGAAACAATACTCTATTAACTCATGACAGCCGCTCACTTAATTGCAAACTTTGAGTGTGATCTATTACACAACTACTGAAGGTATCAGTTAGGTGTATGAAAATTAATTCGACCGCTCTCAGCTTATCACATTGATCAACCTAAACTTACGATAAAAACTAAACCGAAAATTTTAATTCTTCTTTAACACTTCTCTCGAATATTGAGGGCCTTTCATTGTAAACTATTTAACTGGCAATCGATCGACGGTTAGTCTCCATATATTATATGTTACCTTTGTTATCTTAATTTTTTATCCTTTTATTCTTTTAATCCATCTAGAATGTTATCTACGAGTGCATATGTATGTACTTACTCGTACGTATGTGTTGTTACATTAAATACAATTTCTGAGGTCACGTTTTCTAAAGTTGTTAGATTTTATTTTTATTTCACTAACTTTTACTATTGATGATGTATACTACAGCTGCGGTCATTAAAATAGTAGATACTACCTGTGTATATTTTCAAATGTTGTGTGATAACTTTCATTCCTCAGTTATTGGTCCATTCGTTGAAACATTTTGATTTAATCTATACTAATATTATAAAGAGTTAAAGTTTGTTTATATGTAGGTGGTAATTTTCGAAATTACTCATCCGATATTAAAAACGCTTTCACTAGTCTCTAGAATGGAAAGTTAAGTGGCCGAGACACCTCCCATATAAAGAAAATTTTTGATATGAAATGTGTGGAGTAATATAAGAGCTAGATCCTTAGGTCAATAGTTTAAGTAGTTGTGGTTAAAATGGACTAGTGGGAGTGGCAGCTCCTATAAAATGTAAATATTAATCTGCATATGTTTAGAATATTATCTAAGCCAGACCTTTTAGACTTTTATCTTCAAACAGTGTAATCTGCAAACAGAGCAGTTTTGTTACATGTTAATTTTGATACGTTGTTTGAATATTAATCGTGAGCGGTCGTACCAAAACTGGGCGGCATCGGAGCAATAGGAGTGAAAGCTCCTATAGAAAGTAAAAATTTGGGATAAGATATAGTATTTAGAGCTTGTGCAGGTCCATAAATTATTCATGTGAGTTTAGAGTTAAAAATGGCCGCGATCAAGCATGTAGTTGCTGCACCTCCTATACAAAGTATCATAATAGCATATGTCGGGAATACTATGGTAGTGAGAACTTTGAGATTCTATTTGGCTTAATGTGAGCAGTCGTACTAAATATGAACAAGATCAAATGAGTATGCGTAACACCTCAAATACAAAATTAAATTTCTGGAGTGCTATGATGCTAAAAGCCTTGAAGATATCTGCCAGTTCGTAATTTATTAAAGTCTGCAAGCGTGTCAAAAATAAGTGTGACCGGAGTGGAGGTCGCGGAACCTCTTATACAAAGTAAATGTTAAAATTTGGGCTACATGTGATAAGTAACTATAGGATTAGTTATTTATGTAATTAGTCAAACCAAAAGTGAACGGTGTCAGACCAATGGGGATAGAACCTACACAAAGTAAATACAAAATAAAATACCTCAGGAATTCTAGGGTCTTAAAACAGTGAACAGCTCAACAAGTTGTTAATAATGTAGCACGGCGGTGTTTACTAGCAAGTTGTATTTTATTAGCATTTGTTTTAGATTTTGACGGATGAATGGGAGCTCTGAACATTTGAATTAAAAATGCAGATAAATACTATTTAAGCAACTGTAACTGTATATATAACGTTTCTGTATAAGGTTTTCAAATGTTTTAAAACAGTATTTGATGTATAAGTAACTGTGTATGTGTGGTTAAGTGTGAGTATATGAGGCAGTTTGAGTTTGTGTGTGTGTGTGTGTATCAGAATACATCGCGTATAATAAATCTCACTGTTTTCCCTAAACGGATGTCTTAAGTATATAAAAAATGTGCAAAAGTAAAATTTTTTTCCATGAAAACAAAAATTAAATAGTATCGAGGATGAATGGAATGAAAGATATTCCTTGTACTATGGTGGAATAGTATGAATGAAGAACGTCAAGAAAATCCGTATTAATACTATTTTGAAAACAATGTTGTTTGACCATGTGAATTAAAATAAGGACAAGTGTGAGTTTTTGTGTACTTAAAGATTAAAAAGGGTTGTATATATGTATGTAGATAGGTGTTAGTTATTTATTTTTTTCATTTGTTAATAAATAAAGGATTTATTTTGTGAAACTAAATAAAAATTATGTCCAAAAGTTGTGAGTGAAACTTTAATATTATTCGATTTCAAATTTCACTGTGTAGAAATTATAGAGGGGATTTTTGTATTTGTAATCGTGGCTTTTGAATTAAAAATCCAGCATTCTCGCTCGTCTATTTTGGACGGTAATCTGATTTCAAAACATCGTTAGAGCAGACAATTTTACAAAAAAAATCTTCTAAACATTAATCCAGATTTATGAAATTAGTTTAATATGCGAGGGTGGATCAATAAATCAGAAAATGCCAAAAAAATCTCAATATGGTGTTGACTGAGCTGAGAGTGAAATTATTCATACCATAGGCATATAATATAGTTCCGTGCATTCAATTTTAGATGGTGAGTTGGAATTTTTTAAAGCTTTCTGAAAGAAAAATGGATGCCGCATTTTCTAACAATTCAATAAACGCAATCTTGTGAAAACTTGAAAGTAGTGTTTGGCATTTTACAACTGCAATACGGCTGCAATTTATGCGCCATGGATTCATTACAACAGCAGTCTAATGAAACAGCTTCTTCGGACAAACCGGCAGCGAAAGGGTCTAAGGTGAAAGAGAAAACAGATTCCAGAAAAATGTGAGCCGAAATCAAAAATCCCAAAAGAGCGATCGATGGGCAAATTCAGGACGAACATTAAAAAAATCCCAGCTGAAACATTTGAACTATGTGAGGTGTAGAGTAATTTGAACGGAACAGTTGCTATTCGTCCCACTGTGTGACGGTGCAAAGCCGGGTTTAAGAAACACGAGTTAACGTTTTTATGTTTCTTTATTAAATGAATTTATAAAAGAAATCTTACAATAAAATAACTTACACAAATTTTTGTTTATAATAAGCGGTGTCTTTGTTCTTTTGTTTATGACGACTTCTTCGAAATTTATTACAGATTTTATTTGATGTGTTTAAAAAAAAAACTATAAGTAAATAAATGCATCCTCAAAAGATTTTTATTTATTTATTTATTTTAATTACAATGCAAAGTAAATTTATATTCTAATTTGGGTCCAGTGATAAACCGGGTGACAAAGACCATTTGGCTGTTTTTTTTCAGCGACAGACCAAAGCCTCAAACATAACTACAAAAATAAGTACAATTACAGCTATCACAACGAGAAACAAAGTTCAGAGTAACAACAATAACAAGAACAAAATAGAAAAAATATTTTTTAATATTTTTTTTACATTTTCATTGAAATCTCGGAACTATGAACTGATTTTGCAATCTGATTAGGATGTCAACCAATAATTTTCACTAAAATTGAGCAACACAGCTGACCTATTGAGGGCGAGAACGTGATTTTCATAGGGGGACAGACGGAATCACTATATCAACTCGGCTTGTTATGGGACCAGATTATTTTTCTCTAATTATTACAAACGGAATGACAAATTTATATATAACCTCTGCACACTGGAGGCTATAAAAATTTGAGTCGAATTTCGATTAACACGGAATCGGCAGTATAGATTAAAATTAATATTAATTTGCCAACTGCAATAAATAATTATATTTTGTAATTGAATAATTTAACATGGTATTCGCAAAGGACTAAATTTAGTTATTAATATCAAGACTGTCTATGAAAGACAAACATGAACATTTAACATTATATTCAAATTAAAATTTATAAAATAAAAAAATGACAACTTAAGTTTTGTTTACCAGACCAAAGTCAATTTTGGAATTATCTGCACCCACAACTTCTTTTCAACATTAAGAAAGTTCATAGAAATTACAACAAGATGGTTTGACAAAAAAAAAAGCAGTTTAAAAACGATAATTTGAAGGTATAAAACCATACGAAAAGAAATGTCATTCATCTACATCATCATCACCATCATCTTTGTCGTGCTATGTCAAAGGCATCAACCAAAAAAGGTGTCGTATTCTACCAGTCTTCATGCCTTCTATTTTATCAGACTCCTTAATCAGAATTAAAATATATTTATTTGTTTTTCCTATTGCTTTATGGAAAATTGTATGGAAAAGGTTTTTTTTTTTTGTTAAATTAAATTTGCAGTGAAATGAACAAAAGTCTGCTCACTAGACATTATAAAAAGGGTTGTTGGCATTCATTCATTCATTCCTTCTTCGTTGTCGGTTGGTGTCAGTCATTTAAATGAAATCTTTATTATGATAAAATGTATGTATAATTGAGGATTTTAAGAGTTGAATGGTTAAAAGAAGCGTCAATTACGGGTGAGAGTTAGCTGGAAGAGGGGGTGTGAAGAAAGTTTGAAATTAAAATTTTCACTTGAAGTACATAATTTAATGGGATTTTTTCATTTCTTAGCAAGATAAAAGTGGTTAAATTGTTGAATGAATGACAAGTTTATGAAATAAACTTAAGATGTTGTAGATTATGAACACAATGTTGTCATTATAATACGAGTAATACGAAAATTAAATTAAGAATAATATAGTGGAAACAAGAGAAGTGAGATGTAAGAGTAATGACGTAAAAATTGTTTTACTATTTTAAGAAAAGAAAATAAAGATGGCTTTTAGAAATGATCATTATGAAAATTTTTATTAAACTTGCTGTAGTATTCTGAGTATAAAATTTTGCAAACAATATTTGAATTGATATTTTTCTTTAGCATAATCTTCTTTTGTTATAGCAGTGTATATGATATTCTTCCTAAAGCTTAGACAAACCTGGCTTCTAATTTTGGGAAGAAAAGAATTTGATCTTCATCTGCTATAACTGTAACAGAAATATCGGCTTTAATTAACGTAATTAATGTACTTGTCAAAAGTTTCAAGACTATCGGTTTTTAGTACTTCATACTTATTTTGTATAGCCGGTGCCACGCATATTCGTCCGATACCGGCCATTTTATGGCAAACTGCTCTCAATAATAACTTATGAATTCAGACAAAATCCCAAGGCTTTTTCTATTATAGTACTCCAGTTATATATTAAACACTTTCTTTGTGTGGGGGTGACACGCCCATTGGTCCGATCACGCCAATTTTTATCCGACTATTCACATTAATAACTTATCAACTCACACAAAGTCTCAAGGCTTTTGAAACCACAGAATAATATTGCAGAATCGGACAACAACTAAATTATTTGGGTTCACAAAATTTTTTATTTATGAGCCAAGAACTTAATTATCATTTATTATTTACATATACAATACAGAAATTACTCTACTCTGCGTGGACAATATTTTTTCAAAAAGAAATCTGAAGATGTATTAAATTTTATAAAATGATTTGTAAAAGATAAAAAAGAAATCGAGTGATATGAACATTATCTGAACAATTTAATCTACGAAAATTTAAAGATAGAAACTTAATAGAATAGAATGGGGTCTAATCGTCGCATTCATGATCGACTGAAAATGATCGAAATCTTAGCATTCGATAGCTTTCGCTATCGTGTAAGTAGTATCGCAATTTGGGATGATGGTATACGATAACGAGCGATCGATCGAGTGTCTTCTCCATAAATGTTATTCGATACGTCAAAGCCACGTAAACAAATGTGTTAAGATTCTTGAGAGCATCAAGCGTAAACTAAAAGTGGGAAATATAAAATAACTAAAAGGTTTTAAAATTTAAGTAATATTAATCACTTGATAAATTAAACTCCAAAAACCTAATTAACATTTTTCAGGACAAATGTATTTAAAATAAATGGCAAACAAAAGGAACTCATGGCTGAATTTATGATTGAGCACCCAAATTTTGAAAAAAAAAAACATTTTACGCAATTGTGCCCAGAGAAAAGCTGTTTCAAAGATTATTATGGAATCAGCTTACAATGCAATTAAATAACTTTGGTCCTCCTGAAAAAATAAATGTTTTTCACATTGGCACACTAATTTATTTACAATCTCAGGAGCACTGAAGGGTTAAATACATAAAAATTACCGAATTATTTTTCTGAAATTCTAAATAGTGGTTCCATCAATTTTAATAGAAAAGCTCGTTTTAGGTCATTTTTATTTTAAAATATCTTAAAATCCAAAGCTGGCCTTAGCAAATAATGGGTTAATGTTCTCGGATTTATCCCAAATTTTTGGGACGAAACATCTACACATTTGGTTATTATATTTTAAGCGTCACATCTAAAAATTGGACAGCACTTACAAAATATTTTAATTTTTTGCATAAATTGTCTTTTATTAGTTTGGGGTCATATGTGACCCCAATTCCAAAAGGGTTAATGGAGTCATATTATTTTTTTCCGAAACCCTAGGCTATTAAGATAAAATATAACATTTAAAAGTAGAAAAATGATGAATTTTTGATACAAACTATTTAGAAAGAGTACATTTACAGAATATCACAAAAATCCAATTTTTCTCGAAATCCGCGAAAATAAAATCCTTGTCAAAAAAGTTCTGGGATAGGGATTTACTTAGAAATTCACATAGTTAATCTGCAACATGTATTTCATAAAACCTTAAAGTGATAGATTAATTTTTTTAAATTTTGTTTAAGAAAATTTTTTCAAACTTGAAAAAGGAGTTTTAAAAATTTTATCAAAAAATTTCCAATTTTCAGCCTCAATGCGCAATAGGTTAACAACGTGGTAATAAAACAATACTTCATACCTGAGTACTTATAAGTATAGAGACCAAAAAAGAATGATGGCTTTAATCAATTTCTCAATGTTGGAAAAAATGCCATCAAATTTTATGACCTAGTTTTTTTTTGGCACAAAAGTGGTCTGGGGCATTTGCTATTTCTTGGCGAGGTTTCATTCGATTTTGAAGTTTTATAGCCTTTTGAAGGTATAAGTTAATACTGATCCCGAATTATATAACAGCTTGTCGGAAAAGTTAAACTATAGAACGAAATTTTCGTAAAATCTGAAAAAAAAAATCATATTTTCCCCATATAAACACACTTGAAATTTTCAATCGCTTTGCGCCACGACTAAACGTTTTCTGATTGGCACAAAACTTTGTATTTCTCAGTTTTTTTTTGCAATTCGCATATTTCTAGGGGGTGAGACCGACAGTTTGAACACTTTTTTTATTAAGGGCCACCCTAATGGGTACCATCCACACATCCAATTTCTCAAAAAAAGTTAATTTAAAATTCTCATATATGTGTACATATTACAATATACAAACCTCCAGGAATCTTATATTTTTTCATGAAGAATTCCATACATTGCGATGACTCTTGCGGAAAAAACTTTATAAATTTGGGACACAGCTTCAGCTCGATTTGCTCCACGACATTACTTACAAATTTGCACACCGTACTTTGACATAACCAACAATAGTCGTTGCCAACTGCGTGTTGAAAGCTCCCACTGGCTAAAAGCATTGCTGCTAATAGTTTTGGAGGAACTGTCGTTGTGACATATGACCTGAAAAATTTAACTTAGTAAAAACATAAACAAGTGCCTCCTTTGTCAATCCAAATCTTGTTTTAAATCTGGAAAATATTAATATTCAATTAAAATTCTATTAAAAATATTGTTATTACTTACGCTATGTCCGGAAATGACAGCGGATCGTTTTTGTCTCTTAATTGCTTCTAATTACACTGGCGCCATATTCTTCGTCAAAATTCGAATTTTTGTCTATAATTGAGAGTTTAATAGGCTTGGCGATTTCTTGTGACCGATGTTTTGTTCTACCGTTTATCCCGAAACGGATTTATAGATTTTTAAATTTTTTCCTTTATTTTGAGTAAATTGCATTTAAAGTTGCTACTAACACATATATAAAATTATTCAATGCTATGTGTGTGTTTATTAATTTTGGTAATGTGTTTGTAATAAAAATGAGTTTTTTTTTGTGTTGATTTGCGAATTGACTATAATTCATTAGCATAACTTTAGGGTCTTTATTTAATGAAAAAATAAAAATTACTAGAATTTGCACTCGAATTTCGAGGGCTGGAATCTGCTAGTAAACACAAAAACACATATAATATTTCTTACTTTTTTGCTTCTTTTTTATTTGTTTTCTTCTTCTTTTTATAAATGTCAATTCATTTTCATTAAACATATGATATTCTTTGTTTACATTAGAAATAAATCTTTTACAATTTTTATTAGATTTCGTTTTGATTCTAATCGTATAACGTGATTAGGCTATCCGATACGTTACGAAATTTTATTCGTTAAGAAAGCTCAATCGATCACGAATGCGACGAATTGACGTTTTCTTTAAGTTATCAAGTTTCGTTGTATATATATTAACTTTTTAGTACTCTAACGCTGAAGTCAAAAGAGTGTTCAGTACACTGAATTTTTTAAAATATAAAATAAGGTTTAGAGCGTCTTTAAACACTGTAAATTCTTTAATGCACATTAACTATGAACTAAAGATGAATAGTGTATTCTATATTAATTATAAAATTCCATCAAAAAAATCTGTGAAAACTAATTCTGTTCGGATGTATATATTAGAGTGTTTTTCGATTTTTATATTTTGGGATATCATTAATTTTTAGAAAGTTTTTGCGTCAATAAAAATAATGGCGTTTTTATTTTAAAAAAATTCCAACTCCTTCAATCGCCTCTCGGCCGCTAAAATCGCGAATTTTGGGTACCTTACTTTGTAGAACAAAAACAGCTAAATATACTTAAAACCTGACTTTACGAATCTATTCCACATGAAAAATTAGGCTTATAAGCATTTTTTTTACGCTTTTACAATTCACCTGATAGCCATTAGCGTGGTCTGAAAAAATCGTTTTTTTTATTCTTTAATTTTTATTATTTTTTTAATATACACAATTAAAGAGGACTCTTTCATGAAAAAAATGGTATACTATACTTATTTTTGTTACTACCCGTTAAAAATTTATTAAGCATTAAATTTATTTGCAAGTATCAACAACATTTTTTTGTTTTGTAATTTTTATTGCAAAGTACATTTTATTTAATAAAACATTTTATTTATTAGAAACAATAAATAGGAATTATTTAATTAATTACCCTTTTTTCAATTGCTGATAGAGCTAAACAATTCAAATTATCTCTATTTTTTACTAACCCATAAGTTTTCAACCGTGAAATTTTACCAACAAGTTGTTCGGTATAAATACTTGTTGATTGAATATTTCTGGAGTTTTGAATTGCATTTAAAAAACTTTTCTGGTCTGCCCACTCAGCTGCATTAAAAAGCATAAATGAGATGTTTATTCCAAAACTAACTAGAGTTTTTAAACTCTGAAGGGTTATAAAATCAAACGGCGACTTAGAAAAAAAGGAATCACTATACGTCATCTTGTGCATTGCCTCTACTTCAACATTATTAACCACTTGCTCAACTTCTTCGATTTCAATGAAATCTTTTTCGTAAAGCATTTGGTCTGTTGTATTAATTAAATTTATAAAATCTTCTGTGTTTTCCTTCACTGCCATAGTGGATATTTGATTTTTATCTTCTTCTAAATCACTTGAAAAAAGGCTTATGTTTGGATCAATTTTTATGAGTTGCATTAGTTGACCTTGACTATTAATTCCTAACAACTTAACACGTACATTTTCTTTTTCTTCCACTGATATTCTGTCATCAAATATTGAAAATATTGCATTTTCTTCGGTTAAATAATCCATATGACGTAGTTGAGCAGATTTAGCACTACTTGCGATCAAAGGAAAATATTTTCCTTCGATTTGGGAAAATTCATCAAGCTCCGTTAGGAAATCTAAATCATTTTTTGGCGCATATATAGTAGATTCACAAGTAAACCAATATTTTAAATATACTGTTATGAAATATATAAGCAGCGACTCGAACTGTTCTACTAAGATTTCCGATATATTAAAATGCTCTTTAAATAGCAAAATTTTGAAAATGTATATAACCTTAGAGAGCCACCTAGCATGGTGATCTGCTCCACAAGATTTAATTTTGTAATTTGAGTTCGCATTTAAATGCACAAGTGCTAGTTCCGCTACTTCCCGGTGATCTGCTCTACGATGATTAATTTTGGTCTGTTTTTCATAAAAATCTATCAATGCTTGTTTATTTTTTCCAGTATTGGTTTAAGTGTTTTGGAATGTAAAGCCGGTGTAATTTTCAAACTGCTGTTTTGGTTGAACCATTTTCGAAACTGGGCAAATATCGGAATTCCAGCACCAACACTTTTCATGACAACAGCTTTGAATGGATTTGCTACACATAATTCTTTCTGATGTAGACGGTTTAAATGTTTTGGGTTTGAATCCAAACTAATGGATTTTTCAAACAATATTGCTGCTCCACTTTTTCTACCGGAATTTGATGCTGTTGTATCATACGAAAGCCCAACAATATTGTGTGTAATTTTTAACTCTTCGCACTGTTGTTTCAATTCATTTGCAATAGTTTGACCTGAACCATCTTCGATGAAATTGCAGGATATTAGCTATTGCAGATACGCTGATCACCAATCTTTCCACCATATCGTTACTGTTGTTCTGCATCTTTTTACCATCCCAATGCAATATTAAATGGTTTGGAAATTTAAATTGGTGAAGCCTTCTAAACGATTCCTGGCGTTCGTTATTTCGCATATTCCATACAGTGGATTTCGATGATTTTCCTCTCACATTATTGAGCTGTTTAAGTTCTAAGAAAAGGCGCGACATAGAAGTGGAAGAAATTCCCAGACTATCCAAAAGTCCACAGATATTTGGACTAATAAAAACAAACGTGGAAACTTTTGACTTTGCTTCATCAAGCAACCAATTTGGGTCATTGGTTTCACTATCAGATTCTTCGTGCGCTTCTCCAACATCCAGTTCCTTTTCAAGACAAAGTTCTAAATCTCGTTTTGGTGTCGCTCGCTCACGTTCTTGGGTACAAGGAAATGGATCAGAGAGCTGGTCGTAAAATCTTACAATGTATGGTTTTTGAACTAAACTTCTTGGATTAAAATTCTTTTGTACATTCTTAAAGTTTTTGTAAATTTGAATGATTTTATTACGCAGGTAATAACGCTGCTTGGGATATAAATTCAACTTTTGCACATCTTCCTCTATTTCGGATACAACAGTAGAAGCTGTTACGAAAATATTGTGTTTTCCAATAGGATTAAGGATTGTATAAAATCGACGTAAAACGTCTAACTTTGTACACGACCGAATATCTTAGGGAAAAACGTAACTAGTTATATAATTTTATTAAAATAATATATAATGCATTCACCTGGAATCCGTCCAATTCTTTTTTCAGTTATTTTCTTAAGATCACACATTTCATAAAATAATGTTAAAATTACGAATACTTAAAACTCCAAACCTAATTCAATGAAAATTTAAATAATATAAGAATAACAAAATTTTTGAACTCTAACAACTTTTAAAAGTGTTACTTAGTTTATAATTTTTTTAATACAAAACAAGTATAGTATACCATTTTTTTCAGATAAGAATCCTCTTTAAATGTGTATACGAAAAAATAGTTAAAATGAAAGAATTAAAAAAAATAATTTTTTCCGACCACCCTAATGGCTATCCGGTGCATTATAAAAGGGCAAAAAACTGCTCATAAGCCTAATTTTTTATGTAGAATCGATTCGTGTAGTCAGATTTTAAGTATATTTAGCTGTTTTTGTTCTACAAAGTAAGGTACCCAAAATTCGCGATATTAGTCGCCGAGAGGCGATTGAAGGAGTTGGAATTTAAAAAAAAAAATACACGCCATTATATTTATTGGCGCAAAAACCTTCTAAAAAGTAATGATATCAAAAAATCAAAAACAAAAACCAAAAAAAAAAAACACTCTAGTATATATATATATATATAATAAAAATATTATATTAAAACAATTAGGAAAATTATACTCGAGCTATACCGACTATAGTAAATCCTATACCATAAGTTAAGAGAAAGGGTCTTAGGTACAACTATAAAATAAGCATAAATCAAATCTGTGTGGTATTGTTGTTAATTTTTTTGTCAGTAGATATGAAAAAGTTCATAGCGGAAGCTAATATATACATGGGGACTAGGTCGAAAAATTTACCGATCCTGACCATATTTGATATACACATCATAAGCTTGTGTGGCAAATTATATTCATATTTGCGACCTGTAATTCGGTATCGGTATAATAATAATGTGTCTAGGCACAACCGAATTATACCTTGATCACTTAGGGGTTGGTTGGAAGAAAATAACACGTATCCATTTGAAAATTAAAAGGTTTATAAAAACATTATTGAACGTATTTAGCTTTTGTATTTTGGATATACATTTCAAACTGTTTCAAAATGCAAATAATTTGCAGGTTTTTTGAAAATTAATTGATATAATTTTGTTTTTGTACAAACATATAACCAGCATTTTTTTGTATACATGATATTCAATATAATTAGGAACAAATTGTGAAAGATGAAAACATATTTATTTCTTTCAGCGCTATGAAAGCTAAACAATCTACATCTATTTCATTTACCTTTATATATTTTCCATCTCTCAGATATCAAAAATTGCTAACAATTTATCAGCGGCAACTATGCGTCGCCTAGTATCGTATGGTCTCAGAGGTATGGTAAAGAGGCATACTACTTACATATAAAATTCTAAACTTGTTTAACTTAAATTGTTTTTATGTTAAGACAACTTTAAATATCCTCAAAACAAATACTCAAACATATGTTTAAAGAAAAATTAAATATGAATTTAATGTCTTAATGTCCATAGGGGATTCGATGTATACCAACAACAAGAAAAAAGTACATTTACAAGAAAAGTTTTTTTAACACTTACATTCATAAAAGAATCTAAAACATTATTAAAAGAAAAACTCATGAAAACTAAATGATAAAAGTTAACATATGGTCGGTCAGAGGAACTACTAACGACACATACCTTTATCTACTCATAGATTTAGATGGACGAATATGTGACAAAAACATAATCACCCTAAGGTTATGCAGGAGCAAAACGAAGAAAACCATGTAAAAATTAAATTGATTTTTTTTTTGCTCAAAACTGGACATGGCCAGAGTGACAGTTAAGATACAAAAAGGAAAATTTTGCTTTAGTCATGATTTAATATATGTTCCTTTTTGTTGTGAAATAAAAGCGAGGATGTACAACATCTGGTGCATTGTTTAGTGAAACTTGATTGCAAAGAATTTGCAACACATTCTACGTAGTGTTGCAAAGACCAATAAAACTAGGCAATACGTAGTGCGACTATATTACTATCGCAATAAAAAAAATTGTATATATGTAGTAAACTTCATATCAGGTTGGTAATCTATCTCATTAAATAGATTGAAGTGAATACCAGGAGGCTGCTACATATTGGGATTTAAAAAAAAAAAATTAGTTTCACGCTCTTTATGAATATACCAAACACACATATACCAAATATGATCACAATATACATATGGTGAAGGTTATACCAGTTTCAATAGCGAACGTGACCGCGAAAAAGATAAATTTTTTTCATTAAAATAATTTGGAATAACTTCAAAACATAAGCATCGAGTTTTTTCTATGATATCGTATTTTTTTGTTTTGCAGCGAGAAAATAAATGCTTGATTTTCATCGATTTCTAGACCATTGTCTTGTAAGATAAATGTAAAAAAAATAATTGTTTCCTGCTACGAAAATTTCCAAGTTATCTTGCATATGTCTTAAATGTAAAATTAGATTTGAACTTAATGGGTTTTCCATACCTTGATCAGTATTAAGAATACAGTACAGCTCTGATTAACAATATTAGTTTTTCGACAATATGAATGTGTCATTTTCTCATAAGAAAAAACCTTAAAAAACCTGCAAAGCATATTAAAAAATTCTTAAACACCCTTCTAAGAATTTTCATACAAAAAAATAAAACACGAAGAAAATCTTTTGAAAACTTGCAGTTTTTATTGACTTGTTCTTACATGTTAATTTTTTTTCGAACTTTTTCTTTTACTCATACTTAAATATAAATTTGTCATATGAGTGTGTACATGAATGACCATATATGTATCTAGATGTGTGTGTGTATGTGTTAATGTTGTAGCGTTATGGGTTGTCCTTTTACTCATGTTTATTGGTCAAGTAAGACATGTTTCAAAACTCCAAAACTAAAAACGATTTTATAGACTCCCCAGAGAATTTCCTTGCAATTTTTTTTTGTACTTTTTGGTTTATACAAGTTGTTCATTCAACTTGTTATTGATTCATGTCTCAGTTATGTACATGTATCTGAAAACGTGTATGTTTTGGGTGAAAATGATTCCCTTCGGTTTCTTACAAATACATTTTTCATAAAATTGCTTGGTCATTTTATATTGCAATTTATTGTATAAAATAAATATTGCTTGCAAAAGTGTTTTCAATACTTTTAGGAAGATGAACGACAAAAATGTTACTCTTGACGTCATATGCAGTCAAGCGTTTAGGGCAACATTTTCCGTTAACAGGAAACAGGAAAATGAGTTTTGCAAGAAAAAAGCAATATTATATATTTCTAAAGAAACAAACTTGTTGTGTAGCTTTTAATAAAATTTAGATTTACTTTATGTAATAATATCTTAAACACATCAAGCTATTACCTATCGGATCTGTGATTTTTAGTTTTCATCTTAATGTGAAGATAGAAGGTTTAACTGTTTTGCACAATTGATTGGCTATTTTTAATAAGACTTAAAAATAGTTTGTGAGATGGATTTAAATATATGTGTATTTCACGATTTTGAGCAACGACCTAATGGAGTTTTTGGTCTGGTTCAGAAAATGTACCGTAAATTCAACAATTTTCATCGAAGACGAATATGATATTACTTAAATATGCAATATTGATTATTTTAAGAAATGTTGCAAAAAATATTGTGGTCAATGTTGAAAAGTTTAGAAAAAAAAATGAAATTTATTCGTTGGGAAATCTGAGTTAATCCTCCATTAAAACTCGTTGGAAATTTAAATTTGGATGAAAATTGAAGAAGTTAGAAATAGTTCAGTAATGAAATGAAATCTATAATAAACTAATGGATCCTGTCGATCATGCTATTCGTGGATTGAAACAATAATTCATCTGTGAGGTGTCAAAAAATATTTCAATGAACAAAAGCCGATATTTGTGTTCCATAAAAAAATAACTTACTTATTTTTAAAATATATACACTAGTCGGCATAATTATTTTGACATACCCAACTGTGATGTTTTCTTGTCCAGTTCGTTTGATTGCATGAACTAAAAGTACACAGGTTATGTTCAAAATAAAATTCATATTTATAGCTATACGCGTGCCCAATATTTTGTCGTTTACGCTTTGCATTTCCTTTCTGCTGATAAAAAAGCAAGCAGACAGCGAATTTTTTCGTGGCATAAGTATTTTGTCAAAATCTTTGTGGCAGTGTTCGCGCATGGTTTAGCAAGTGACAATTAAATAAATTTAAATTTTATTTTATTGAATAAAAGTTATTGGAGACCATGGGAAAAACGGCTGAGTTAAGCTGTGTTGCTAGAGCTTCAATATTGGCAATTTTAATTCTGGCGTCACAGTGAAAGACATTGTAATAGAATTTAATTTGTCGTGTCAGACAGTGCACTATCAAATTAACAAATTAAGGAACATAAAGACATCGGAAACTTACCTAGATCATGTCCTAAACGGAAAACAACGCTAATTGAAGACCGAATCCTTCTGCGGGAATTTCACAAAAATATTCAACTAAAGCCTCAATCTGCTGCAAATTAATGGAATCAGTCGTCCAAGAATCCAACCAGTGAGCATAGTGTTCGGCGACGTTTAAAAGACGGTGATTTTAAACATACAAAGCAAGAAAATACCTCCATATCAGATGTGAACAAGCTGAAAAGATTGGCCTTCCTAAAGGAGCATCTCCAGAAGCCAAAAGAGTTTTGGAGAAGCGTTCTGTGGAAAGATCAAGGCTCCTTTGAGTTAAACTCATCGAAACAAAAGATTTTTGTATGCTGACATAGGTACGAAAGTCAAAAAGTGAGCCATGGTGGAGGCTCTGTCATGTTGTGGGGGTACATTGCGAACAATGGGTTGGATGACTTGATTCCCATCGCCGGCTCGATGAACCAAGGCCAATATTTGAGGTTGATCAGAGAATCATATATTCTGCAACAGAACAATGCCCCATGCCACAAAAGCAGGATGATATCAAAATATTTGAAGGATGTTGGTGCTACTACTCTGGACTGGCCCAAACTCCAGACTTGAATACCATTGGAAACGTGTGGTCTCTTTTCAAACGTAAATGAATAGGTTATTTACATAAAATCAAAGAAGAGACAATTTCCGAGGTCACTTCCCTTTGGAAAGATATCCTCAGGGGTCCATCAAAATTTACTGGACTCAGCACCAAGACGCCTTCAAAAAGTTATTGAAGCTAAAGGGTGCTGCAATTTTATTAACTCATCATAAAATTTCTATACATTTGTTAAATATTGCTTCTTTTTTTAATAACAATAACTTGTGAAAATACTAATGCCAACACCTCAAAACTACTTTCATTCATATCTTTTTATTTTTTTTTACTAGATGTAACCCGGTGTGCTTCGCTACACTCTCTCCCCTCCCCCCCCCCCCCCCCGAAACGTTATGAAAGGGCTCACGCAAAGTCCCAAGGCTCTCACTAATACAGTAATTCAGACATATCACATTTAATATTAAGTTTGTGTGCGGGTGCCACGCACATTTTTCCAATCCCGCCCATTTTTTTGTCTAACTACTCACGTTAATAATAGATGACATGAGACAAATTTGCAAAGCTCTGTCTATCGTAGTACTTAATATATATGATATTAAAAATTTACTTTGTATGGGAGGTGTCACGCCCACTAAAAATATTTTAAAAATTACAGTCTTTAGCACTTCCATTGACAAATAATATACTTGTCAAACGACTGTCGCTCTCGTAATACTTCATATTTTTATATAGGAGGTGCTACGCCCACTAATCCCATCCCGACCAATTTTTATTGGACTACTCACATTAATATCTGATGGACTCATGCAAAATGTGGAGTCTTTCCCATTTACAGAACAACAGTTATATGATATTAGATATCTAAGTTAATGGGCGGTGTTACGCCCACTGCTTCGATCACGCCCATTTTTTTTGTTCGACTAATCACAAAAAGAACCTATGGGCTCACGCAAAGCCACAAAGTTCTCTCTTTCACAGTACTCCAGATATATGACATTAAATAGTTACTTTGCATGGGGAGTGCCATGCCCATTGGTGTGAACCCGCCAATTTTTTGTCCGACTACTCATACTAAGATCTGATGGGCTCGTGCAAAGTGTCAAAGCTTCCCTTTTTTAGTACACCAGTTATATGATATCATATATTTACTATGTATGGGCGGTGCTACGCCCACTGCTCCGATCATGTCCATTTTTTGTCTAAGTAATCACATGAATAACTTATGGCCTCACACAAAGTCCTAAGACTCTCACTTTTGCAGTACTCCATACTTTGTATGGCAGCTGCCACGCCTATTGGTTCATTAATAATAGGTGGCATCAGACAAATTTGAAAAGGCCTCTCTACCACAGTACTCGAGATATATAATATTGAACTATTACTTCTATCGGAGGTACCACGCCCACTTATCCGATCCCGCGCATTTCTGGCATAGCTACTAATATTAACAATAGGTGACCTCACACAAATTTGCAAAGCTCTCCCCGTCATAGTACTCAATATATATGATATTAAAAATTTGCTTTGTGTGGGAGGTGCCACGCCCACTAAAAACATTTCAAAAATTATAGCCTATAACACTTCCCATATCCGCAATAAGACTCTGTGAAAATTTCAGGGATATCAGATGGGTAGTTACGGAGATTACCTCCTACAAACAAACAAACAAACACACATTACCTCTTTATCTATACTAATATTATAAAGAGGTAATGTGTGTTTGTTTGTTTGTTTGTTTGTAGGAGGTAATCTCCGTAACTACCCATCTGATCTTCCTGAAATTTTCAAAGAGTCTTACTGCGGATATGGGAAGTGCTATAGGCTATAACTTTTTTAATATTTTTTGAGGGCGTGGCACCTCCCACACAAAGTAAATTTTTAATATCATATACATATATTCTGTATTATGATACGGAGATCTTTGCAAATTTGTGTGAGGTCACCTATTGTTAATATTAGTAGTTACGCCGAAAATGGGCGGGATCGGAGAAGTGGGCGTGGTACCTCCCATACAAGTAATTATTCAATACTATATATCTCGAGTAGTGTGATAGAGAGAGATTTTCAAATTTGTCTGGTGTCACCTATTATTAATGTGAGTAGTCGGACAAAAAATGGGCAGTATCGGACCAATAGGCGTGGCACCTACCATACAAATTAAATATAAAATGCCATATATCTGGAGTACTGTTATAGTGAGAGTCTTGGGTCTTTGTGTGAGCCCATAAGATATGCATGCGATAAGTTGCACAAAATGGGCGTGATCGGAGCAGTGGGCGTGGCACCGCACGTACAAAGTAAATATGTGATATCATATAACTGGTGTACTAAAAAAGGGAAGCTTTGACGCTTTGCACGACACCATCAGATCTTAGCATGTGTAGTCGGACAAAAAATTGGCGGGTTCACACCAATGGGCGTGGCACTGCCCATGCAAAGTAACTATTTAATGTCATATATCTGGAGTACTTTAAAAGAGAGAGCTTTGTGGCTTTGCGTGAGCCCATAGGTGATCGAAGCAGTGGGTGCAGCTCCGCCTATGCAAAGTAAATATCTAATATCATATAACTGGTGTACTATAAAAGGGAAAGACTCGACATTTTGCATGAGTCCATCAGATATTAATGTGAGTAGTCCAATAAAAATTGGGCGGGATGGGATTAGTGGGCATGGCACCTCCTATGTAAACAATATGAAGCACTACGAAGGAGACAGTCTTTTGACAAGTTCATTAGTTATCAATGTGATTTGTCGTGGAAAATATATCGCCAAAATCAAAAATCTCCAAACCCAAAAATCGCGAAAAATAAAAATCGCCCAAAAACAAAAATCTTCAAAATCAAAAATGGGCAAAATCAAAAATCGCTAAAAAAAATTGCCAAATGGTATTCTAAGTTCAAGGCCGACAATTAAGTGTTGCCAGATCTAATATGGATAATCCATCTTCTTCTCATGGGCAGCTACATGTACCTTGCTCCAGGGTAGGAACGCCGAAAAATCTGATAATTGTTGTACCGAAAGAAAAAACAAAAAATCAGCATCAGCAAGCATTGAAATAAAAAAATCTATACTAATAATCTATACTAACATAATAAAGAGGTAATGTGTGTTTGTGTGTTTGTTTGTTTGTAGGAGGTAATCTCCGTAACTACTCATCTGATCTTCCTGAAATTTTCACATAGTCTGACTGCAGATATGGGAGTGCTACACGCTTTAATTTTTTTAAATATTTTTATTGGGCGTGGCACCTCCCATACAAAGTGCATTTTTAATATCATCTATATTAAGCACTATGATAGAGAAAGCTTTGCAAATTTGTCTCAGGTCATCTATTATTAACGTAAGTAGTCAGACAAAGAAATGGGAGGGATTATACAAATACCCCCACACAAACTTAATATTAAATGTGATATATCCGAATTAGAGATTGTATGAAAAAATTACTTTTTATACCCTATACCACTATGTGGTTTGGGTATAATGACTTTGTGCTGCTGTTTGTAACTACCAAAAATATTTGACCCATCTTTAATTATACCGATCGAATCAGAATCACTATCTGATTCGATTTAACGATGTCCGTCCGTCCGTCCGTCTGTGTGTCCATGTAAAGCTTGTAATCAAACTACAGGTCGCAAATATGAATATATTTTGATGAAATTTGGTATGTAAGCTTTTATCGGCCATAGGATGAACGGTATTGAAATTAGTGAGAATCGGTCCATGTTCAGACCTAGCCCCCATACAAATGACCCCTATGAAATCGACTTAAATTGCCATAAGATCCAAATTATCATATAAATCTTAGTCAAATTGGGTTTGTATGTATATCTTACATCCATTAATCAGTAGTCCAAAAATGATCCCTATGGGACAACTCTTAGTCATAGGCCCCATATAGAGCTGCTTCCCGATCTTCACTTAAATCTATCAAAAAATAGAAATATTGCACTGATTCTTCTCAAATTTTGTTTGTATATATTTTTGCAAAATACAAGAGACCTTACGAAACATGGTCAGGATCGGTCCATTTTTGGGCCTAGTCCCCATATAGATATAGCATCCGATATGAACTTTTTCATATCTGCAGACAAAAAATTTTATAAAAATCCCACTCACGTTTGGTTTATGCTTATTTTGTATGTCCAGTTAGTTGGGCCTATGGGGTAGGGTCTCTAAACGCATGGTATAGGGTATCCTATAGTCGGTCTAGACCGACTATAATTTTCTTGCTTGTTTATAAATGTAGTCCCAAAGGTCATGGTACTAGCTATACGTGACAAAAAAAAAAATGAAAAAATGTCTGCTCTTTAACTGCGACTATTTGTTTATGTATTGTGACCTCCTAAATACGAAAATCGTTTAGGATCTTGTCCCCATATCCGGTAAAATATTTGTTCTATTGGGACCAGGTTCAGAAATGGTCCGATCATGATGTTATTAGGAAGGTTACTTATATGTTCAAAAAACATATACAAACCAAATTTGAGTGAAATATGTCATATTCTAACTCGAGATATAGTCTAAATATTGCAACTATTTCCGAAAAAAACAAAAAAGACAAGTAAGAAATTAAAATTCGGCTGTGCTGAATCTTTCATATCCTCCACTTGTGCTTTAAACTCAATATTATAACAAATGTTGGGTACGGCTGCAAATACTGTCGTCGATACTGAAACTTTAAATTCGACAACCATTTAAATTTTAAGTTCATTGCTTTTCTCTGTGACCAATTATGAAAGCAATATTAGTGTCTTCTATGGAAAGAAATCATTACTGTCTGAACAACTGCATTTCTTTTCTCTGACTAGAGTAGAAAACTTATAAGTTCTCTAAAGCAGCCGGCGCACAGTGGACCATTTGACGAGAAGGCGGTCAAAAATCTATAACTTTTGATTGGATTGGAATTTTGATATGCGTTTTTTGTTTGGTAGGTGAGACTTTAGCCTTTAAGTTTTGCTATAAAACGTTATTCTCGACCGAAAATAAAATAAGTTACGGAGGGTTTAAAATACATTTTCATTTGTAGTTGAATTTTGGTACAAAAGTGAAGTGTTAAAAGGTAAAAAAAGGGTTTTTTTAATATAATGTCTTATTTTTTCAGTTAATTTTACAACTAATACTTTTTAATAATTTTTTAAGTTAATTTTTTCAGAAAATGCCAACTTTGGCCCCCGTAAACTTTTTAGCCCTAATGTGCACAAGGGCCAAAGGTTGTTTTTTTTGAAAGATCCCGAGTTAAAATTTAATTTATTAAGCAGCGAACGTAAAAGTTACCTTTTATTGGATCAAGATAGAGAAGTTTCAATGAAAAACTCGTATGTTTTTGCTTTAGTTAAATTTTTTTTTATTGTCTTTTTAAATATTTCTATATCAATTTTTATGGTAAATTTATGAAATATAACAATTTTTATTGTAAATTTACAAAATATATAAATTTTTAAATCAAGAACATTTTTTAACTATATAAAAAAAAGTGTAACTTATTGTTAGTGTAATGAAAAAGTACTTTAAATCAACCAATTTTAGTAAAAATTTCTTCTAAATAGCCTTGATTTTCATCTTCTAGAAGTTGTTTAGCTTCTTCGTCTAATTCAATAGTACCTCGATTTTCCATTTTTGTCGAATGTTGGACATATATGGATCTGAAGTGCACATCAAAATAGTGATAAGGTCTTCATTAGTACAACATCTGGACATTTTCTTTTTTTTCTTGCGCTTCTTCAGATAGATCTCCTATTGGTAGCATATTGTTTTGAATTATTTGTTCCCCATGGTACAAAATTTTATGAACTGTGGATGGCATATATCTCCAAGAGTATTTTTCATTATAAAGTATAGCTGTTTTATTGGCGTACTCTCCAAATTTTTTGGCATTTATCTTTCTGCTGCATGCTAGAACTTGTAATATGATTTTGAATCGTCTTATTAATTCATGATCTACACCTGTGATAGATGCTGCAGTTTCCGGATCGGAAAAAATCTCCTTGCAGTATTTCCATCATTTGTGTTTCCTTCCCCTTGTTTTGATTGGTCGATTACGAGGCCTAGCTGTAGATATTTTTTTTAATTTGTTTTTTTTCTTTTTTTTTCTTCATTTTCTTGTTTCGCCTAATGGACCAAATTCCAAATCATAACCCAATTTAAGAATATGCTCCATGAAACGTATTCTAGCATGAAGAGGGGACATTCCAAATTCGTAGGCTTCCTTAAAACTATCGTCTTCTGGTGGGGGTTGGCTTAATTGACTTGATGTCTTTTGTCATATAATGCAGCTTGACGTTGACTTTGTTCCAGTTAAAGCTTGTGCAACTTTTCCATCAATCATTGTGAGACACATTTTAAAATGTACTTCAATGTCTTGGTCATCAAATTTAAATATTACTGGTTGAAGTTCCTTAATTTGATCTTTTATTTTTTGAACTTCTTCAGTGATGACATCTTTGGTTTCCTTTTTGAATGCAAATTTTATTGGTCTGCAATACTTTGTTGAAGAAGGAATTTCATTTTTCCATATATCAATTTCTGTTGCTCTACTAGTTGACGGCTCTAAGACGCTATACTTTTTTGTTAAGCGCAATGGAACGAAAGATACCGTAAATAAATTAGCATCTGATGAATTTTCGGCATTAAATTGCTTGTATTGTTTCTGACCAGAGGATCCATCACATCCCCATTTAGAAATTAAAGTAATGCTGCCATTACCAATTTTTTTTAAATGATCAGTATCAAGCGTATTTAGCAATCCTTCTGCAGTATGTTCAAGGAGATCTTGCAATTTTATTTCTGCTGATGTTGAAGTGACACCAATAGCAGACTGTGAAGGTAAGCATTCTTTTTTGGCAGAAACTAAATCTCGATACTGTGGAAAAATCCCACAATTCTTTTCATTGGTTCGCTTCCGCAATTCGTTATATTGATTTTTGGTCAATTTCAAATCCAAAAATAGGGCGAACGCTTCTTTCGGCGTAAATTTCTTATCTTCAATTGGTGTAGGAATGCTTTTCAAAATCCTCTTTGTGCGGCTTGGGCTCGCTTGTACTATTTTTTCAATTATTTCAATTTTTTTTTATTTTGGGTTGGTTGAATTTGGTGCAAAAATGGATCCTTAATAATTCTTTGAAAAATTTTTTCATTGATATTCTCCAGCTTGCGCCTTCGAGATCTTTCACTACATCCGTCAATTGGTTTTGCTGGTCGACCCTTTTTTCGACTTTCATTGGCAGTTGTAGATGTCTTGGTAACGTTTGTATACCTTTGCCTTGCTATGAGAGCATTCAATGTACCGTCTTTTCAAATTCGATGCAAAATTAGTAATTTTTCCTTTGTGCGTTTCAATGTCTTCTAGGTTACAATTCTTAAAGATGTCGTTGCTCACTATGTGCAAAATTACATCGTCTACATCATTTCGTCGAAAATAAATATCTGCCAGATCTCTGTAACAGTACTTAGCCATTGCACAAATTGTAATGAATAATAATTGTGGAAACATTATTATAAATATTCTTTCTTGCAATTATGTAAAATAAAATTTTTTATCTTTTATTACCACTTTTAGACGCATAAAAAACCTACACCCTAACCCCTTTTAAAAGGTGAAGCATACCTGCTCATATCTTAAAGGGCTATGTCGCAATACTTATACCCTATACCACTATGTGTTTTGGGTATAATGACTTTGTGCTGCTGTTTGTAACAACCAAAAATATTTGACCTAGACCCATCTTTAATTATACCGATCGAATCAGAATCACTTTCTGAGTTGATTTAACAATGTCCGTCCGTCCGTCCGTCCGTCCGTCCGTCTGTGTGTCCATGTAAAGCTTGTAATCAAACTGCAGGTCGCAAATATGAATATATATTGATGAAATTTGGTATATAAGCTTTTGTCGGCCATGGGATGAACGCTGTTGAAACTGGTGAAATTCGGTCCATGTTCAGACCTAGCCCCCATAGAAATTACCCATATGAAATCGACATAAATTGCCCTAAGATCCAAATTGTCATATAGATCTTACTCAAATTGGGTTTGTATGCGTTCATTACATCCACTAATGGGTAGTCCAAAAATGATCCCTTTAACCCCATATAGAGCTGCTTCCCGATCTTCACTTAAATCTATTAAAAAACAAAAATATTGCACTGATTCTTCTCAAATTTTGTTTGTACTTATTTTTGCAAAATACAAGAGACTTTACCAAACATTATCAGGACCGGTCCATTTTTGGACCTAGTCTCTTTATAGATATAGCATCCGATATGAACTTTTTCATATCTGCAGCCAAAAAAATTAATAAAAATCGCACTCAAATTTGGTTTTTGCTTATTTTCAATGTCCAGTTTGTTGGGCCTAAGATATAGGGTTTCTAAACGCATGGTATAGGGTATCGTATAGTCGGTCTAGACCGACTATAATTTTCTTACTTGTTTTTTTTTACAATTTACAAATTTTTATCTTTTATTACCACTTTTAGAAGCATAAAAAACCCACACCCTAACCCCTTTTAAAAGGTGAAGCATACCTGCTCATATCTTAAAGGGCTATGTCGCAATAGTTTTTGTTTACCATGTACCTGTTATTTAAATTGATTCCCATTTTGTCAGGTATTTAAACCATATAACTCTAATTCAGACTATTAATGTTTTTGAAAGATACCTATGTAAATGTACCTGTAACAATTAAGCGCATTATATCTCAACCCTTTTTTATAAGTATGTAACAACTCCTGACAACTCTACCGACACGCAAAAAAATACACCGCGGTGCACCGGTACGACCAACTTTTGTATTCATAACACTCAGACGGACGGACGGACATCGTTTAATCGACTCAGAAAGTGTTTTTGAGTCGATCTGTATAATAAAAGATGGATAAAGGTCCAATATTTTTGGCAGTTACAAACATCACCTCAGACTTCATATATCCTAACCACATAGTGGACAACTTTTGTATTCATAAATTTTGCAGAAAATATCTAACCTTGGGTCAGAAAAATTGTTCTGGGCGGCAACTGGCGGGTATATAATGGGTATGGAAGTATAGGGGAGGGTTTGGACTATAGAAAACTGCAAGACTTTTTCTGACTGTTTTTGGCTAGCAGGAGTTATGCTTTATTGAGTAGGAGATTTTCAAACAATTTGGACCTTTTTTAAAAAAAAAATTTTTTTTTAAATTTTCGAATGACTCAGTGATTTTACATTTTTAACATTAATAGTATGGAAGCCACCAAATTATACAAAATTTATTTCACTTTAAAATCTTTTAAATCAAAAAGTTACAGTTATTCAAAAATAAAAATTTACAAAGAAATTCTTAATTTTAGCAAAATACTGAGAAAGCCTATTTTCGAAGACCCTGTTCGCTGTGATATAAAGGGTCCGCCATCTAACGTTTTTTTTTTTCATCTAGTGCTTATTTCTTGAATGGTAACACTTAGCTCATGTCTGATTTGACAGATAATTAGTTGTATCCTTCCGCTGTACGAGTATGGTTGTGTATACGTTTGAACAGCGCTGGGAAATATTGCAACATTACTTTGAAAATCATGGCAATGTTGCAGAATGTGTGCGAAAATTGCGTACGGATTTTGGAAGAAGAGAAGCACCGTCAGCTCCGTATGTTCGTTATCTTGTAAAAAAAGTGAAAGAAACTGGCATCCTCATCGATAAACCAAAGCGTGAAAAGCCAAAAACAGTGCGTACACCCGAGAATATTGCTGCTGTGGCAGAAAGTGTGCGTGAAGCGCCATCAACATCAATTCACCGTCGTTCTCAAGAATTGAACATTTCGGAGGCATCATTGAGACGAATTTTGCATAAAGACTTTGGTATGACGCCATACAAAGTCCAATTGGTTCAGGAGTTGAAGCCAACTGACCATCCAATGCGTTTTCGCTTCGCTAAGTGGGCCTGCGATCGACTTACAGAAGATGTCGATTTTGCCAAAAAAAATCATCTTTTCAGATGAAGCTCATTTTGATCTTGGCGGGTATGTAAACAAGCAAAATTGTCGCATTTGGGGCACAGAAACCCCGCACGCATACATTGAAAAGCCGATATACCCAAAACGAGTCACTGTTTGGTGCGGATTTTGGTCCAGAGGAATAATTGGGTCATTTTTCTTCGAAAATGAGCAAGGAGTGGCCGTTACAGTCAATGGCGATCGTTATGGGGCCATGTTGAACGAATTTTTGTTCACAAAAATTGAAGAGGAGGATATTGGCAACATTTGGTTTCAACAGGACGGCGCTACGTGCCACACAGCCGAAGCTACACTCGATGTTTTGCGCCCTGTTTTTGAAGATCGCATTATCAGCCGCAGATTTGATGTCGTTTGGCCACCTCGGAGCTGCGATTTGACACCGTTGGACTATTATTTGTGGGGTGCCCTCAAAGATAAGTGTTACGCCAACAAGCCAGAGACAATTGACGCTTTAAAGGACAATATTCGTGAAACCATTGGTGAAACACAGCTGTACACAATCGATAATGTGCTTAAAAATTGGACCGATCGTGTAGGCTACTGCATGGCCAGCCGAGGCATCCATTTGAATGAAATTATTTTCCATTATTAACCAGAAGGATTGTACTTTCAAATAAAAAAAGAAATTTGAGATAATTTTCAGTAGTTTTTTTTTATAGCATTTAAAAAAAAAGTTATTTGGCGGACCCTTTAGTTGAGATAGAGTCGCAATTTTTTGGCTCCCGAGGTTTACTAGTATTTACTTTCAAATGAATGACATAACTTAAAAATCGGTAACAAAAAAAAAAAAAAAATTATTTTTGGCCGCCTTCTCAAAATATGGTCCACTGTGCGGCGTTATAATACCCAAAGTTTGATCTCTATATGAATGTTTTGAGAGCTTTGAAGTCATAAGATAATACAAAAATAACTGTTTCAAAAGACTTTTAGCAAAAAATCTAGTTTTAAAATATTATTATATGAATTAAATTATTACAATTATTAATTTAATACAAAAAAAAATAAAAACAAGTTAGAAATTAAAGTCGCTCTATATGTATCAAAACAATATACCCTATACTAAGTGCTTTTTGAAAGGTCAAGTGCAGATAATTAATAAACATAAATCAAATATAAATGAGATTGGTCGCTAAGAGCTTATATACCACATTTCATCCAAATATATATTTGTATAATTGCGACCTTTATAATTATTTACGAATCCAAATCAAATAATTAAATATATCTCCATCAATAACATAAGAGTGCATGAAAATAGCGTTGCCAATTTTAAAATACAAAATAAACATAAACGATTTTATTCTGATTCACAAGTGTAACTAACAATTAAATTGTAGTAAAAAAAAAAGAGAAGAGTGTTACTAGGTTAGAAGCGAGTAAAATTTAGTCGATGTAATACATTTTAAGTATAAAACTACGTTTTTAAGAAAATTTACTTTTTTAAGAAAAGGTGTTTTTAAAAAAAGTTACGTTAAGAAAAGGAACTTTTTTAAAAAGGTACTTTTTTTGAAATAAGGAACATATTTTTTAAGAAAAAGTACTTTTTTTAATAGAAGGAACCTTTTTAAGAAATTGTACTTTTTAGGAAAACATACTTTTTTGGGAAAATTATACTTATTTAAAAAAATATGCTTATTAAAAATAAAAGATGCTCTTTTAAGGAAATATACTTTACTAAGGAAATTTATTTTTTTAGAGAGGCTACTTTTTTAAGACAAGGTACTTTTTAAAAATGTAACGTTTAAGAAAAGTTACTTTTTTTACAACAATATTATATTTTTTCATATTATATAGGGATAATAATAAAAATGTGCGGCAATAATTCGTTGAGTCGATGTGACACCTGTAGTATACAAGTACAATTACAACAATCAGAAAATATGAAGTTAGAATAATAACAACGACATTGAAGATATATATTTTTTCAAAAGCTGTTTTACATTTTCTTTGATATCTCCTGACCTATTGTACCGATTGTGATGTTTCTAAATAGCACCCTTACCAGAATGCTGGTCAACCATATTGTGCAAAAACGAAGAGACTAGCTTAGATATTGAGAGCGTGATCATTATTTCCACAGATAGACGGACGGACGGTCATCGCTTAATCCACTTCTCTTTTCATAAGGATGAAAAAAAATATATAGTTTTATATGTTACAAGTGGAATGAAAAACTTGTATATACCCTCTGCATAGTGGTGTTGAAGGTATAAAAATATAAAAAGTAGAAGATAAATTTTCTTATTGCGATTTTCGAGTTTAGCAGGACAAAATACTTCAAAAATAGTTGCATTTCAAGTGAATTTTCGTCGTTGCCGAGTGGCGGTAATATTTGGAGTCTACATGTCCATTAGTCCAATCCCGCCTTTATTTGAATTACTACTCCCATTAAGAAATTATGGATCCAAACAAAGTTACAAGGCTCTGGCTATAATAGCAAGTCGTATATTTTTCAAAATTTTAAGGCTATCGCTGCCAGAGCTATTTCCAGATATTTCATATTAATTATTTGCTCTGTGTGGGAGGTTCCACGAGCGAGGCTTAACTCGCAAAAAGTTTTTCGCTATCATAGTGTTCTTAATGATTGTGCTTCAGATACAGATCTTCTTTGCTTATATTTGATAATAATATTAATATTCATTCTGCCAATCATTAATTTTGCATGTCTTGTTGCACATTCCAAATCATGTGGTTTTTAAAGAATGCAAGTAGTTTTTGCTGGCTTACATCATTTACTGGAGGTTTCTTTTTAATTAAATTAATTTTAAATGATGGAATCACAAATGACACGGTGAAAAGTCTAACCTATACACAGAAAAAAGATTAGTTAGAGGTTCGTTACCACCAGAAAAATTTAATCAGACAATAATTATTTTTATTGTAATTAATAACTTTTAAAATTCAACCGGGTTTCTTCATTATCTTAAATAAAAAATATAATTCTCATAGAATGAATGTGGCAAAATAAGTTCCGTTTACCAATTAAAATTTGTATACAAATTATTATACTAATTCAATTGAAGGAACTAAATTAAACCGACTATAACATGATTAATTCTTAAATATCGGATGTTATAACATCTAATTCTATTAAAACAATACATTTTTCGAATATGACAAATACGCTAGTAGCAACTACCCCATAACAACACTTGCAATATCAACAAAACTAACGCCACCGAATTATAACTGTTTACCGAGTAACCATCATCATATTATTTCTTCTCTTTCGTCTGTCTCTTCGCATTTTACATAGGTGTTGACAAATTTCATCAAGCCATATAACCTGCCTCGACCAAATAATTGCATGGTCAACTAATAAAGCATATTTCTTAACTTGATAGTTTCCATTAACTACATCTGGATAATTCTAATGTTAAATTATCTGTACACAAAGAGGAACAAACGAGTTCATATTTATCATCTACTGGTACAAAAACTGCAGGCAGTGATTATCCGGTTCCAGATATAAGATATTTTTACCTTATCCCTTTTTATACCCTCCACTCCAGTGAGCAGAGGGTATATATAAGTTTGTCATTCCATTTGTAATAATTAGAAAAAAAATTTTGGACCCCATAAAATATATATATTTGTGATCCTTATAACAACCAGAGTTGATATAGCGATGTCCGCCTGTCCGGCTGTGGAAATCACTATGACGGCATCAATCGGGCAGTTAGGGTGCTCGCTGACACAAAAAATAATTCATTAACATCCTAAAAAGTTTGCTGTTTAAAATCGTCCAAATCGGTCGATTAGGGCCCGAGATTTGAATGAAGAATAAAAAAAGTCTTCAAAAAATATAATTTTCTATGTTGTTCTTGTCACGATCACGCCCTGGATATTCCAGCTGCAGTAATCATTTTTAGTGAGAATGATTCACCAAGTTCATGGGAGATTTCTATTTCAAAAATCGTTAAAATCGGTGGAACAGGTCCAGGAAAATCTCTGAAAAAGTAAAAAAAAAAAATGAAAAAATGATGATTCTATTTTGTTCTTGTTGTTATTCTAAATGTTGTGTTGTTGTCATAGCTGGACTTGTTGTTTTTGTGGTCGTTGTGGTAATAATATAATAAAAACTAACCCTTGTACATTTTTTTATTAACTCTGGTAGAAAATTTTAAAAGTTTCCATTGTTTTGGCATCACTCTAAAAATTTGTTAGATCATTTTTGTTATTACCACGAGCTAGCCTGTAAAATTTCAGACCGAATGGCTAACGGGGAATTGGTTAAAATCGATCCAAAATTTTTTTGACAAGCAGACACTACGAGTTAATATAAAGGGAGTAAAAATTCACCAACATCTTAAGCAAATAATGCTAAAATACCTAGTTGTTAATAAAAAAAAAAAAAAATAATGTAAATGTAGCAAAAAAAAATTTTATGTATAAATTTATTTATAAATTTATATAAACACTAGCTGGACCCGGTAAACGTTGTTTTGCCCTCAATGAATTTTTAATTTTAGTTAGAATCTGTATATATCTATATAAAAAAACGTTTGTGCATTAAAACTGTTAAAGAAAAACCATGAAAATTAAAATTAATATTTATTGTAACATACGTATGTATAAGAATGACCAAAATATTTCTATCATTGTAATTCTAAAAAGAGTGAACAATATTTTTAGTTTCCTTATTCTGGCAGTAAATTAATTAATTTGCTGGCTTTCCTACAAGGGAAAAACAACTGTTTTCGAGGTCCAAACCACATATTTGCAATGATTGTCCTTGAGATTTATTGATGGTCATGGTAAAGCCCAATCTGTTCGGAAATTGCAATCTTTTGAATGTTATCGGTGTGTCGGTAGGAATCATAGAAATTCTTGGCAGCAAGACATGTTCTCCTTTAAATTTGCCTTTGAGAATTGTGGCCTCAATAACATTGGGTATTATTCCCTCAACAATTGACCTGGTTCCATTACATAGTCTCGGAGCGTTGAGGTTACGTAGCAAAATTATTGGAGAACCAACTTTTAATTTTAATAAATGTGGAGGTAGATCGGGTACATCAAGTGAATTCAAAAATTCTGTTGGATAATTGACTGCTTCATTTTCTTCAACAACACTATCCATAGATTTGAAATAACACTTTCGGAATCAATCATGTCTTGAATAATAACATTAATATTATCGACATCAAAATTTTTTGCGGCTTAAACAGTTCTTTCACTTAACCAACTAGTTGTTTTGAAAACTGGTCAGCCGTTGGATCATGGATAATAAAATGAGAGCTCCACCAAAAAGTTTTTCATTGCCTTTCAAATCTTTTAAAGTTCTATGTAGTGCTTCTAAGTAATGTTTGTAAGCCATGTTATATTCATCCCAAATAATAATATTGCATTTTTGCAGAACTTTTGCCATACCGGTATGTTTTTTTTTATATTAATACGGTATTCTCATTCGTTTGTACATTTAACGGTGATTTGACTGCTGAATGAGCTGTGCGACCACCATGAAATAATGTTGCGGCTATTCCGGATAAAGCAATAGCCAATGCAATTTTTCCTTCCATTTTGGTTACAATATTTGTATATAAAAACATTTGTGAATTTTGGAACTTATAAGATTTAAATAAATTTGACAACTCATTATTTTTCGAACGCCAGAGCCATCTACCGGGTCCAACAAAAAAATTTTTGGCATCATCTAACACACATATATGTACATTCTTAGCTTCAGTAAAATCGCACCGTAAATAAGAATATTCGAAATGACTTTACCTATGATAAAACATACATACATTCTGAATTGCAGTCAAATCGCTCTAAACAAAAAAATAAAATGAAAAACAAAAAAAAGGAGTTTAACTTCTTATATATAAAATTCTCGTGTCGCGGTTTCTGTAATTGAACTACTCCGAAACGGCTTGACCGATTCTCATGAAATTTTGTGTGGATATTGGGTGGGTCTCAGAAACAGACAACAGGTATTTTTTTTTGATATCTCAAGCGGGCGTGGCACTTATGGCTATCATAGTACTCCAGATATCTGATTTTAAAAGTTCACTTTGTATGGGGGTACCGCTCCCAGTGGCCCTGTCAAAAAAAAAATAGACGTTGTCCGATTCTCAGACCTACCCAATATGCGCACAAAATTTCATGAGAATCGGTCGAGCCGTTTCGGCGGAATTTTACCACAAACACCGCGACAGAAGAATTTTATATATAAGATATTAAATACTACAAATAATCTTAAATATATATATACGCTGATCCCTGACTCAGTGACTGACTGACTGATTCTGTAACGCTGAAATAATATAAACACATAGCACTCCATACAAAGCTATGCGAAATACACAAACAAAATTTAATCTTTCTCATTTTATACAAACCCACACACAATTTTCTCTCTTCTTTGTTACCGACCAGTGCTGCTTATAAAATCTTCTGAAAATCGACAATTCTTTAAAACAAGAAATTGTCAAGAAAATTTTACTGCTTATAAAACTCGAAACACTAAAATTTATTTATATCATTCATATTACGAATATTATTACAGCATTGATTATTTCTATATATAAAAATGTATTAGTGATGAAATTTCAACGAAAAGAATTTAACACAGCAATCAACTAAATAATTTTATTGATATGTATCTATAGCTGAAACATATAATATAGGTTTAAAGTATTGCCGTAATTAAAACTTAAATCTTAAATGGAGATGCTATTCAAGGTATTTCCTTTTTGAAACGACTTGACCCAGAATTAAATCTATATATATTTTCACTGAACTTAAACTATCAATTTTCGATTTACAACCCATTAATTGTTAACCCTTGAAATCGTAATTTTTATACTAATTTTAAATCTTCAATTATCATTTAAACAAATTTAAAAAATCATTTTAACAAATTGAAGAATCGTCGAAATTACAATAAGTTGCCAAAATTGGCAGCACTGCTAACGACAATATACTACATATGCAGATTTCGTGTTACATATGGAATAATTTCAACGCAAAAAATGCATAAAAAAAACTAATATCTATTCAAATTATTCTTTAAATTCCCTTTGTTGGTCAATAAAAAAATTCTGCAAAAAAGTAACGAAAGATATTTTAAACATTTGTATTTTTTCTCAATTAACGTCGTCCGATATGCATATATACTTCTTTTATCGAACTAAACTTTTCCGTTTGTATGTTTTGTTTTTCATCTCAAAATTGTTTCGTATTGTTATGAGTGCTTTCGCTCAGGTTCTCTGATGGCCAGCACTTACCAAAGTGTATGCTTTTTTGATAAATATTTGAGAAAAAAGAGATCTTCAGTGTGGATTTTGTGGTTGTCCAACATATGATTTCGTTTAAAGCTCTGTATTGAAAAGCACTTGAAAAAATAGTGGAATATTAGGTTTAATATTTAAATTTTTTATTCTAACTTTGCATAATTATATTACATTACAATTTCAGAAGAGGTGGGAAAATAATTTTTTTCACTCTTAATATTAATTTTTGCATAATTTGCTTTCAAAAATTTAGACAAACATAAATTACGTAAATTGGTATATTTAAGATTCTAATTTAAATAATTTATTGAAATTATCATGGAAGAATTAAAGGCGATTTGGAATAATAATTTTTTTTTTAAGTAAAACTAATACGCCCTTATTTTTTATTTTTTAGATTTATAGATAACTTTGCAAAAAATATTGTTCTCTTTTTTCAGTTTACATGTATGATGAAATATGAAATATTTTTTTCTCTTTTGTGTAGGTGTATTGGTGTTTGCACTTCCTTAAAGTGTAGTAGGTTTTCTGAATACACAACATGTCGAGCGTGTTGTGTCAAAATTTTAAGTAAATCAGAGCAAAACTTAAGAAGATACAGCGTTTCCAGCGACCGGCCTCATACGCTATATATTTAGTATATAAATCAGTTTTTAAAAAACTTTAAACCGATTTTCTCGCAAATAAATGTTCGAAGTCCGTGAACATCATAACTCAAAATCTACTTGACCGATTCTTTTGAAATTTTAGACACTATATCTACACATAAATCATCAGTTAACCACGAAGAGTTTTTTTTAATTCCATTTTCTTCCCCATTTTTTAACAACAAATTCCCGAAATTGTATAGCAAAAGTCGTTTTTCACTTCAAAATTGCTGCTAAAAAAATGTAGAAAAACTTCCTCACTACCTCAGGAAACATGCCACCTTTGAAACGCATTTCGATTTTTTTTATATCACATCATCCGGTAACGAGTTATGATGTTCTCCGCAAAACAACAACGCCTCCGGAGATTCCCTGTCACGGACTTATTTATTAAAATTTTTAACTGAAAGATTTTTCAAATGTTATGCTATAACGTATATATGAAATAAATAATCCAACGTTATTCATATCTTCAAAAAAGAATTATGAAAATACGACTTTTTTTAACTTTTAAAACCTTACCCCCATTAAGAAACTTTAAGGAACCTTGCTCTAAAACGTTTCTTTTTTCTATGCTATTCTATTTTTTTACAGTAAAATGGAGTTCGGTTATAACGAACTCGGAGGGACCGGCCAAATTTTGTTTTGTCCGAAAGGTTTAAAAACTTTTTTTTGTTGAATAAGTTTATTTAATTATTAAATTATAAAAGAGATACTTATTAATAGCTTGCCTAAATAAGACTAAAACTACCGAGTTTCTATCAAAATAAAATATTTTTTGAAAATCATATAATATTAAAAACTCCTTATAGAAGCAGAAAGTACAAAGCAAAGGTTGGCTACTGGCAAATTTTTACGAAAATCGAAGTTTTGTATTAAAATTAAATTAAAATAAAATTAAATTAAATTAAAAAGACTTTTTTTTATCATATATATAGTTACGCTGATCCCTGACTCACTGACTGACTGACTGATTCTGTAACGCTGAAATAATACACACACATAGCACTCCGTACAAAGCTATGCGAAATACACAAACAAAATTTAATCTTTCTCATTTTATACAAACCCACACACAATTTTCTCTCTTCTTTGTTACCGACCAGTGCTGCTAATAAAATCTTCTGAAAATCTACAATTTTGGAAACTAAATCGTCAAAATTGTCATTTTTAAAACAAGAAATTGACAAGAAAATTTTACCGCTTATAAAACTCGAAAAAATATTACAGAAGGAAGCAATAAAATTTCTTTATATCATTCATATTACGAATATTACTACAGCATTGTTTATTTCTATATATAAAAATGTATTAGTGGTGAAATTTCAACGAAAAAAATTTAACACAGCAATCAACTAAATAATTTTATTGATATGTATCTATAGCTGAAACATATAATATAGGTTTAAAGTATCGCCGTAATTAAAACTTAAATCTTAAATGGAGATGCTATTCAAGGTGTTTCCGTTTTGAAACGACTTGACCCAGAATTAAATCTATACATATTTTGTAATTTACATTTACACTGAACTAAAACTATCAATTTTCGATCTACAACCCATTAATTGTTAACCCTTGAAATCCTAATTTTTATACTACTGAAAATTTAAAATCTTCAATCATCATTTTAACAAATTTAAAAAATCATTTTAACAAATTGAAAAATCGTCGAAATTAAAATAAGTTGTCAAAATTAGCAGCACTGCTAACGACAATAGCACTACATATGCAGATTTCGTGTTACATATGGAATAAGATGAACGCAAAAAATGCATCAAAAAACTAATATCTATTCAAATTCTTCTTTAAATTCCCTTTGTTGGTCAATGAAAAAATTCTGCAAAAAAAGTAGTGAAGGAAATTTTAAACATTTTTATTTTTCTCATTTAACGTCGTCCGATATGCATACATACTCCTTTTATCAAGCTAAACTTTTCCATTTGTCTGCTTTGTTTTCGCTCAGGTTCTCTGATGGCCAGCACTTACCAAAGAGTATGCTTTTTTTGATAAATATTTGAGAAAAAAGAGATCTTCAATGTGGATTTTGTTGTTGTCTAACGTATGATTTCGTTTAAAGCTCTGTATTGAAAAGCACTTGAAAAAATAGTGCAATATTAGGTTTCAAATTTAAATTATTCTGACTTTGCTTAATTAAATTACATTGTAATTTCAGAAGAATATTAATTTTTGCATAATTTGCTTTCAAAAAATTTAGACAAACATAAATTACGTAAATAGGTATATTTAAGATCTTAATTTGAATAATTTATTGAAATTACTCATAAATCATCACGTAACAAATTCCCGAAATTGTATAGCAAAAATCGTTTTTCACTTCAAAATGCTGCCAAAAAAAAAAAAAAAAAAAAAAAAATTGAAAAAACTCTTCGTCACCTTTGAAACGCGTTTAGAATTTTTTATTTCACATGATCCGGTAACGAGTTATGATGTTCACCGCAAAACAACAACACCTCCGAAGACTCGCTGTCACGGACTTATTTATTAAAATTTTTAATTGCAATTTTTTTCAAAGATTCTTCAAATACAATGCTATAACGTATATATGAAATAAATAATCCAACATAATTCATATCTTCAAAAAAGAATTATGAAAATACGACTTTTTTAACTTTTAAAACCTTACCCCCCCTTAAGAAACTTTTAGGAACCTTGCTCTAAAACGTTCTACAATAAAATGGAGTTAGGATATAGCGAACTCGGCGGGACCGGCCAAATTAGTTCCTTATAGACTAAGTTCGTTATAACCGTAGTATTTTTTTGTTTTGTCCGAAAGGTTTAAAAAGTTTTTTTAGTTGAATAAGTTCATTTATTTTGGGACATTTTATAAAGTTACAAAACATAAATTAAATTACTAAAAAGATACATATTAATTGTTTGTCTTAATAAGACTAAAATTACCGAGTTTCTATAAAAATAAATTTTTTTTTTAAAATCATATAATATGAAAAACTCCTTATGTATAGAAGCAGAAAGTACAAAGCAAAGGTTGGCTACTGGCAAACTTTTACGAAAATCGAAGTTTTTGTTTTGTATTAAAATTAAATGAAAATAAAATTAAATTACTTTGAAATTAATTTTTTTTAAATATATAAAATATACGAAAATTCTGAAATGGAAAAAAAAATTTGTTTGTTAAAGTCAAAAGTTTGATATAACCACTGTTCGCTATAAGAGAAGCAATTTGTATGAAAAATGTGATTAAAACTCTTGGGACCGAAGAAATTCTTCGCTACAAACAAAAATTTATTACAACCAGGGTTCGTTATAAGCAAACTCCATTGAATAAAATTTTAATAATTTTGGGAATCTCCAATCTCCTCACTTTACCCGGCCTTCCCACGTTCAAGTCAAATTGATCACACATACAATAGTCAAAAAATTGTTAAGCAACTGTCCCATTGAAAAATTGAAAGAGAGAATTGAAACGTATGATTGTTTAGTAAAAAAAAATAAAAAAGTATGAGTGCATTACAGCCTGAAAGCCAAAAATTTAACGTGTGAAGGCCGGGTAATATCTTAAATGTATTTACGCTGATCCCTAACTCACTCACTGACTGATTCTGTAACGCTGACCAAAATGATACGGTTCTAATTCCTAGGATTAATCTTGCCCCAACTGACACCACATTACCTTTCATATTAAAACGCCGCAAGTTTCCAGTAATTCCTGCATGCGCAATTACCATAAACAAGGCGCAAGGCCAGTCATTTGATTTGGCATTAATTTGGAGACCGCGGTATTTTCACACGGCCAACTGTATGTGGCTTTGTCACGATCAAAAGTTGCAAGCCAAGTTAAGATACGTATTCAATCGAACCCACAGCAAGGAAAACTATTAAATGACCAACGATATTTCACACGAAATATAGTTTTTCAATAGATTCTAAATTGAAAAAAAAAATTGTTTGTTAAAGGCAAAAGTTTGATATAACCACTGTTCGCTATAAGACAAGCAATTTGTATGAAAAATGTGCTTAAAACTCTTGCGACCGAAGAAATTCTTCGCTATAAACTAAAATTTATTACAACCAGGGTTCGTTATAAGCGAACTCCATTGTATTAAATTTTGGGAATCTCCAATCTCCTCACTTTACCCGGCCTTCCCATGTTCAAATCAAATTGATCACACATACAGAAGTCAAAAAATTGTTAAGCAACTGTCCCATTGAAAAATTGAAAGAGAGAATTGAAACGTATGATTGTTTAGTAAAAAAGAGGAAAAAAGTGTGAGTGCATTACAACCTGAAAGCCAAAAATATAACGTCTGAAGGCCGGGTAATATCTAAAATATATTTACGCTGATCCCTGACTCACTGATTGACTGACTGACTGAGAGACTGACTGATTCTGTAACGCTGACCAAAACGATACGGTTCTAATTACTAGGATTGATCTCTCCCCAACCGACACCACATTACCTTTCATATTAAAACGCCGCCAGTTTCAAGTAATTCCTGCATACGCAATTACCATAAACAAGGCTCAAGGCTAGTCATTTGATTACGTTGGCATTAATTTGGAGACCGCGGTATTTTCACACGGCCAACTGTATGATGCTTTGTCACGATCAAAAGTTGCAACCCCCCAAGTTAATATACGTATTCAATCGAACCCACAGCAAGAAAACTATTAAATGACCAACGATTACGAAATATAGTGTTTCAAGAGATTCTAAATTGAAAAACTTTTTTGCCAAATATTTCTTATCTGTTTTGATACTTATGTATATAATTTCTACAGACACAATCTTTTTTCACATGTACATATGTATGTAACAATATAATTTTCAATTTAATACTATATTAACAGAAATTTAATTTATTATAAATTTTTCGTGTATTTAAATTTAAACTGTTTAATTCATAATCTTTAAACGGGCGCCTAGGCGCCAGATAATTAACTAGTATACATATATTACATATGTATATCCATAACAACTGCATGTTAGAAATAAGTCGGTATATTATTTTATTTCTGCAATATTTTGTTGTGAGGAAAATAAATTTCTTTTGCATTAACAGGGTGTCACTTCATTTTGCTCAGCGTGACTATGCCACAGTAGATGGCGCCACAATTTTTGTTTGTTCTAAATAGCTTTGCAATAGTTATTTCTATTTTAAGATGAATGTTAATATTTTCAACTAGATATCATTCAGAACAATGTTAAGAGTATACACGGGCTGGTCTTTTATTTCATACGTTTTTTCATTATTCTTTTACAAATATGAACATAAGTTTGGCACCGAGTTCATCAATGAGTTTTTTGCTTTCAAAACAATTCTACATAGTTATATAGAATTATTATTCTGCTTTATCTGATTGCGATTACACATAAATAAAAAATTGCACTTTTTAAATTTTCCATTCAAATTTAAGAAAATATCAATTCTAAAAACTGGAATTAAAAATTTCCAATTATAAATTACAATTACTTGAATTTCAGAAAATCATATCAAAACGTCGGAAATTATAATTTTAAATTTAGAAGACATCAATTGCATCTTTAATATATAAATTTTATTCGTTAAACACAAATTGAAATTCCAAAAAAAAAAAAAAAACAACAAATACCTATGTTTACATTAAAAGATTTTTTACATTTAAAAAAAATATTGACATTCAGCAGAAATTAATAGCTTTTCAGTATCGCGATTCAGTAACTTCTTTTAACGATAGTCGAACCGTTAAAAATGAAAATTGCAAAATTATCAGTAAAATTTTTAAACGATTCGCTATTGTTAAAGTCAGCTGTTGTTGTTATCTAAACGACAACCATTTTTGTGTTGTTTATTCAATCAATAAAAACTTAAATTTTTATGTTGAAATGTCGTCATACATAAATAAAAATCATAAAATAGTGAAAATATTTTGCTTTAATTAAAAAACTTTTTTATATAAATAAAAAAATTAAATAGCATATTCCATTCATTATCTCATTTTCAAATAAATACACAGAAATATTAGCAAAAAATAAAGATATTAGACATAAACATAAAATCATCCTGTCAAACGCGAAGTAATTTGTTTTTTTCTATTCTCCTTTGTGTTTTTCGCATATTTTGACAGAGATGCCACTCGTTTACAATTTAAATAAATAGAAAAATAGATTTGTCGACTGTCGTTAAGATGTATGTACTTAGTGAATCACTTAATCCTTAGTGCAAACAACAATAGCTGTCGATATATTTTGCGATTGTCGGATCGTTGAAATTTACAGAATCACACTACAGAAAACATTAATTTAAATTCAATGAATTAATTTTAGAAAACGTCAAATGATATTTATATCCTAAATGCATGCCGATCAGCAACCACGATGAAAAGACAAAAACCAACCAAATGAATTTGCTGAAATAATTTGGTATTAAGTTTAACAAATTGTTTACTTTTTCATTTACATTTATTATCAAGACTCAAACCGAGGTGGAGGGTATCAAAGATTCGGCACAGCCGAATTTAACACTCTTACTTGTTTTATGTATGCTTGTCATACTAATGTTCAGGGATGCCATATTATATGCGATGCTTCCTGGCACAATAACCTTGGTGCACGAACTATATCATAGACTGAGTTAATGTAACAATTTACACACAATAATTGTCAAGATAATTTACATATATCAAAAGTCGAAGAAAATCATTGCAAGTAAATTATCAGAAGTTAACATCATTGTTGGCTTAATGTTCCAATTTTGGGTAATTTTTTTTACTTGTATGTCTCTAAGCAGATATAAGTCAATATCAGGAGACTTTTTTACATGAGTGTGAACGGATCTAATTAGTCCGAGATAGAGGTGATTATTTGGCTTTTACGGTAATTTAATTTCAAGTCGTAGGGTACATTTCAGTAGGTTGTGTGCAGGTTTGGTGCGGGTTATAAATATCGGGAATTTAGTGTGGGTGGTTTGTCATTAAAATCACTTATTAAAACCAAAAAATATCGCTGCCACGTACAATCAAAAACATTTTTTCAAAAGAATAGTTGCAAATAAATATGTACTTTGTCAATGTTTATTAAATGACCACTCAAAAATTTATTTTAAATAAACTTTATTTAGTTGTATTTGTATATGTTAGTTATTTTTCATTTATTTGTAGTTGTATATACATATGTACATATGTTTATGGGCATTTGTTAGTATTTTTTGTTGTACACCAAAATGGACAATTTTGTTATATTCTAAATTATTCCCAATTCAATTTCCCATAAACAAATATAAAATCAAAGCTATGTTATGTACATAGGTACACAAACTTTGTAAATAAATATACATATACGAGTATACATACAAGCACTCTCTCGCTTTTATAAAAAAAAAAAACATTTTTAGAAAATCTCAATTGAAAACATTTTAAATAAACAAAATGGTCAACTACAACAATATCAACAATTCATGTTATTAAATATTAATGTGGTGAAATGTAAAATTTTTAAAATCCCCTCAAAGTACTTTTTTTTTAACTTTTGAACAATTGAGGGAAGTTGGATAAGTGAAATGTAATATTTTTTGGAGAAGCTTTACCTTTAGTATCAGATGGCCGGGAATAACATTACAGTTGAAATAAATTTACAAAACTACTAAAAATAAACACCAAAATCTTTGTCATTTATTAAAACTTTATAAAATTTCTGTTGGGCAGATTTGTTCATACTGAAGAATTAATCTATGGCAGAAAAGTTGCTTAATTATTTTTACTAAATTAACATGTGCTTAATGTAAGCGTGCAAAACTCAAAGTTTGTTCAACAGTATTTTTCTTATAGATTAGAATATCTGGAATTTTGGAATTAAAATAAAAAATAATAATAATAAATGTTAAATTTAATTGCTCAAATAACTGTTTCGAAAAAGCTCCAAAAATCAAATTTTTTTAGTCTGTTTAGACCGACTATAAAATACCATATACCATTACCATTAGTTAAATTTGAGTTGCATTGTTAATGCTATTTTTATATGGGGTCTGTAAGCAAACTATCCACTGCATATCTTCTTTAGATAACCCGGACGAAATCATTACAAATAAAATAAAAATGGGTCAAGAATTCGGTAGATACTGGTCAACTAACTCATCTGATGCAAATTTTTCAACAATATTTCAATCAAATAAACAACACGCGACTTCTAATCTGCCAATATTTGTTCCATGTAATCAAGCAATTACTATTGAAAACGAGATAAACTACATCGAGCTTTCTTCTACTCTTAACCGGCTGAAAGGTAAAACCCCAGGACTTGACAGAATATCTTACCCAATGTTAAACAAGTAAGAAAATTATAGTCGGTCTAGCCCGACTATACGATACCCTATACCATGCGTTTAGAGACCCTATCTCTTAGGCCCAACTAACTGGACATAGAAAATAAGCAAAAACCTAATTTGAGTGGGATTTTTATTAATTTTTTTGGCTGCAGATAGGAAAAAGTTCATATCGGATGCTATATCTATATAGGGACTTGGTCCAAAAATGGACCGATCCTGATCATGTTTGGTAAAGTCTCTTGTATTTTGCAAAAATATATACAAACAAAATTTGAGAAGAATCAGTGCAATATTTTTGTTTTTTAATAGATTTAAGTGAAGATCGGGAAGCAGCTCTATATGGGGTCAAAGGGATAATTTTTGGACTGCTCATTAATGGATGTAATGAACGCATACAAACCCAATTTGAGTAAGATCTATATGACAATTTGGATCTTATGGCAATTTATGTCGATTTCATATGGGTAATTTGTATGGAGGCTAGGTCTGAACATGGACCGATTCTCACCAATTTCAATAGCGTTCATCCCATGGCCGATAAAAGCTTATGTACCAAATTTCATCAAAATACATACATATTTGCGACCTGCAGTTTGATTACAAGCTTTACATGGACACACAGACGGACGGACGGACGGACGGACGGACATTGTTAAAGCAACTCAGAAAGTGATTCTGATTCGATCGCTATAATTAAAGATGGGTCCAGGTCAAATATTTTTGGTTGTTACAAACAACAGCACAAAGTCATTATACCCAAACCACATAGTGGTATAGGGTATAAAAAGCTACCATATCAACTGAAAGTAAGAATTCTTAAACTATATAATTCTATTTTCTTTAACTATGTCCCACAACAATTCAAGATCAAATCATATCGCCCTATCTCCTTAAACCCCTGCCTCTCCAAAGTTTTGGATAAAATTATTGCCAACAGGTTATGGTGGTTTGTTACTTCTCACAAACTTTTAAATAACTGCCAATTTGGCTTTAAAAAGGGGAGCTCAACAATTGATAGTCTACTCTATGTCGACTATCAAATTGCCCATAGTCTCTCAGTTCGTAAACACACAACTATTATATCTCTCGACTTTGAGCGAGCTTTTGACAAAGTAGGTATCCATTCAATAATAGATCAACTAACAGAATGGAGAGTTGGCCCAAAAATAATAAAATATGTTACAAATTTTATGAAAAACAGAAAAATTACAGTTCAAATAAATAACAATTATTCTACACCCTATCCTTTATACAATGGTATTCCACAGGGATCACCCCTGTCAGTAATCCTTTTCATTATAGCCTACAACAAATTATGCTCTCTAATATCGCTACATAAGGAAATTGGTTTTTGTGCCTACGCAGATGACTTTAACTTGATAATACCGTCTTCCAGAGAAAAAAATCCTGTGTTAAACCTCAATAATCTATTTAACGACATCAATCGTTGGTGTGATTATTCCGGCGCTACACTTTCTACGTCAAAGTGCAAATATATTCATATTTGCAGACTCAAAAACTGTCATTGTGATATAGCCTCATCCAACTTTGCTATAACTGAGGTTGAAACTTTAAGGATTCTTGGCATATTAATAAATAAACACTATAGATGGAATAACCACATTGACTATTTAACATCATCGTTGACGAAAAGATTAAATATTATTAAATGTCTCGCTACCCATAAATTTAACTGCAACACTAAATCTTTGATTTCCGTTATAAAAGCTTTAATTTTTATCAAAATTCAACTATTGTCTGCCAATTTACGGCTCAGCCCCCTACTCTGTTCTGAGGAAAATTAATTCCATAATTAATGCGGCGATAAGATTATCGCTGGGCGCCCTGCGCTCAACTCCAATAAAAAATATGTATTTTGAGGCTAACATAAGGTCTTTAAATGCACAAAATCAAATACTAACCTCTAAATTGTTTCGTACACTACTGTACAACAGTAACACCCCTCTGACTCAAATAGTTAAAAAAACAAAACTGTCAAAAAAGATACCTAGAATACCTTCAACTATATATAGAACAATTCAAAACTGTAGAAAACTAGAACTACCATCATTCATTAATAGCAACAAAGTCAAGAAATTTCCTCCCTGGTTACTAAATACAGGCATCATAGATACATCCCTACATGAATTTGCTAAAGCCAATACAGATAATTCCCAATACAAAATCTTATTTGTTTCGATCAAAAGTAAACTTTGTGACTCTAAGTTTATTTTCACTGACGGTTCTAAAACCGATATATCGATAACGTACAGTATAACTACTGAAACTGAAACAATTAAAACAGCAATACTTCCCACCCACAGTTCAATATTTACTGCAGAGTTGATAGCCATTCACGAAGCATTGTTATACGTTTACACCAAAAAACGAAAATTTTCTATCTGTACAGATTCTCTTACTTCTTTAGCATCCATCACAAATATATCAAACTCTGAGTTTTACCCTTCTAACATTAGGAACATTTTAATAAAAAGGTTCCCTGACATAACATTAATCTGGGTTCCTGGCCACTGCAACATAAAAGGAAATGAATATGCAGATTCCCAGGCGAAATATTCAGCAAAACGCCCTTTACTTACAACACAAAACTATAATCGTAAAGACATTGATAAACTAATTGACAAACACTTTGATAATATTGACAGAGACCATTCTTTCAGTTCATCATCAACCTGGTACAAAAACATCAATCATTATAAAAAAAATATTTATGACGTCTTGACTGGCAATCAAACACATGCTAAAAGAGTTGACTACATCATATTCGAAAGGCTTCGACTAGGCCATACCAGAGTAACACATGGATCACTATACAATCCAAATATTACACACTTTTGTAACTGCAATATTTCATTACCAACTACACCATCACACTTTCTTTGCCAATGCACTAAAACTGAAAACGCCCGAAGAGTAACATTTAAAAATACTAGTCCCCTACATCCACTATCCACACCCTCTCCCGATAACATATCATTAATGATTAAATTTCTTAAATTATCCAACCTTTATAACAAAATATAACACAATTCCCTAAGTTAAGTAAACTTTTTGTAATATTTATATTGAGCTGAAGGCCTATGTTGCTATTGCTCTTAGTAAAATTACCTTATAATTTCAATTATGGGTTAATAAATAAATAAATAAATATGTATATGGGGTCTGGGTGAAAAAATAGGCCGATTATTATCATATTTAGTTGTTTTTTCCGCAAAAATATATATTTTTTGATTTATATGCGGATTATGCCTGAAAATTGTTAAACAGGGTTTATTCTTGGATTAAAGTTGAATGGGTGGATTTGACCGATATCTAGGTGATAACCTGGATATGACGAAATGTTAGTCGGTCTGATAGGAGTTATTTGTATGGAGGTAGGTTTGAATATGCACCGATTTTTACCAGTTCAATAGGGATCGTCCGATGGTCGAAGTTTATCGAAATATATTTATATGTGCGACTTGTAGTTTGATTACAAAGTTTATATAAACACACAAAAAAAGAAAACGGATGGACATCCCTTAATTGACTCAAAAAGAGATTCAGAATTGATTGATTCAAATATTTTTGCTAAGAGGTATGGGGTATAAGAATAGTTTATATACTTTATGTAATTTTTTTGAAGATTTATGAAAAGCTTATTGCTATTAAAAAAAATGTCTTTCAAAATCATCCTTCATGCTTCGCAGTATTTCAAATCAGCTGATGCAGAATTTCTAAGGCCTTGGTAGTCACGGTTATTGAGTCGATTTCAGACTAGAATATTAAGGTGTTTCAAGTTTTTGCAAAATCGAGGGTGAATCGATAAGACTTTAATGAGCACTAAGAATTTAAAACAAAGTAAGTTTCTGAAAAAAGTCAAGTTACAAAAACGAGCGGCAAAATTTTAACTAAATCCTTCATTTATATTTTTTGATAAGCATTGAGACAACTTTTTTTTTTTGAAAAAAAAACCATGTTATCATGCACTTTAATTGCCTAAACTCGAAGTTGAGGCAGTTAAAGTGCGTGAAGGTCCACTAAGTTCGATTTTTCAAGACAAATTATGTACGAAAAAGCCATCGGCAAATGGATCCCGCATATCCTCGCAATCGAGAATAAACGCAATCATGTGACTGATTCAGAAGCTAGCTTAGAGCTATCCAATCGCGAGCTTGATGAATATCTTCGTCGATTCATAACTGTTGCTAAAAGATAGATTCAACACGAGAAAAACATTAGTCAAAGCAATGGATGCCATCACGTGAATCCGCCCAAAGAAAGAAGTGTAATCGGATGGGAAGGTTGTGGCCACTATTTTTTTTTTTTTGGAATATGAATGGATTTATTTTGACTACTAAAAAAAGGATTTTAATAACTGGATAATATTAACCATCATTATTGTGCCAATTAGGCAAAGAAATTAAGTAAAATACGCCCAAGTTTGGCCAAATAATGACGCTCAGATGCAGTTTCGATGGCAAAAATCCTCGACATTTGGTTAGAATTGTTGCCACATTTACCTTATACTTCAGATTTAAATTCCAGCGGCTGGCTTGGCAGAAGAGGATACGAGCCGAATGAGCAGGGTATCTCTACAAGAGATGCCTATTTTGAGGACCTCTGGGAATATTACTTTGCGGTTGGCTTAAACAAGTTTGAAAATAGCTGGATGAAGTGTATAGAAGTGAAAAATAAAAAAATCGAACTAAAACGCATATATTTTTTTATATTTTTGCCTGAAGATTTATTGCACTGCATTTTATAACTTCGTCTTTGATAAAAGGATTATTTAAGTCCTTGTGAATGTTAGGAGGAACACTTGTAATTGTTCATAAAAACTATTTTGTCTGCTTTGCTATTTTTTAATATAAGACGATAAGCCAGTTACCCATATCTGAATATCACATCACCATATAAGAGTTTTGAGTTATAAGGCAGTAGTTTACTATTTAAGCCAGGTTTTGAGTTTCACTTTTAGAAATATTTCGTTGCAAATTTGAAAAAATAAAAAAATTGTTTAAATTTAATTAATTAAATTTTAAAAATAAAGTCACGTCCACTCTGTTCTCAGCTTTCTGCGTTTGCATTACATCAAGCTTTCTATATTTTTCGTTTCGATTGGCAGTCTGATTACTTTTCTCACATTGTGAAACAATCAATGGATTGATGTCTTTTTAATCAAATTCAATATTATTATTATTGTAGCAGCGTAATAAGCTCAAGCTAAAACAAACCAAAATAGGGTAGGTCAATCGTCGATTTATATAAAGGGAATAATCTATTTTCTAAAAATTATTCTTTATACACTTCTGCAATACCCGAAAAGAAATTTCGAATCAAATTTTCAACGCTGTCCGAAGTAGTTGAATCTGTAATTACCTCTCTTTAAAAGCTCTATAATATTGAGGTCCAGAAAGCTTAGACGCAAGTTTCCTCAACGCAGTAATTTTTCTTTCATAAAAGTTGAAACAACTTTCTTGATCTATTTTCTATGACTTGCTTTAGCTACTCAGAGGCTTTGGAACCTTGCAATTCTTTTGGTGCTTTAAGCCATTCTATTTTTTAACCTTACTGACATTCGTTCCGCATTTTTTTGCATCATCTCTGGTGAGGACATACTTGAGCAATCTTATTCTTTAAATTTCTAGTTCGCGGTTTAATGTTTTTTGTAAGAAAATGTAATGGATTTGTATTTGATTTGTCAACAAATAATTTTCTTGGCTCGGATCATTTCAACTTGGCTCAAAAATAACACAAGGGAGCAAGGTTTTTGTTGATTCAGAACTGAATATTGTTTTTAAAATTTTTTGGGATTTTATTATTTTTTATAAAAATAAAAAATCTTATTTTCGATCTAATGATTGAGTTTGAAATTATTCAGGCTCAAGATCAAATGTTTTTACTTTAAATAAAGCAAAAACGTTGGCACATTTGTTTAAAAAAATTGATCTATATTCTGCGTGATAGTTTATACAGCTGTTTCAGGAAGAGTCACCAACCCTCATAAGTAACCAAAAGCAGTATATAGTTTGTTTGGTAAAAAGTTAAATTCATTTGCTGAAAACAACCAAATGAGAATTCAAGCAAAAGTTATACTATTTAAGCCTCTTTCAACATAACAAACTAAACAAATATGCCAATGTTTTTGCTTTATTTAAAATAAAAACATTTAATCTTGAGCCTGAATAAAGATCGAAAATAAGATTTTTTATTTTTATAAAAAATAATAAAATTAAAAATACGGCGGGCTCGCCGTAAACGCTAAAGGCCTAGTTCGCCACACGTTGTTAAAATGTATTCCTACTGTAAATGTAACGTTGGCAGTTAGTGAAATTATAGAACGTAAAAATGAACCAGCATGTTGCTATGTAAAATTAACCAAACTTTATCAGCTGTTCACAAATGTCACGTACAAACGTAGCAAAAATCTATATTCAACAGAATGGGACGTTCGGGTTACGTGACAGTTGAGTTCGGTAACTGCTCTAAATGCTTTTCATATAACAGAAAAAACAGCTGACACGTTTGTTTAAGGTTACGTGTGGCTAACTAGGCCTTGAATGTAAGTTTAGCAAAAACAAATTATTTTTCTTGTTTTTTCAAGACAAAAGCAAGCATGTATATTGTAGTATGCAAAGTGTTCTCATATACAAACATGTTTGTTTCAAAGTTGTTCTATATTTTAGTTTGTTATGTTGGAAGAGTCTTAAATAGTACAAGTTTTGCTTGAATTCTCATTTGGTTGTTTTCAGCAAATATATATGAATTTAACTTTTTACCAAACAAACTATCTACTGCTTTTGGTTACTGATGAGGGTTGGTGAGTCTTCCTGAAACAGCTGTGTAACCTGTCGTGCAGAATATAGACCAATTTTTTGAAACAAATGTGCCAATGTTTTTGCTTTATTTAAAGTAAAAACATTTGATCTTGAGCCTTAATAATTTCAAACTCAATCACTAATTATTTGGGATGCTGAATCCAAATCTGCACGTGTTTTTTTTCAGAGCCTACGGTCAAGCTCGAGTACTCGAGCTACTTGAGTAGTAAATGAGTTACTCGAGCTTAACGAGTAGCTCGAGTAGTAAAAATTAACATTTTTAGTGTTTGAAACCATGTAAAACGATAAATATAAGTACGTAGTACAACAAGTATATACCTTTTGGAATCATACAAGTACCAAGAATATCGTCCTTCAATTTCACTTGAATCGGAATATCCTAGTGGCGTGTGCAAACTACTACTCGAAAAAGCTCGACGCCTTTCCATACAAATGTACGAAAATTTTCACTTCATAGATGTTTGATTTCATTTAAAAAAAAAACTTTCCCAAAATACATGGTATGATTTTATATATTTTAAAGTCAGTTGCACTAATAGATTACCCACCTGAAATATTAAAACATTCTGATAAAAACTATGGAGTGGGCTAACTACTACTCGAAAAAGATCATCCACTTTCCACTCAAATGTATGAAAATATGATCTGCGTATATGTTTGATGCCTATTAATAAAAAATTTTTCAAGAACAATTGGAAAAAGCTCTTAGTACTTTAATCTGAATATATGTAGAGAATATATTTTCAAAATTTCAAAGCATGTCGACAAAAATGTTGGCGCGTGGGATATTTTGCAAAAAGTGAAAAAAAAAATAAAAAGAAAATTTTTGAATTTTTCCACTGTCTGTAACTGACTATATTCGTAGATTACTCATAACAAATTTTAAACAATTCCGACCTAAATTGTGCCATCGGGATAGCACTACTCGACTAATGTTGGCCACTTTCTATACAAATGTGTGAAAATATGCTCTTATTTGAAGTTTGATGGTATTTTCCAGAATGACGTAACAAAAAATTATATTCGATAGAGCTGTCTATATAAAAAGAACACTTCCTTCAAGTTTCAAAACATTCCGACAAATTGAAGCTTGGAGGATCTAGTACTTGACAAAAAACAGAAACTAAAATAAATATTTTTTTTTCACTGTCCGTAATTGACCTTATTCACAGATGACTCATATAAAAAATTAAGTCATTCCTTTTAAAATTATGATCTCGGTGAACGAGTACTCGAAAAAGATCACCTACTTTCTACTTTAAAAAAAATTTCCATCACGACTTGCTAAACTTTTTTAAAATTTCAAAGTATTCCAACAATAATTGTGCTGTCGGCGAACTACTACTCGAAAAAGCTTGACCACTTTCCATACAAATATAAGAAAAAACTCACTTCATGCAAGTTTCACATCGATTTACAAAAACAAGTAAGAAAATTATACTCGTTCGAGACCGACTATATGATACGCTATACTATGCGTTTAGAGACCCTATCTCATAGGCCCAACTAACTGGAAATGGAAAATAAGCATGAACCAAATTTGAGTGGGATTTTTATTAATTTTTTTTGGCTGCAGATATGAAAAAGTTCATATCGGATGCTATATCTATATGGGGACTAGGCCCAAAAATGGAATGATCCTGACCATGTTTGGTGAAGTCTCTTGTATTTTGCAAAAATATATACAAACAAAATTTGAGAAGAATCAGTGCAATATTTTAGTTTTTTGATAGATTTAAGTGAAGATCGGGAAGCAGCTTTATATGGGGCCTATGACTAAGAAATGTTCCAGGGATCATTTTTAGATTACTCATTAATGGATGTAATAAACGCATACAAACCAAATTTGAGTAAGATCTATATGACAATTTGGATCTTATGGCAATTTATGTCGATTTCATAGGATTCATTTGTATGGGGGCTAGGTCTGAACATAGATCGATTCTCACCAATTTCAACAGCGTTCATCCTATGGCCAATATAAGCTTACATACCTAATTTCATCAAAATATATTCATATTTGCGACCTGCAGTTTGATGACAAGGTTTACGTGGACACACAGACGGACGGACGGACGGACACACGGACAGACATCGTTAAATCGAATCAGTTAGTGATTCTGATTCGATCGGTTTAATTAAAGATGGGTCTAGGTCAAATATTGTTGGTAGTTACAAAAGCAGCACAAAGTCATTATACCAAGCCACATAGTGATATAAGGTATAAATATTTAAGGCCGACAGCACAATTATTGTTGGAATACTTCGAAATTTTAAGAGGATTATCTCGATATATTTGCAACTAAAAATAGTAAAAAAAGTTAAGCAAGTCGTGATGGAAATTTTTTTTAAAGTTACATCAAACTTGAAATAAGAGCAAATTTTCACACATTTGTATAGAAAGTAACTGATCTTTTTCGAGTATTTGTTCGCCGAGAGCACAATTTTAATCGGAATGACTTAATTTTTTTATGAGTCATCTTTGAATAATGTCAATGACGGGCAGTAAACAAAATTTTTTTAAAATTTTTTTTTTTTAGAATATTTGAAACTTGAAATGTTCTCTTTATATACTCAGCTTTAACGAGTATAATTTTTTGTTACGTCATTGTGGAAAAGTTTCTGGAAAATATAATGAAACTCAAATAAGAGTATATTTTCACACATTTGTATAGAAAGTGGCCAATATCAGTCGAGTAGTGCTATACCGATTCGATGCCACAATTTTGGTCGGAATGGTATAAAAATTTATATGAGTAATCTATGAATGTAGTCAATTACAGGCAGTGAAATTTTTTATTTACTTTTTTTATTTTTTTACAACACTTTTGTCGAAATGCTTTGAAATTTTGAAAACATATTCTCTACATGTATTCAGATTAAAATACTTATGGTACGGTCACATTAGGCTAATATTTGACTAAGAACGGCAAATATTTGTTTGATTCAGTCTGACCACAAAATATTATTTGCCGTCAAACAACAAAACAGCTGATTTTAGGCAAACAAAATTATTTGCCTGCAAACAAATATTTGACAAATGTGGCCACTCACGAGCAAATATTTTCTTCTATTTTGGGCAAATAATTAGTTGATGTTTAGTTGTTGTTTCAGCAGTGATGTCAACTTTTAAAACTTAATTCAGTTATTACTTCAAAAAAAGCTCTTTCTTTTCAAAAACGTTTGTTGTGCAACTTGTTAATATTCATTAACAATTGTTTTTAAAGAAAACTGTTATCACAAATAAATGTGAAATTTTAAAATTGTTTTGAAGTTGTACAACAAATGGAGTTTAGAGGCAATGCTTTGTTTTTTTTGTGTTTTGTTTTTTGTTGTTTTTGTGGAAAATATTTTTTTTCGGCGGTCGAGCCTATTTTCTGAGTTATGGACCTCCAAAGTTTTGACATTGACTTGTATATCACCTTGTTATTAAGTATCAAATCAATTAACCGAAATCAATTAACCCGTTATGAACCTATTTTTTAAAGTTATTTTGGGAAAACGTGGTATTATCTCAAGAACTGACCCATATAATGTTGGTATTTATAACTGAATGAAAGCTGGATCCACTGGCTTTGTTTTAATGTATATTTTGACCTCTTAACCACTTTAGGATCGGATATATTAGGGATTTTACCTTCAATTTGAAGTTTTTTTTTTAATATGTTGTTATTTCTATTTCTGTAGTATAACAAATAAAAGGTTAATTTCAAATATAGTTATTAATGGGTTAATTTCCCTAAAAAATAAGATACTTGATTTTCTATTGAACTAGCTTACAAATGACGATGTATATCCGGTCCTGAAAGGGTTAAAAGGTCAAAATATTCATCGAAATAAAGCTAGTAGACCCAGATTTCATTCAGTTTATGTAAAAACATACACGATATAAAAAGTTCGGAAGTCCATAACTCGGAAAATAGGCTCGAGCGCCGAAATAAATCTTTTTCCAGAACCTCAATATAATGTTTTATAAGTGGTGAAAATTTGAGACCGATCGGGGCATTACCCCTAACCTCCACTTAAGCCAAATTTATTTTAAATTTATTTTAATTTAGCGTATTTACCATTTTAAAAACACAGAGTTTGCCACACTGTTACATCTGTAATATTAGATTGTGACTGATGTTTTATTCTACCGTTTTATCCCGATTTTGACCAACTGTATATTATTTGAAAGGTATTTCTTTTTAGCCGATTTGCAGATTTACAGATTTTTAAATTTGTTCCTTTATTTTGAGTAAATTGCATTTAAAGTTGCTACTAACACATACATAAAATTATACAATGCTCTGTGTGTGTTTATTAAATTTCTTAATGTGTTTGTAATAAAAAGAATATATTTTTTGCGTTGGCTATAATTGATTAGCATATTTTTAGGGTCTTTATTTAATGAAAAATTAAATTTCCTAGAATTTGCGCTCGAATTTCGAGGGCTGGAATCTGCTAGTTACTTAAAATAAACAGCTGTTTATTTTGTAAACAAAGAAAAAAATAATTATAGTTAAAAATACTATTTAAATATAATATAACAGAAAACTTCCAAAACTATCACCGATGCGCTCCACAGAACAAAAGAAGAAAACTTTCCTCCTCGTGCAACATTTGGAAATTTTTGATCAAATATATTTTTAATTTTTGACTGTTTGATCAACCAATTTTTTAGTCAAAGATTTGTTCAAGTGTGACCGCACGGCAAATATGTTTTCCTTGTTTTTATTTGCCACTATTTGGCAGCTATTTGATCAAACAAAAAGAGGCAAATAAATGTGCCTAGTGTGACCACAAAATCAACTCTGTATTTGTTTCCCAAAATTTTGGGCAAATACGAGAAAACAAGTTTGAGTCAAATATTTGCCTAATGTGACCGAGTAGTAGTTAGCCCACTCCATAGTTTTTATCAGAATGTTTTAATATTTCAGGAAGGTTCTCTATCAGTGTAATTGACTTTAAAATATATAAAATCATACCATGTATTTTGGGAAAATTCTTTTTTAAATGAAGTCAAACATCTATAAAGTGAATATTTTCATACATTTGTATGGAAAGGCGTCGAGCTTTTTCGAGTAGTAGTTTGCCCACGCCGATTCAAGTGAACTTTAAGGATGATATTCTTGGTACTTGTACGATTCCAAAAAGAATACATTTGTTATACTAAATATTTATATTAATCTTTTTACATGCTTTCAAACATGAAAAATGTTAATTTTTACTACTCGAGCTACTCGTTGACTTCTCGTTAACTACTCGAGCAGCTCGAGTAGCTCGAAGCTCGTGTAATGGGGGACTCGGTCTTTTTCTCTCAGCTCTACTTTTCGCGATATACCGTTATGTTCAAAATTAAGGCTCTTCCACTACATACATTGGAATAATTTGAAAACTGATAATCATATTCAGTTAAAAAAAAAAATCTTAAACTCGCCAACAATATTATCTTTAAGCCGTGCATACATTGGTTTTAAATTTTCCCAGTAGTTTCAGAGATATCATTGAATTTTTGACAAAAATAACAATTTTCAGAAAAAAAAAAAAAATTTTGTTTTTTAAAAATTCATAAAAAATAAAAATGCGACATATATCACAGATTTGGTCTAAGAGCATTTAGTTAAACATATTTCGAATAAAATGAGCTTTATTTCATGGTCATCGGTGCACAACTTTTGATTTTGTTCACAATTTACTGAGAAAACTCAATTGATAAAAATCGCGATTTCCATACAAAAACAACATTTTTTAAAAACTATGTGTGTGTTTGCTGCTGTTCTATTTACGCAATAAGTGTGTTATAGTAATTGTTTTTATGCCACTGATTTCAGATATTAAGTCAAATTCTTTCTATCGACTATAGTTTTCAATTTATCAATAAAATAAAATAGTCTATCATCATATAGATATCCCAATGACGCTGGTACCGCTCCTCTAAAGTGCGAATATCTTTATATATCTTTATGTTTTTCACTGAAGTCTCCAAGATTTTAAGGGAAACAATCCAATTTACTGTATAGGTAGTGTACCATAATGTTCATATTAAAACCAAGCTGCTGGAAATGTGATAGCATATCATCCACGTGGTCTGAATAGTGTTCATCCGTGTGGTTTCCCAGGAAATTGTGCACTATCAAAACAAATTCATTCCAAGCATTTCTTGCAATATCTGTCATGGAACTACTAAAGTTTTCATCAATAATTAACCTTTTGAATTGAGGGCAATTCAAAGTGCCAGCTTTCATGGAGCTTGATATGGAGAGGTGGCAGTATTATGCGATCCTTAGGCACAAGTGGTTGATTAACAATATTCTGGTTTCCTGGAACCATAGCTTCCCTCGAAGGCCAGTCTTTCAGATCTTCCAGTGTTCAGATCTGGCTCTGCTATATTATCTGACTTTAAGTGAACGTAATAAGACTTTACACTTTTTCCAGTTTTGGATTTTTCAATATTTTTAAATATACAAAATTAAATTTTTTTTATTTTATAGTTGGCGTTTGTGTGTTGGGAATGTTTTGATTTTTGCTTTTTGCTTCTAAAGGTGAGAGTTATATGAATACATTTCTATTCATTTATTTTGATAATCCATCTCTAGCCAATCGCCTAATTGAAAATACGTGAGTTGCAGAAGTCTAAATACTATTGATGTGTTCTCATGAACATGTAAGATTGTCGTATCGTCAGCAAAAGCCGATAGAATACTCCCTTGTGTGACCTGGCTTTATAGGAGCTTGTGCTGGGTGATAGGACGTGTTTATCTATATATATATACTACATATCTCAAACGGTGAAAAAACATAAAAAATTTGATAATGATGATATTTTAGTAATATGCCATAATGAGTAGTCAGTATTAGGTGTGCTACCTAGTTCTATAAGGAAATTTTTTACCATCGACCATTCTATTCTATAGAGAGAAAAAATACCATGAACATTTGAAAACACGTTCAATAAATACTCGCTATACAAGAGTGGATTGAAAACTAAGAAAAACTCGTTTTTTTCAGGCAAATAACAAAATATTCATGTTCGGATTTGGCCGAGCAATGGAAAAGGCATAAAAAAGTGAATTCGATCGCAGACTAACCAATCTATGCAAGAACCATTTTGAACTTTAAGTGCGACTATTTATTTATATATGCTAAGATCGGAAATAGAAAATTTTTTATTTTTATTTTATTTTTTGATTTTCGAGTATATAAAATAGTCACCGCTAAAGTGCAGACATTTTCTGACATTTTGTTGCCCATTGTTATTATTGAAAAGCTTTATTTAGCAACGATATTTTGTTCATACTTCTTAAGCCTGGTATTCTTATAAAGCGAGCAAATTTTGCAGACTACAGAAAATATTTGAAATCAACAAACATATCTCCTGACGAGAAACCGCTAAAATCATTATCCATGATTTTCATGCGGATCTTTCCCTTTAGGATTTAAAAATGCATATAAAATTCTTTTGGTGCAGAATTATAAATAAAATAAAATCTAACAAAGTTGTTATACATTTGAAAAACTCTGAACTGTTATAAAAATAACGGTGGGACTGTGGCGTGCAGCTTGCTATTCAATTTGTAACGCATAAAGTATAAATTGTTTTGATCCTTTCAAGTACCAGAGACGTCAGTCTATTTGTTGGTCTGTTTATATCAATATCGTGTCAAAATACGTGGTACTCTGTACTTTTAAAATTATGTTTTAACATCTAATTTCTTCCACAATATTGATCTTCAATCTTAAAACTTAATTTTAACCTTAAGTTTTATACAACACAATGGGAGGGTAAACAAGATTCGGCATGTTTGAATTGAAAATTTTCCATTACTGTTTTGCTGGTCTTTCAAACTACAACAAAAAGTTTTATTGTAATTTTCAAAACACTCCATTCAAACTCTAGAAAATATTCATATTTACCAAATGTTTGCTTGTTATTTTTTCATATGATGCTGCCTAAAAACTGATTGGCTACAAAAGGCAAAATTGTATATGCTTCATTTTATATAACGCATAAATATTTCTCTTTGTTCATCATCATTTTGGTATAGAAATACAAAATGGAATATTTAAGGTTTGTATCCTTTTACTTAGAAACAAAATTTGAATTTGAGTTTCAAATCGTAGATGGTCAAATGGTCAGTTGAACTTATTATCATGAAAAGAGTTTAAGATTTTACCACTATGTTCATGCCAAGTAAAATGTTTCTCCTTTTTAACCCAAATACAGGGTTATATATGAAGTGATTATGTGATGATTAGCAGTATCAAATTCCTAAGACCAACAAAAAAAGACCTTTGGCTTCTTTTTGTAATGAAAAGATTTTTATGATTGATACTCTAACTGCCACGAAATTCTTAAGCCTTTTTCGATGTTCAGTTGTCAGACACTTCGACCTGACAACGAACTGATATCTTATATCCTTAGAACATATTTTAAAACATTTGAGAGTCTGGGCCGTCATTATAGACAAATCGAAAACGACTGGCGCGAAATACAACTACCAATGGCCCTACCACCACAAAGCTTTTAAAACAAACGAATTGTTTACCATAGGAATGCGCAACTAATAAAAATCGTCGCAGTTGTAGCGAACGTTTTAATACTTTTCATTGTGGTCGTTGTATACAGTAAGGTGGCAGGCCTTTTTGACTGACTTGCATATTGTTTGGTAAAGTTATTCATATTTTTTGGCCTAAATAAGAATCGGCGGCTTACTAGCATCTCTTAATGAAAAACCCTGTACTATTCTATAGAAGTACCAACATTTATGTCAGTTTATTTTTCTTAACTAAACATACATACTAAACATACTTTGCTACAAGGGTTGTATGAAATGTTTTCTTATTACTCGTATACTGTCAGAAATAATTGAATTTATTAGTACCATAGTCATGTCATAGTCATTTCTTTTATATCATCTTTAAACTTTTGTCAGGTTTTATTTAACGTCAATGACATAAAACGCCTTTTACATTGAATAATGAAATTTTAATAATATATAAGAAGGGTCAAGTTTTAAAGTGGCCAATTTTCAGCAATACAAGCAATACAATATTTTATATTGATTTTACACTACAAGATGTAATATTAAATAATACAAACAATTAACTACTTTAACTAACTTAGTATTTATATACAATTTAAAAATAGTTTATTTAGGAATACTCTTCCTTAATATAATATATAATTTCTGAATTAGAAACTAATTTATTAAAGTTCTCGTACTATGTGTGAGCGATTGCGTTTGTATTTCAATTTCTAAACACCGAAGTCGGATTCGATGTTGCCACTGTACCATGTACCATCAATTTTTTCTGTTTTGATTTATATAATACATATTACCGGAGAATTGTAAAGATCATTGATTTTATATATTAATTTAATTGTATGAATTGTGATAATTAGTTGATAAAATGGAATAATTAATTTTTATTATTGGTTTATATTATTGGTTGTTTCAACCATTAATCGGGATTTTTACTAATAGCTATGCAGTATAAGAATCAAAAGATATTATTATTTATTTAGTTTTTAATAATTTATACATTTTATATTATCTAATATTAATAAGCAAGGCGATTTCTGGTGACAAATTCTACACCTTCAATTGCCTACCGGTTTTCGCCAAAAATACCCCATTGGAAAGGTTTTTCTTTTTTTCTATCCACCATATTTATAGATTTGCGCCATTTGGAACATTTTTTTTGGGTAAAATTCATTTAAAGTTGTTACTAACACATACGTAAAAAAAAACTATATAATGCCAAACCACGCTTGAGAAAATATATATATGTATATATTCTGTTTTATTTTAAATTATTATTTTTTAAGAAGAGAAAATTAATAACCTTATAATTTTTAATACAGTTCCACATATTACTTAAAAACGTTTTTTTTTTAATTTCTAACAAAATTTATAATTATCATGTAATAGTGAAAATAGCCCATTATATTTTAGCCTACAAATATACAATCTATTACTATATTTTTTACATTGTTGAGAATCTTTTTTATGCAATTGCTGATTTCAGTCAATTCATTGTGTATGAATTGTACAATTTTTAATTGTGTAGTTCGGTCATATTTTTCTCCCTTCACCTTGTAGTGCTCTTTTGGTATCTTTACATCGCTAATTTTTCTATATACTATTTCAGCGATCTGTGTAGGTTCATTGTACTTGCAAAAGTGTAAATTGTCCTTTTGATTGACTACCAGGACATTGTTAAGAGCTTTTTTTTAAATTGTGAAATGTTAGTGACATATTCATAAAGATTTAATTAACTGCATTATTTATTTTGGGGCGCAAGTGATTGGTATTTAACTCTACATTTGACATTTCTCACACATTCGCCAAACTCAACGAGCTATAAATATTAAATTTGGACTCATAACAAAAAAAAAAAAAAAACACATGTTTTTAAAACAAAAAAATCGTTCACGCTATAGATGTGGGGGTACACGAATTTATATTTTTGCTTTCATCGCTTATGAAGTGTCATTCTGGCCAATTCTTTAATTTAAACAAATATTTCGGATAAGTTTACGAACTTTTTTTGGATTGATACTAACGCCAAGGCTTTCTCTTAGTTAGGGTGTATTTTGTCGTGGGTTAGTTATTATTATTCGAGTATCCATATCCAGTGTTGGCATAATTTTTTTTCAGAAAAACTGGCAATTTCTAAAAAAAAGCTTTTTTTGTTAAAAAAAATAATAATAATAAAATCACATATGTATATCCACCTTTAACTCAATTTTATTGAAACATAACATAAACAAGTAAGGAAATTAGAGCCGGTCCAAACCGACTATACGATACCCTATACCATACGTTTAGAGACCCCATCTCTTAGGCCCAAATAATTGGATATAGAATATAAGCATAAACCAACTTTGAGTGGCATTGATATTAATTTATTCGGCTTCGGATATGAAAAAGTTCATATCGGATGCTATATTTATACGGTGACTAGGTCGAAAAATGGACTTATCCTGACCACATTTGGTAAGATCACTTATTTTCTGCAAAAATATATAAATACCAAATTTGAGAAAAATCTGTGCCTACTTTTTTTTTTTTTTTTGATAGATTTAGACTAATAAACATACACAAACCCAATTTGACCGAGATCTGTAAGACAATTTAAGTCGATTTCAGAGGGATGGACTAGGTCTGAACATGCACCGATTTTCACAATCGTTAATGCTGTGGCCGATAGAAGCTTATATACCAAATTTCATCAAAATATATTCATATTTGCGACCTGTAGTTTGATTAAAAGCTTTACAGGGACAGACAGACAGACGGACGGACGGACGGACATCGCTAAATCCACTCAGAAAGTGAATCGGTATAATAAGAGATGGGTCTAGGTAAAATATTTTTGGTAGTTACAAACATCAGCACAAAGTCGTTATACCCTGAACATATAGTGATATAGGGTATGAACGACTTAAAAGTTGGTCAACTGTAGCTTCTAGCGAAAGACAACGTGTCTTGTGAAGGGTGTAGCATTTTATGAGGATTGCAATCTGAAAGTATTTGCAGGTCTTTAAACAAATCTATCCTCTTTGCATCACGTTCGATATAATTTGGCAAAAAACTACAAGCATTATTTGCACACAACACAAATGAATGGCAAATACATTTGAATGTTGTAAGGTATGGGCAATCGTCTTTCAATAGTGCAGCCATTGAATGATGAACACACGTAGTAATTCAGTAGTTAATCATAATTCAAATTTGTTTAAATCTAAGCATATGTAACAAATAAATATATAATGAATATTAGAATAATTCCATATAAAATTAATTATATATTTATTTCATTATAAATAAAAATAAAATAAAAACTTCATTAATTTGAAAAAAAAAAAACAATTTGTTTGGGAAAACATCTGAAAACCTTTTCAGCACTTCAAAAAACTTCAATAAAAAAATAAATCTTCACACACGGCAACACTGTCCATATCTAATCAAATGATGGTCTTGTTTATGAGTATTTTTTAAATTATAAAATATATTTAATAGTGTAATTAATATGCAAATTTTGATTTTGTTTCAATGATGCGTGATAGAGAAGAACAAAACTGAGAATAGTGGAAATTAGAAGTATAAATGCAAAGAAGTTCAAAAATTCAAAAAACAACGATTGTTTGTTTGAACAGAGTTGTATCTTCCAAGATTAATACGAAGTAAAAGCTGTATGGTATGAAAACTGATTCTTAACCACACTGCTGGTAGGCCCGACTTTAGGTGAGTGTGTTAAATCGCTGACCCAAAAGTGCAACTAAGAGTGTATTTGAGATAGAAAAGTAGAAAAATTTCATATAAAAGCAATCTATTCAATTATAACATAATAATTAGCACATGTTCAATAAAATCACTGATGAAGGCTGAAATACCAGAAACTAGTCTGATTAAAGGTGCATTGTAGTTTTAAAATATATTATTTTTTTACACCATTCCGTGAGCTGCATTCACAATTTCTGCTATTTTCGCAGACTTTTTGCAATTTTATAGTGGTAAATAACTAAATTTATAACATCAATTCTAGTATAGCAAACATAGAATCTCCATAATAAAATTGATCGTTATTTCACTGTAAGATAAAAACCAGACCTTTTCTCATTGAACTAACATCCATTTGTTGTATAAATGTTGACCAAATTTAATTTTGGTCACACTAATAATACCTACTTTAAAAAGATATTCATTTAGAAAATATTTCCATAAAATAAAAAAACAAGTAAGAAATTATAGGCGGTCTAGACCGACTATAAGATACCATATACCATGGTTTGATCTGCGGTCAATCTAATTGGATATAGAAAATAAGCATAAACCAAATTTGGGTGCCATTGTTATTAATTTTTTTGGCTGCAGATATGAATAAGTTCATATCGGGTGCTATATTTATATGGGGACTAGGCCAAAAAATGGACCGATCCTGACCATACTTTGTAAAGTCACTTATATTTTGAAAAAATATACACAAACCAAATTTGAGAAAATCTGTGCAATATTTTTGTTTTTTGATAGATTTAAGTGTAGATCGGGAACCAGCTCTATATGGGGCCTATGAGTAACAGTTATCCCATAGGGATCATTTTTGGACTACTCATTAATGGATGTAATAAACGCATACAAACCCAATTTGAGTAAGATCTATATTAATATTTGGATCTTATTGCAATTTATGTCGATTTATAGGGGTCATTTGTATGGGGGCTAGGTCTCAACATGGACTGATTCTCACCAATTTCAATAGCGTTCATCCTATGGCGTTCATCAGATAGCAGCTTATATACCAAATTTCATCAAAATATATTCATATTTGCGACCTGCAGTTTGATTACAAGGTTTACATGGACGGACGGACGGACATCGATAAATCGAATCAGATAGTGATTCTGATTCGATAGGTATAGTAAAAGATGGGTCTAGGTCAAATATTTTTGATAGTTACAAACAGCAGCACAAAGTCATTATACCCAAACCACATAGTGGTATAGGGTATAATTAATTACAAAATATTTTACTTTTGTATGTGGTCCATTTTCAATGTGGAACAACCTGTCAACTAGCTGAAAGTATGTAATTAGCGAAATCCTTATCAATAAAAATGATAGCAGGCTACTTCACATCTTGAAGTCGATGACAAGTCCCATATGCAAAATGGTTTTTATGAAGTTATTTTTAATCCATGTTAAAACATCATTTTTATACCCTATACCACTATGTGGTTTGGGTATAATGACTTTGTGCTGCTGTTTGTAACAACCAAAAATATTTGACCTAGACCCATCTTTAATTATACCGATCGAATCAGAATCACTTTTTGAGTTGATTTAACAATGTCCGTCCGTCCGTCCGTCCGTCCGTCCGTCTGTGTGTCCATGTAAACCTTGTAATCAAACTGCAGGTCGCAAATATGAATATATTTTGATGAAATTTGGTATATAAGCTTTCATTTGCTATGGAATGATCGCTATTGGAATTGGTGAGAATCGGTCCATGTTCAGACCTAGCCCCCATACAAATGACCCCTATAAAATCGACATAAATTGACATAAGATCCAAATTGTCGTATAGATCTTAGTCAAATTGGGTTTGTATGTCTTCATTACATCCATTAATGAATAGTCCAAAAACGATCCCCATATAGAGCTGCTTCCCGATCTTCACATAAATCTATCAAAAAACAAAAATATTGCACTGATTCATCTCAAATTTTGTTTGTATATATTTTCGCAAAATACAAGAGACTTTACCAACCATGGTCAGGATCGGTCCATTTTTGGACTTAGTCCCCATATAGACATTGCATCCGATATGAACTTTTTCATATCTGCAGCCAAAAAAATTAATAAAAGTGCCACTAAAAATTGGTTTATGCTTATTTTCTATATCCAATTATTTGGGCCTAAGAGATAGGGTCTCTAAACGTATGATATAGGGTATCGTATAGTCGGTCTAGACCGATTATAATTTTCTTACTTGTTATTATTTTCAGTATTGCATGGTACAGAAAAGGAAGTATGTGGATAAAAAATAAAACTAACCAGTTCGCAAAATCGTCGTAGACGACATTGTCTTTAACGATTCCTCTAAGACATTTTATAATTTGTCACGCACGACATTTGTCGATGAAGTTTTCTATAAAGCCGATATAATGGATATTGTCGTTAACGTCTAGCTGGGAGACAAATTACTCAGATGGTCGTGTATCACATCCCGTTGACGGAAATTTCAGCGACAAATATCTATATTGTCGTGTATTAATGTCCGTTGACGACAATATGAGCGACAACGTCTTGTGCATGTCGTCCGTCGAATTTTATTAAGGCCAAGTGAAGCGACAATGTCTATGAGTTGTTCGTGCAGATATTTAATAAAAAATTTAGTTAACGACCAGCTGGAAAAAATTAATTTATATGGTCGTGTATCAAATTATATGGACAACAAATTACGTGAAAAAATCAGGGTTTGTCGTGTATTGTCGTCAGTCGAACTCCGTTAGCGACATGATGAGCGACGATGTCTTCAAGGTGGTCGTATATTAAATACCGTTAAAGACAGCATGAGCGACAATGTCTTCAAATTATTCATATATGTACTTCCTTTATCTCTTTGTAAATAAGCTTTGCGTGCATTACTCCTGCTAGAGTTGAATAATAAATTGAAAAATTTTTAAGGAAAATTTTTACTCCTTGGAGATTGTTAGTACATTTATGAGGTTACTGCTCTTTGAACTCTCTTTAAATTAAATCTAAGGCCAAATGTACGAAGATTTCACGAAAGAGCTATGTTCATTTATTTTTATCGATTATTTTGTTTATTATTATTTTGTAATTGTTTATTAAGATGTCAAATGGAAATTAAAATAAAACATAAGAAATTTAAAAATGTGTACCTTTTACTTTATTGAGGGCAGTATCCCTCATACTATCATTGATGATAGTATGGACAAAAGTGTCCCTCATACTGTCGTTTACGATAGTGTGAGGGAATGTGTCTGTTATATTGTCGTCAACGACAGTATGAAGGATAATGTTGCCGGAAGGTTCGACAACGACCATATTGTCTGCGTCTCCGTCGACGACAAGATGTAGTATATTGTGGATTATATGGTCTTCAGCGACAATGAGAAATTTTTTTAGCTTATACAATCGTCAACGACAAGATAAGTGACGATTGTACGATTTCGCGGACATTTGTATGAAAATTTCGTCAACGATTTGTTCGAACTGTCTTCAATTTGTCTTCAACGATTTACTATTGTCTTGTACCCGTCGTTTAAGATGTCTTAAAAACGTGGCCAACTGTGTAACATTGTATAATTTTATGTATTTGTTAGTAGCAAATTTGTAATGCATTTTACTAAAAAAAAAATAAAAATTAAAAAATCTGTAATTCTGGTGGACAGCTAAAAAGGAATACCTTTCAAATAATATACGTTCGGTCAAAATCGGGATAAAAGTGTTTAACAAAACATAGGTCAAAAGGAATCGCCTTACCTATTAATATTATCCCAGCCAGCTTTTTCTGCAATTCGAGTCTTTATCGACTCCTCTCATTTTCTAATCATAAAAGACTCATTTGTCGGGAGAAAATGGTACCCTACCCGCGAGTCATATATATTTTATTGTTTGTTTTTTTTTTTTCAATAAATCAGTTTTTAAGCATAGGCGTGAATCGTCTTCGAGTCTTTTTTTAATCACACATGCGATTAACCAATTTATGATCAGCAAAAGTGGTCGAAGAAGACTCAGTAAGGTGATTTTCGTTAAAACAGCTTAGGCCTATGGGCAGTATGGTTACCAATCAGATCTCATGCCGTACTTCATTCTATAAATATAGTAATTGTTATTTTGTGATCGTCAAAAGGAAGTATACACATGCGTTTATGGCATTATAAAATAAATTATGCTTTTGAAAATATGTTCCCTCCTTTCTCAATTTAAATAAATTATTTTTTAATAATAACAGCTACAATTGTCAGTAACTCACTGCTATGGTGGTACTATAATGTAAGAAAAAGTGTAAAATTCAGTTATGCCGAATCCTTGATAACCTCCACCAGGGTTTTAAGCTTAAATTAATATCTGGACTTATTGCACTATTTGTAACAAATGCCAGAAAAATTTTTGAAAAAGAAAAATTATTACTAAATTATTACAGCACACTGAATTTTCAGTATTACTTAGAGATGTCTCCATATTTTAGGTCATGTCTTGGCGCAATGACGTCCGATTTACCTCATTTTAAATTTCAACCTGCTCGATTTATAACAAAAAATATTATCCAAAGTATAGACACAAAAATGATTTAGGTTATGAAAGAGTAGTAGACAGACGGATTATTTTTTGATGCGTTACAGACAGAATAACAAACAGATATATAACCTCTGCACAGTGGTGTAGAGGATATAAGAAATCGATTTCTCAAAAGGTATAAATAAACATTTTATATGAAATTGTATTTTCGTGATATAATTGAACTTAACTATTTTATGGTATATAATTTTTTTAGTTAAAAAAAAAACTAGCATATCCCAAACCTCGAAATTAGAGTGCAAATTCTAGGAAATTTAATTTTTCATTTAATAAATTATTTTGTAAGACCCTAAAGATATCCTAATCAATTTTAGCCAATTCACAATTCCACACATTTTATTGTTGTTATTGTCGCTATTGGTATATGTCCAAAATTATTTTTGTTGTTACTGTCGTTAGTGGTTTATATCCAAAATTATTTTTCAATTCAAGACAGGACCTTTTGCAAACACATTAACAAATTTAATAAACACACACACAGCATTGTATAATTTTATGTATGTGCATTTGATTCCAAAAAAAAAAAACAAATAAATTGCAAATTTAAAAAAATCTCTTCAAAAAAATTCACATTAGCCAAATGGAAAAACGGTCGCTTATATCTCGAGAACTAAGCTTCGTAGAGCAAAATGGTTGGCATTTTGACACATCTTATAGAGACGGTATGAGAAATGGTCTCTAACCATTTTTTGAGTCGCCAGATCCATATACGAAAAACTTTGCGAATAATTTTGATTTAAAATACACAATCTTAATATATAAAAACGTTGGTGCGTATGTTGGTACTCTAATAACTGTTGAACCACTAATGCTAGCGACTTCGTATTCTATTCATTCCATATGTTCCTTTGGTTCTCCGATTTGCATAACTTTTTTTTGTACCCGATAGGTGGCGCTGGGGTCGAGATTTTCCCAAAAAATTTATTTACGGTCCAATTTAGCTCAAATTCGCAACATATATTATGTACATAAAACTAAAGTTGCTGACAAAGTTTTTACCTGTAGATGGCGCTGGTGTTAAAATATTCAAGAAAACGTATATTTTTTTTCAGTCATATTCATAATATTATTAAATGCAATGTATTATAATTTAGATGCAATATAAAATCCAGATGTTTTCTTTGAGCCAGCAACGCGGACCGGACTGAGCTAGTATTAAAATAAATATTTAAAGAAATATATTTTTAATAAATAAATAATTAATAATAATAATAACTCTTGTCTACAAATTAAAAAAAAAATTGACCACAGAAACGAAGCATGTTTTTTGACTAATTTGGGGGCGCTGAATTCAAATCTGGCATAAAAATTGGGCTTCAATACTGACACTACAATTTCACAATTATTAATTTGACAGAAGCCCACATTAATTCTAAATCTTCATAATAGAATCATTGAAATATGCATATTTACATTATTTTGGTTTTGTTGTCAGAAACATGAACAAACCGTAGACACCGATAATGTTTTGCAATAGTTGCAGAACTGTTTTATACAAGTGGTCAAATGACAAGAAGATCTATTTCGATCTTTCAATTCCAGTACTTTGGAGAGAGTCAATAACCACCAAACAGATTGTTATTTCTGTTTAACAAAAGTTGTGGATTCAATAAGAAAAATCGAAAAATTATTACTTGCGCGAATGTCCCATTGATTTCCACATCAGTTCAACGTCCAAATGATCCATTACCAGGCATTCCCAGTGCTATGAGCAGTGAGTCCGAAACATCTTTCACCAGCAATGGTAGTTTGTATGAGGCTGATGATGAACGCCATTTAGTGACTCAAGCTGAGCTGAGTGGTCTAATTCGGAATTTACGTTTAACGAAGCAAGATGCAGAATTACTAGCTTCATGCATGCAGCAGTGGAAACATCTTGCAGTTCGGACAAAAGTAACAATCAATAGAGATAGAAGCTTGGAATTGCCTGCATATTTTGAAAAGAAACACTCTATTCTATACTGCACTGATGTTGATGGTTTATTTCAAAAAATGAACCAGCCATATGACAAAACTGAATGGAGATTATTTATTGATGGCTCTAAGTATTGTTTAAAGGCCCTTCTTTTGCATAATGGGAATGAAAAAACATCCATACCAATTGCTCATGCCATTAATACAAAGGAAAATTACGAATCATAAATGAAGGTCTGTGGTGTGTGATTTAAATTTCTTTGTATATATAGTATAGAGCATCGTAAATAACTGTTTGTTGACTGGTAGACAAAGAGGTTTCACAAAATATTGTTGTTTCCTGTGTCTATGGGATAGTCGAGCTACATGTCATCATTACGTGCGAACAAAGTGGCCAAAAAGAACTGAGTATTCACCAGGAAAACAAAACACTTCAAATAAACCATTAATTGATCAAAATGACGTTCTTCTTCCCCGCTGCACATAAAATTGGGCCTTTTTAAGAACTTTGTCAAGGCTCTGAACAAAGATAGTGCAGCATTTTAACATTTGTTAGCGGTTTTTCTTAAAATTTCATATGATAAATTCAAGAAAGTCATATTTGTTGGCCCACAGATCAGGAAGCTATTGAATGATGACAATTTTTTAAAATGTTTATTGGAGAAAGAATATGCAGCCCTGAAAACTTTGAAGAGCATCGTGGACAGTTTTCTTGGAAACAATAAGAGTGAAAACTACAGACAAATTGTTGCTGAATTATTGAAAAATTATCACGAATTAGATACACGAATGTCACTCAGAATGCATTGTCTTCATTCGCATTTAGATTTTTTTCCACAAAACCTAGGTGCGGTGAGCGACGAATAAGAGGAGCGTGCTCACCAAGATTTAATGAAAAATGAAAGAAATTATCAAGGATTTTGGGACTAAAGCATGCTGGGAGACTATTGCTGGACTTTAGTACGTGAAACCGAACCAAGAAACAAACGACGCACAGTGGACCATTTGACGAGAAGGCGGTCAAAAATCTATAACTTTTGATTGGATTGGAATTTTGATATGCGTTTTTTTTTTTGGTAGGTGAGACTTTAGCCTTTAAGTTTTGCTATAAAACGTAATTCTTGACCGAAAATAAAAAAAGTTACGTAGGGTTTAAAATACATTTTCATTTGTAGTTGAATTTTAGTACAAAAGTGAAGTGTTAAAAGGTAAAAAAAGGTTTATTTTTAATATAATGTCTTATTTTTTCAGTTAATTTTACAACTAATACTTTTTAACAATTGTTTAAGTTAATTTTTTCAGAAAATGCCTAACTTTGGCCCCCGTAAACTTTTAGTCCTAATGTGCACAAGGGCCAAAGGTTGTTTTTTTTTTTTGAAAGATCCCGAGTTAAAATATAATTTATTAAGCAGCGAACGTAAAAGTTACCTTATATTGGTTCAAGATAGAGAAGTTTCAATGAAAAACTCGTATGTTTTTGCTTTAGTTAAATTTTTTTTTTATTGTCTTTTTAAATATTTCTATATCAATTTTTATGGTAAATTTATGAAATATAACAATTTTTATTGTAAATTTGCAAAATATATAAATTTTTAAATCAAGAAAATTTTTTAACTATATAAAAAAAAAGTGTAACTTATTGTTAGAGTAATCAAAAAGTACTTTAAATAAACCAATTTTAGTAAAAATTTCTTCTAAATAGCCTTGATTTTCATCTTCTAGAAGTTGTTTAGCTTCTTCGTCTAATTCAATGGAGGTAGTTTTCCATTTTTGACGAATGTTGGACATATATGGATCTGAAGTGCACAACAAAATAGTGATAAGGTCTTCATTAGTACAACATCTGGACATTTTCCTTGTGTTGTGCTCGCGAAAGAATCTGTAGCCTTTGTTCCTTTTTTCTTGCCCTTCTTCAGATAGATCTCCTATTGGTAGCATATTGTTTTGAATTATTTGTTCCCCATGGTACAAAATTTTATGAACTGTGGATGGCATATATCTCCAAGAGTATTTTTATACCCTATACCACTATGTGGTTTGGGTATAATGACTTTGTGCTGCAGTTTGTAACAACCAAAAATATTTGACCTACACCCATCTTTAATTATACCGATCGAATCAGAATCACTATCTGATTCGATTTAACGATGTCCGCCCGTCCGTCCGTCCGTCCGTCTGTGTGTCCATGTAAAGCTTGTAATCAAACTGCAGGTCGCAAATATATATATATTGAGATGAAATTTGGTATTTAATCTTTTATCGGCCATGGGATAAACACTATTGAAATTGGTGAGAATCGGTCCATGTTCAGACCTAGCCCCCATACAAATGACCCCTATGAAATCAACATGTATTGCCATAAGATCCAAATTATCATACAAATCTTAGTCAAATTGGGTTTATATGTATATATTACATCCATTCATCAGTAGTCCAAAAATGATCCCTGTTGGACAACTCTTACTCAATGGCCCCATATAGAGCAGCTTCCCGATCTTCACTTCAATCTATCAAAAAACAAAAATATTGCAATGATTCTTCTCAAATTTTGTTTGTATATATTTTTGCAAAATACAAGAGACTTTACCAAACATGGTCAGGATCGGTCCATTTTTGGGCCTAGTTCCCATATAGATATAGCATCCGATATGAACTTTTTCGTATCTGCAGCCGAATAAATTAATAAAAATCCCACTCAAATTTGTTTTATGCTTATTTTCTATATCCAGTTAGTTGGGCCTGAGAGATATGGTCTATAAACGCATGGTATAGGGTATCGTATAGTCGGTCTAGACCGACTATAATTTTCTTACTTGTTCATTATAAAGTATAGCTGTCTTATTGTCGTACTCTCAAAATTTTTTTGCATTTTTCTTTCTGCTGCATGCTAGAACTTGTAATATGATTTTGAATCGTCTTGTTAATTCATGATCTACACCTTTGATAGATGCTGCAGTTTCCGGATCGGAAAAAATCTCCTTGCAGTATTTCCATTATTTGTATTTCCTTCTCCTTGTTTTGGTTGGTCGATTACGAGGCCTAGCTGTAGATATTTTTGTTGAATTTGATTTTTTTTGGTTTGTTTTTTCTTAATTTTCTTTGTTTTTTCTCACTGTTTCGCCTAACGGACCAAATTCCAAATCATAACCCAATTTAAGAATATGATCCATGAAACGTATTCTAGCATGAAGAGGGGACATTCCAAATTCGTAGGCTTCCTTAAAACTATCGTTTTCTGGTGGGAGGTTGGCTTAATTGACTTGATGTCTTTTGGCATATAATGCAGCTTGACGTTGACTTTGTTCCAGTTAAATCTTGTGCAACTTTTCCATCAATCATTGTGAGACACATTTTAAAATGTACTTCAATGTCTTGGTCATCAAATTTAAATATTACTGGTTGAACTTGAAGTTGAAGTTCCTTAATTTGATCTTTTATTTTTTGAACTTCTTCAGTTATGACATCTTTGGTTTCCTTTTTGAACGCAAATTTTATTGGTCTGCAATACTTTGTTGAAGAAGGAATTTCATTTTTCCATATATCAATTTCTTTTGCTCTACTAGTTGACGGCTCTAAGACGCTATACCTTTTTGTTAAGCGCAATGGAACGAAAGATACCATAAATAAATTAGCATCTGATGAATTTTCGGCATTAAATTGCTTGTATTGTTTCTGAGCAGAGGATCCATCACATCCCCATTTAAAAATTAAAGTAATGCTGCCATTGCCAATTTTAAATGATCAGTATCAAGCGAATTTAGCAATCGTTCTGCAGTATGTTCAAGGAGATCTTGCAATTTTATTTCTGCTGATGTTGAAGTGACACTAATAGCAGATTTTGAAGGTAAGCATTCTTTTTTATGATTGGCAGAAACTTGATTTAATTTTATACTTTCGCTAGAAATAAGTATATTTGTGCTTTCTGCAGAAACAACTTTTGTCCTAACCAGGTTGCACTATTTCTAATTCCACTTGATAGACACAGAAGTTTAGCAGATACAGTTATAAATTATTAAACGTTTTAAATTTATCAATGATGTTTTGTTTACTCATAAAAGTTTATATTGTTGTCAAAATTTATATGTGTTTGTAAGTCGATATTTATATAATTTGTAATTATATGTTTCTTAAATATATTTACGCTGATCCCTGACTCACTGACAGACTGACTGATTCTGTAACGCTGAAATAATACACACACATAGCACTCCATACAAAGCTATGCGAAATACACAAAAAAAAATTTAATCTTTCTCATTTGATACAAACCCACACACAATTTTCTCTCTTCTTTGTTACCGACCAGTGCTGCTAATAAAAGCTTCTGAAAATCGGCAATTTTTGAAACTAAATCGCCAAAGTCATCATTTTTAAAACAAGAAATTGCCAAGAAAATTTTACCGCTTATAAAACTTATTTCTATATATTAAAATGTATTAGTGATGGAATTTCAACGAAAACAATTTAACACAGCAATCAACTAAATAATTTTATTGATATGTATCTATAGCTGAAACATATAATATAGGTTTAAAGTATCGCCGTATTTAAAACTTAAATCTTAAATGGAGATGCTATTCAAGGTATTTCCGTTTTGAAACGACTTGACCTATAATTAAATCTATACATATTTTGTAATTTACATTTACACTAAACAACCCATTGATTGTTAACCCTTGAAATCGTAATTTTTATACTAATGAAAATTTTAAATCTTCAATAATTATTTTAACAAACTTAACAAATCATTTTAACAAATTGAAAAATTGTCGAAATTACAATAAGTTGCCAAAATTGGCAGCACTGCTAACGACAATAGCACTAAATATGCAGATTTCGTGTTACTTATGGAATAGTTTGAAGAAAATTTGCAAAAAATGCATAAAAAAACTAATATCTATTCAAATTCTTCTTTAAATTCCCTTTGTTGGTCAATAAAAAAATTCTGCAAAAAAAGTAATGAATGAAATTTCAAACATTTTTATTTTTCTCATTTAACGTCGTCCGATATGTATACACACTCCTTTATCAAACTAAACTTTTCCATTTGTCTGTTTTGTTTTTCATCTCAAAATTGTTTTGAATTGTTAGGAGTGCTTTCCCTCAGGTTCTCTGATGGCCAGCACTTACCAAAGAGTATGCTTTTTTTGATAAATATTTGAGAAAAAAGAGATCTTCAATGTGGATTTTGTTGTTGTCCAACATATGATTTCGTTTATAGCTCTGTATTAAAAAGCCCTTGAAAAAATAGTGCAATATTAGGTTTAAAATTTAAATTATTCTAACTTTGCATAATTAAATTACATTGTAATTGCAGAAGAGAAGTGGGAAAATAATTTTTTTTCACTCATAATATTAATTTTTGCATAATTTGCTTTCAAAAAATATAGACAAACATAAATTACGTAAATATGTATATTTAAGATTTTAATTTGAATAATTTATTGAAATTATCATGGAAGAATTAAAGGCGATTTGGAATAATAAGTTTTTTTTTAAGTTAAACTAATACGCCCTTATTTTTTATTTTTTTGAGTTATAGATAACTTTGCAAAAAATGTAGTTCTCTTTTTTCAGTTTACATGTATGATGAAATATGAAATATTTTTTCTCTTTTGTGTAGGTGTATTGGTGTTTGCACTTCCTTAAGGGGTGGTAGGTTATAAAACCTTTTTTCTGAATGCACAACATGTCGAGCGTGTTGTATCAAAATTTTAAGTAAATCAGATCAAAACTTAAGAAGATACAGCGTTTCCAGCGACCGGCCTCATACGGTATATAGAATATAAATCAGTTTTTAGAAAACTTTAAACCGATTTTCTCGCAAATAAATGTTCGAAGTCCGTGAACATCATAACTCAAAATCTACTTGACCGATTCTTTTGAAATTTTAGACACTATGTCTACACATAAATCAACAGGTATCCGCGAAGAGTTTTTTTAATTCCATTTTCTTTCCCATTTTTTAACAACAAATTCCCGAAATTATATAGCAAAAATCGTTTTTCACTTCAAAATGCTGCAAAAAAAAAAAAATTTAAAAAACTCTTCGTCACTACCTCAGGAAACATGTCACATTTGAAACACATTTCGATTTTTGATATCACATGATCCGGTAACGAGTTATGATGTTCACCGCAAAACCACAACGCGTCCGGAGATTCCCTGTCACGGACTTATTTATTAAAATTTTTTCAAAGATTTTTCAAATGTTATGCTATAACGTTTATCTGAAATAAATAATCCAACGATTTTCATATCTTCAAAAAAGAATTATGAAAATACGACTTTTTTTAACTTTTAAAACCTTACCCCCCCTTTAGAAACTTTTAGGAACCTTGTCAAAAAATTGTTAAGCAACTGTCCAATTGAAAAATCGAAAGAGAGAATTGAAAAGTATGACTGTTTAGTAAAAAAAGAGTAAAAAGTATGAGTGCATTACAACCTGAAAGCCAAAAATTAAACCTGTGAAGGCCGGGTGATATCTAAAATATATTTACGCTGATCCCTGACTCACTGACTGACTGATTCTGTAATGCTGACCAAAATGATACGGTTCTAATTCCTAGGATTGATCTCGCCCCAACCGACACCACATTACCTTTCATATTAAAACGCCGCCAGTTTCAAGTAATTCCTGTATACGCAATTACCATAAACAAGGCTCAATGCCAGTCATTTGATTACGTTGGCATTAATTTGGAGACCGCGGTATTTTCACACGGCCAACTGTATGTGGCTTTGTCACGATCAAAAGTTACAAGCCAAGTTAAGATACGTATTCAATCGAACCCACAGCAAGGAAAACTATTAAATGACCAACGATATTTCACACGAAATATAGTTTTTCAAGAGATTCTAAATTGAAAAACTTTTTTGCCAAATATTTCTTATCTGTTTTGATACTTATGTATACAATTTCTACAAACACAATCCTTTTTCATATGTACATACATATGTAACAATATAATTTTCAATTTACTACTATATTAAAAGAAATTTAATTTATTATAAATTTTTCGTGTATTTAAATTTAAACTGTTTTATTCATAATTTTTAAACGGGCGCCTAGGCGCCACACAATCAACTAGTAGTCAAATATAAATAAATAAGTAAATAAATAACTAAATAATATATATAATAATATAATATAACATCTCAGAAGTATATTTGGTATGCAAAATACACTTATCAAGTTGAGAAGAGTATCTGGTTTAGAATGCTTGCTATTTTTAAACTCTTTCTTTTAACTCATACTCTCTGTCTGTCTGTCTGACATGGGGCAACCCCATTCCCCCTCATCCAATTGATCTGAAACTTGGCCCATGGCCTTGTTAATTATGGGGTTGTCACGCACAGTCACGCACACCACGGAGTGCTTTAAACCATTTCCCCTTATCCGATTGATCTGGAACTTGGTCGATAGACTTGCAGTGAAAAACGAATAACTTCGACATAGTAACGCACAGTTACGCATAGTCACGGATAGATTAAAATCTAGTCACGCATAGTCACGCACAGACACGTAGTGATTTAAAACTCATTTCCCCTCACCCGATCGATTTGAAACTTTGTCAATATATTTGTTGTGGCCAAAAATTAATTTCAAGATAGTCACACACAGTCATGCATTGTCACACATAGTCACGCAATGTCACGCAGTGATTTAAAACCCATTTCCCCTCACCCGATCGATGCCAAACTTTGTCCATGTACTTGTTGTGGCCAAAAATTAATTTTAAGATAGTCACCCATAGTCACGCACAGTCACGGAGTGATTTTAACCCCATTTCCCTCATCCAATCAATCTGAAACTTGCTCCATAGACTTGTTTTGACCAAAGATTAATTTTAAAATTGTCAAGCAAAGTCACGCACAGTCACGGGGAGATTCAAAACTCATATGCATTAGTAAAGAAAGAGTTTTAATAAAAGCTTTGTTGTTATGTGTTAGATTATTTTTATAATAATTTTCATAAATTTCTTTTTAAATGTTAAATATTTAACATATAATTTTATACTTTATATGTGTTAATATCTATTGTTTATAGAAACAGAAAAAAATTTAAAATATCTAAAAATTTTTTAAAATGAGTAAGTCTTAATTAGTTGTGACGCCTTCCTATCGCAGTTGTCCTACTGTGTATATTATTACTGAATTAATTTTCATTACATTTTTGTTTGCTTAATAGTTGGTAACATTCTCCACAATCTGAATCAAAGACATTTTTTTTAAATATATTTTATTTCGTGTTTACACTCCAAAAATTGGATTTGGCGAAATAAATTAAATGGAAATAAATATAAAATTCCAGACTTTTTTAATTCATATTGAGCAATTGGTAGCAGAGGGAGGTGTGTTTGTTAATCTAACTGTTATCTTAAGACTTCATTGTACTATTTATGGAGCTATTGCTATGTATTCTCATTACAACATGGCCTATTATGTGTATTATTGTCCTGTGTATATAATTAAATGCTAATCAAAAATTCGTTTATATACGTAGATTTTTTCCTGGGGATATTATTTCTTTTTTTTTTTTTCATAAAAACACTATTAAATAAACAAAAAGACAAAAGGACAAATATTTGATTGGCAATCGGAAAAGTGTGTAACGATAATTAATAGAATTTGTGCAGTGAATAGATAATGAGCCAAAAACAAAAAAACATACAAAAATAACATTAAAAGGAAAGACATTTTAAGTATACGAATATATGTAAGCAAAAGTAAGAATATGGCAAAGTTGGAGGGATATCGATGGGACTGAATAAATTAATAAGCAGGAAGAAGATAATAAGATGTAAAATTTTTGAGAATTGGAAATATGTAGCAAATTAGGTGAAAGGAATATATGTGTATATTATGTCCATTAATCATCAGTCAAAAAACAAGTAGTCTTTGATTCCATATAAAATATCCACTCGATATTCATTTTGACCATTCAAAAGACATACCCAATTTGGATTGTATAGATTTACACACTATACCACTATGTGGTTAGGGTATAATGACTTTGTGCTGATGTTTTTAACTTGACCCATATTTTATTACTTTCACTTTTGAGTCGATGAAGCGATGTTCATCCTACTCTCTGTCTGTTCGCTATCCATGTAAACCTTGTAATCAACTACAGGTCGCAAATATTAATATGTTTTGATTGAATTTGATATAAGTTTCTATTGATCATGTGACGAACGCTGTCGCAATTGGTGAAAATCGGTGTATGTTCAGACCTACAAATGATCCTTATTAAACCGACTTAAATTGCCATAAGATCCAAATTATTATATAGATCACGGTCAATTTAGGTTTATATATATTTATTACATTCATTAATTATTAGTCCAAAATAACCCCAACAGAACAATCCTCGAACATTCTTTTTTTGGAATGAATAACCACTTGGGAACATAGGGCTTTTACAAGAAAATTCCAACTTATCCTATCATTACATAAAACTTTTAATTCGTCAAACGGTTTGTTTTGGCTATTGAGTTCTTGTAGGACTGTTCTACGCCAGGTGTTCTTCGGGCGGCCTGAGCGGCGGCTACCTTGGGGATTCCATTCCAGTGCAGTCATTGTTATGCTGCCAATTGGTCTTCGCAAAGTGTGGCCTATCCATTTCCACTTTCGTCTTGCTATTTGGCGAATTATAGGCTCTTCGTTTGTTAGTCGCCAGAGTTCAATTTTGGTGATGACGTTAGGCCAAAAGATGCGGCATATTATGCGCAAACATTTGTTTATGAAAACTTGCAATCTTCTCGCTATATTACTCGTCATAATCCATGTTTCGCTTCCATACAGCAGTGTGGATTTCACACAGGCATTGAAAATGCAGATCTTCGTATTTTTCGAGTTTATTTAACCACGTTTTATTTAACCGACCAAAAGCGGACCTTGCCTTATTTAACCTGTGTGACACGTCTTCTTCCACTCCTCCATCTATCGACATCATGCATCCTAGACAACAGAAGGATTTAACATATTTTATGCGTTGGTCTTGTACTACAAAGTGGTTATCAGTAGTGTTATTTATACGCATTGCATGTGTTTTGGCAATATTTACTTGCAGTCCCACTCTATTTGCCAATACAACCAATTCGTTTATTTTGCTCTGCATATCGTTAAACTTGTGCGATATGAGGCAAATATCGTCAGCAAAATCCAAATCTTCTAGATGGTTTTGGAGATCCCAGACAATACCCCTGCTTTTACTGCATACTTGTGTCATAAGCTTGTCCAAAACAATGGCGGACAATAATGGAGATAGAGGGCAACCTTGTTCAAATCCGGCATTTGTTATGAATGATTCGCTGATCATGCCATTATGTCGAACTTGGAGTGTGGTATTGTTGTACATAGCTTTAATCAAATTTACCAATTTTGTTGGTACACCTTTTGTTTTTAATGCATCCCATATTGCAGTACGTTTTATTGAGTCGAATGCTTTTCTAAAGTCTATAAATACTAAATAAAGCGGTGTACGCCATTCGACCGATTGTTCTATTATTACACGAAGCGTACTGGCTTGATCCAAATAGTTACGGTGTGGTCGGAAGCCTGCTTGCTCATCCCGTAGTTATTTTTCGATACTGTGTAATCTGTTATTTATTATGGTAGCAATAACCTTGTATACAGTGTTGAGCAGAGTAATACCTCTCCAATTATCACACTCAGTCAGATCATTTCTCTTTGGAAGCTGTACTATCTCACCTTTTGTCCACGTATTAGGTAGCTGTTCATTTAACCAAGCATCACGTATATATGGATGGATGATATCCGCGGCTATTGCTGGGTTGGCTTGGAGTAACTCTGGGGGTATACCATCTTCACCTGGCGCTTTGTTTCTTTTCAGTTTTTGTACAGCGCATGCAATTTCCTCAATGCTAGGGGGGTCTGTAGATATTGTGTCGTTGGTTGTTGTAGACGCTTCAGTATGTGAGGAGCTTTCTGTGTTATCACCGATAATGTTGCTAATTTCTTCGAAATGCTGCCTCCATCTTTGTGTTTGTTCTTCTACGTTCGTAAGCGGTTGACCATTTACATCTTTTACTGAATGATTTCTATTCATATTTTGGTTTGAGAGACGACCTATTATTTGGTGTAGCTCTGTCATATTGCTCGCGCCTGCAGCTGCTTCTGCTTCACTGGCAATTGTTTCATTACATTTTCTTTTATCGTTTCGGGCTGATTTCTTTACGGCTTTCGCAGCGGTGCTATATTGTGGATTGAAATTTGGGTTATCAATCTTCCGTTGTTTTAAGTTTTTCCTTTCCTGAATTAATTTCCAGGTGTTGTCTGACAGCCATTTTTTCTCTCTGTTTTTTGTTTGTAACCTATTTTCTCTTCTGCAATGGCTCTGAGTGAGTTGCATGTTTCTTCCCATGTTGTATTGATTGCTGGTATACATTCTCTTAGAACTTCTCCCATTTCATTATTTTTATCCTGGTCCCGTAGTTTTCCAACATCAAAACGTTTACGTATTTGTTGTGTGGCTCTTTTGAAAATTTTTTTAAATTTAATTCTTATTGTCGCCACCACTAGCTCGTGGTCACTGTTTATATCAGCACCTCTTTTTGTGCGCACGTCTATTAATGATCCTCTCCATTTACGGCGAATGCAAATGTGGTCTATTTGATTTTGAATATTACCGTTTGGGGATGTCCACGTGTATTTATGTATGTTTTTGTGTGGGAAGATTGAACCACCAATAACTAATTGGAAGGTCTGACAGAATTCTATGAACCGTTTACCATTTTTGTTTCTAGTTCCCATGCCATGTGTTCCCATGATTTGTGATATGCCATGGTTGTCATTCCCAATCTCTGCGATAAAATCTCCAGTGAGGATAGGGGATATGTTTTCTATTTCTCTTGTACTAGAACAAAGCTCCCATATAAAGCTGCTTCCCGATATTCAATTAAACATATTAAAAACAAAAATATTGCAGAAATCAGGATCGCTCCTTTTTGCGACCTAGCCCTTACATAAATATGACATCTCATATGTACTTTTTTAGAACTGCAGACAAAAATATAACAAAAATTACACACATATTGGGTCCATGTTTTTTTTCTACACTCAATTAGTGGGACCTAAGGCCAATTTATGGTATAGGGTATCGCATAGTCGATATAGACCGACTATAATTTACTTATTTGTTTTTTTTTTTTTTTTAATAATAAAAGTGATCTAAAAAAATATGGTAATGATAGGATCATCATTGGGTCAAGTGTCCATACCATAATCACATTCAAAACATGATATTTGTAATGTGTACTAATAACCTCAACCACTATGCTTACCCTTTTACAAAATTCATAAGTATGTGGTATCATACAGTTAAAATTGAAATTCTCATAAATATGTTGTTAAGAACTATCTACTCAGAAGAAGCAATTTTTCTTGACTTCCTAAGCACAAATTAAACTTAACTTTACAGGACCTCTAAAAGACAGCGTCCATCCTATAAGAAGCCAATTGGTTGATGATAATCCTAATTTTCACAACGTCCAGACCGAAGGATCACATATTTTTCACTTTTTTGGTTGCTTTGTTTTTGCAGGCATATAATTGGCCAAGCAAAAAATAAACTTAAGTCAAAAAATAAATATTTTATTATTTAAATTGAAATACACAGCACAGATGTTTGTTATTAATATTTGATTAACATTTAGGTTATGTCTTCTTTTGATGAAAGTTTTTTTAATATAATTTACATGAGGATTAAAGCTATTTTGAAAGGTCTTATTTCTTAACATAAATCGTCATATAAAGTTTAAAAAAATTCAACTATTAGTTTTACAGTAGGTATAAATAAGTATACGTGTATGTAAATTATACTTTCAAACGCTCCCACTGAGCTACGTTACGTATGCTTGTTATTTTTCGAAAATATAACTCATTATATCTTTGGTTTTCTAGTATGTCATAAAATCAAAATGTTCATTGGAGCCAAAAAACGTTAGATTTGAAATTATGGGCTTGATATAAAGTTTTTAGAGCTTTTTTTTTAACAGTCCTGTAGATATGGGCAGTAAATACTTTATATAAAATTTTGAGTCAAAAATCTTCAGAGGAATAGATCCTAGAGAAGGACGAAAAAACAATATGTATGTGCAGATAAAACAACTTGTGTCGACAAACGTCGCTTTCTTTGAAGAATAAAACTACCAATGCAACCACCCATGTAGACATAAGTTGTTGTTGCTTGAAAAATGGATTTTTTTGTTCATCAACAAAAAGTTAACGGGACTTAGGATGAGAATATAACAACGTATCAAGAATAATAGTGACAAAAAATAACAGAAATAAAAACACAAGTTTTTATAAGTGGTTATAAACTGAAAAATAATCCAAAGTTATTTTGCATTTTTTTTTTTCATTAATAACAACATATGTAATATGTGTCGTTTTCTGAGAAAATAATTTGTCAGCGATCAAACGTAGGTTGACATACATCGTGAGTACTGCAAATTAATTTAATAAACATTTAAGTTACGTCGTTATTTAAAGAAAAAAACTCAGAAATGGTCGATATTTAAAAAAAAAATTAACGCATGTGAAGAACGTTAAATATTTATATATTTGGCATCGTTAACTCAAAACTGACAAAAATTGACATACGCGGTTATTCCAGAAAACCACAGATATTATAAGCAAAATGCAGGTAACCCCTTACATCGCGGAAATTTTCCCACAACGCGGTACTCCTACAATGCGATTTTCACTGAAATTTTATTATAATACACTACATCACTTAATTTTAAATAGTAAAAAGTTTGTGAAAGTTTGATTTGTAAAAAAAATTTTTATAAAAATACATTAAAAAATTTAAAAGATGCTTATATTTTTTTCTAACAAATTTAATTTACACTCAGTAATTTTCTTTTAAACCATATTTATGGCTTAAACCAGTTATATGATGCATTTCAAGTTAAATGTATCAACAATAACAACTATTAAACAAAACGAAGGAAAAATTACAAGTTCGGTAGATCCGAAAAATCATTGCTCATCCGAGAGTAAAGACAATATAGAAAATGCAAAAATTTCTTACAGTTGGGATATAAGATACGACGAACAAACGATTGCCTTTAGCTGGGAATGGAATTATGGCGAAAGCATTAAAAACCTTTGATAACACCGTGAAACAAACTAAGAAATTTTTATCACACCTGATAACCACTATATTTTTGATTGCTTCGAAGCTTTTAGGAAATAAGAAATTATTCGTGATTTAGTTAGCAACTATTAAAAAATCAGTAAGTACATATAATTGTAATAATTTTTTTTATAGTCAAGCTAATTTCAGACGTAACTATGTCTCTAAAAATATATTTCTTACATTTGCATTTAAACTTTTTAGCGTCAAACGTTGGTGAAGTCAACAATGAGTATGGTGAACGAATTCACCTACAACTGAACGTCATCAGGGGATTATGGAACGAAAATATGATCGGAGATTTTATTTGATTCCTTATAACAGAATCTGAACCTGAAGTTTACAGTAGACAAAACTAACGTCGAAATCAATTTTTGACCATTTATTTAACTTTGTAACACTTATTAATAAAAAACAACAAAAAAAAAAAAAAATAAAAATTTTAAATTTTTTGTCAAAAGCAGGTACCTTCACTTTAATAAGAATAAATCAACATTAACTCATAGATTTTCATGGTATGTGACTAGTACTATTTGCAGTATATGAGGGTTTATGATTTGGCAATAAAAATTTCATATTTTTAAGTTTTCGATATCTTATGAATTTTTTAAAAATAAAAATATTTACTTTTTGCGGAAATTTTTTTTTTATAACTTCATTCTGAATAACTCCGAAATTGATGTGTTTATAAAAAAAATAATATCAACTTAAATCTAATTTAAATTCAAATTTTTTTTATGAATTTTTTTTTAACAAAATTGCTCAAGTTGTTTTCAAGCTATGATGAAAGCGGTAGAGCATCCTCTTAAAAATTAAAAAAAAAAATACTTATCCATAGAATTTACATTTGGACTGTTTTTATTTAAGAAGAGCATAACACACTAAAAAAATATAGCGGTTATTTTTTCCATGATTTTTTTTCCATATTGTTATTTACAGGAACTAGGACAATCGCCAACCGATGAATACAGCCATCAATTTGTGGTTCACAAAGGATGGCTTGAAAAATTCAACAAAAGACATGACTTTCGGCAGACGCAGATGCAGATGCAGCAGATAACTATCCAGCAGAGTTCGCAAAAATTATTAGAGAACATGAATATTTACCAGATCAAGTAGAGCTTTTCAGAGCTTATGAAAAGGGTTTGTGGTGAAAAACTTTTATTTTGAAAGACATAAAAAGACCCTCCTGCTTTTAAGGTTTCTAATACTCCTGGTGATTTTATGACCATGCCAATGTTTATTAACCTACCATTAAATCGAAGATCTACGAAAGCATGCAACAAAAACAATCCGACAATGTATTTTAGAGCCAATAGAAATGCGTGGATGACTGCCAGTTTATTTAATGATTGGTTTCATCATTTCTTTGTTTATAAAGTTGAAAATTATTTAAATAAATTAACTTAGCATTTAAAGTTTTACTACTTTTATTTATGGCAAGTCATCCTAATGTTCAAGTCGTATTTTCACCATTCAACACTACATCATTATTGCAACTTTTAGATTCATAGGTAATAGCAACATTCAAATCATACTTGATACGCAAATCATTTGAGTAAGTATTAGAGAAGATGGAGTAAGCAAATATTACGGTGAAAGATATCCGGAAACAAGGTCTCAATTTTAAATTTTGTTGAAATGGTTGGTGCGTCACTTAAAGAAATTCGTCAATGAACACTAAGAACTTGCTAAACCAATTACGTTAGGAACCAGTGCTGTGGAGTTAGAATTGGAGATGGAGGCGGTAGAATTTTGGCTTTTTGGGAGTCAGAGTCGCATTTTTCCATCGATTCCGACACCGACTTCAATTCCTAAAAATATTAATTATAATTTTTTTTTTATTATATATATATTTCCTTTATGCGATTTTATTAGAACAAGTTTTGTGAATTTACAAAATGTATTACAGCATAGATATCAAAGAGTATTTAAAAGTAAAAGCTAGAGTATAGTATGTACATTAGGGTGGCCCTTAATAAACAAATTGTTCAAACCGTCGGTCTCATCCCCTAGAAATATGCGAATAGCAAAAAACTGAGAAATACAAAGCTTTTGGGCCAATCAAAAAACGTTTGAAAATTTCAAGTGTGTTTATATGGGGAAAATATGACTTTTTTTCAGATTTTACGAAAATTTCGTTCTATTGTTTAATTTTTCCGACAAGCTTTTATATAGTTCGAGATCAGTATTAAATTATATTTTCAAAAAGCTATAAAACTTCAAAAGCGAATAAAACCTCGCCAAGAAATAGCAAATGCCCCAGACCACTTTTGTGCCAAAAAAAAAACTAGGTCATGATGGCATTTTTTTCAACATTGAGAAGTTGATTAAAGTAATCATCCTTTTTTGGTCTCTATACTTGTAAGTACTCAGATGTGAAGTATTGTTTTATTACCACGTTGTTAACCTATTGCGCATTGAGACCGAAAATTGGAAATTTTTTTGATAAAATTTTTAAAACTCCTTTTTCAAGTTTGAAAAAATTTTCTTAAACAAAATTTAAAAAAATGAATCTATCACTTTAGGGTTGTATTAAATACATGTTGCAAATTAACTGTGTGCATTCTTAAGTAAATCCCTTTGGCAAAATTTTTTGACAAGGATTTTATTTTTGCGGATTTCGAGAAAAATTGGATTTTTGTGAAATATTCTGTAAATGTACTCTTTCTAAATACTTTGTATCAAAAATACATCACTTTTCTACTTTTAAATGTTATATTTTATCTTAATAGCCTAGGGTTTCGGAAAAAAATAATATCACTACATTAACCCTTAACCGCGCCTACTTATCCGATCTTATCCTATTTTGCACTATCTAGGGACTCACTCAAATACACACAAAAAATTTCATAAAAATCAGTACAGACGTTTCAGAGTTCAGTGATAAAACCGTGAAACGAAAAAAATGTGTATATATAATGATATACCATATGCGATTGGGAACCAAACCCTGATTATTGTTTGAAGTTAGGAAGATTACCTGTTACAACGTATTACAAGTAGAATGAAGTACAGTCTCAAAATGAAATTCTATTTTGTTTCATAATGTTCTTCATTTTGTTTCTTTACATTTCTTTTATTTTTAACATTTTGATAATATAAAAATTGAGATTTAAATCTAAGACATTTTCATTGTAATTTACAGTCGTCTTAAAATGTCATTCCATAAGTAACGCAAAATGCGAAAAAATAAATAAAAAAAAAACGAATTAAAAGCAGGCATTTTTTGTAATTCCCATAAAAAAAATTTCAGTATGTAAAATATTTTTTTTTTTGTTGGTATTTTGCCATTGTTATTCATATAGAAGAAAATGTAAATGTAATTAAGCGTTTATAATGCAGCACCCTTAACAAACTAACTAACGAACAAACAGACATATAAATTCTAATTTGAAACGCACAATAGTCACCACTCACATAGAAGACACTAAAGTATGTAGAACAATAATGTCTTTGACGACACCAAAATAAAGACAAAAGGAATAAAAGAAGAAAGGAAAAAATTGAGGAAAAACATATTTTTTTAATTGTGTTTTCTTATTGTAAGTCATTTTGATTTTTTTTTTTTTTGCTATTAATATTCAGCACAAAAAGTGTCCGGAGCCTTGCTTAGTCATAATCAGAGCTTTCAATAATTTAGTAGATTTATTAAAAAATATCATTCACTTTATAAATTAGTTCAATGACTGAATTCCTTTGCCACAATTATAATTGGGGTATTTATTTAATGAACTTGAATGACTGAGGACGCGAGTTTTAGTTCTTCACAGACTAAACAAAAATTGAACTCAGAACTCTTTCAATAAGGTATTCCTCCAGCAGACTATTCAAGAAATTTAAACATATTGAAACAATTTCAAATTGAATGAATATTAAGTAATGTTCTTTTGAGAAGATAACAAAAATGTAAATTATATTTTTTAGTAATTCAATCGTAACATATTAGGCGCTAATTATTGGAATTAATACCTTAGATGCTTTGGTCATGTCTGTCTAGCATCGATTGGAGGAGTTCTTGAGCGGAACGAATCATAGAATACATGAACTTTACATTGTGAAGTAAATATAGTCAGATATAATGCTACTTGGAACTATTCCTTGAAGATATAACCTATTGATAAGCAATATTAAAATTAAGACTTTGTCAAAGCGGCCAGACTTACTCACAAAGGTTGCACTTTCTTATTTTTCTATTATTAATTTCATATGCCGCATACTTTTTCTGAACAGAGTATTTTCGTAATTTTATTTTTTTTTTTTACATTTTTCAACTTTTGTGACATTGTTGTTTTTTACGGATTTTTTAGGAATTGTTTTAATATTATTGTTCCCTCTGCATATTAAGGATAACATCTGAATTTATGTTTAACTATGTAAAATGTGAAAAATAAATAAAATAGAAAGAAAAAAAAAAAAACGGTTGGCAAACACTTCATAATGAGGGGAGCATTTTGTTGCTAAATTGCTTTAAAATCTTACGTACATAGTATGTACTACATACATAGTAGTACTACATACAGTCTGTCAAGAAAGTGTTTTTACAAAGTTAAATTTTATTGCTTCAGCTTTTACCTCTTAAAATGTAATTCCCCTTTTTATACCCTATACCACTATGTGGTTTGGGTATAATGACTTTGTGCTGCTGTTTGTAACAACCAAAAATATTTGACCTAGACCCGTCCGTCCGTCTGTGTGTCCATGTAAACCTTGTAATCAAACTGCAGTTCGCAAATATGAGTATATTTTGATGAAATTTGGTAGGTACGCTTTTATCGGCCATGGGATGAACGCTATTGAAATTCATGAGAAGCGGTCCATGTTCAGACCTAGCCCCCATACAAATGACCCCTATGAAATCGACATAAATTTCCATAAGATCCAAATTGTCATATAGAACTTACTCAAATTGGGTTTATATGCGTTCATTACATCCATTAATGAGTAGTCCAAAAATGATACCTTTGGCCCCATATAGAGCTGCTTCCCGATCTTCACTTAAATCTATTAAAAAACAAAAATATTGCACTGATTCTTCTCAAATTTTGTTTGTACATATTTTTGCAAAATACAAGAGACTTTACCAAACATGATCAGAATCGGTCCATTTTTGGACCTAGTCCCCATATAGATATACCATCCGATATGAACTTTTTCATATCTGCAGCCAAAAAAATTAATAAAATCCCACTCAAATTTGGTTTTTGCTTATTTTCTATGTCCAGTTAGTTGGGCCTAAGAGATAGAGTTTCTAAACGCATGGTATAGGGTATCGTATAGTCTGTCTAGACCGACTATAATTTTCTAACTTGTTTGTCTTAAATAACTAATAGTAACAAAAGTGAACAAAATTAAAAGTAAATGCGATAAGCTAGAAAATCATCAGGAAATAACACTGGCATCAAAAATGGCTTGTAGTCCTCTTTTCATGGAAACAATTAGTCTGAATTTTATTTCATTTTCCGATCAGTTTTGTTTTTGAAATGCCTCTTGGCAGAACTTTTTTTAATTAAAGGCACACGTTTTCAATTAGGTTTAGGTTTGGATTCTGGGTAGGTATATCCCACACTTGTGACGGTGATCTGTTTTGCTCTGCACTGTAGCAAAAGAATTTCTGTTACAAGCAGAATAAGAAAGAAGAAAAAAAAATAATAACCTTGATCTTGAAATTATTTTCAAGTTCAAGTATGTACATATAAACAACACCTTATATGGTAATATGTTGATGGCATTTTTTATACCCTATACCACTATGTGGTTTGGGTATAATGACTTTGTGCTGCTGTTTGTAACAACCAAAAATATTTGACCTAGACCCATCTTTAATTATACCGATCGCATCAGAATCACTTTCTGAGTTGATTTAACAATGTCCGTCCGTCCGTCCGTCCGTCCGTCTGTGTGTCCATGTAAAGCTTGTAATCAAACTGCAGGTCGCAAATATGAATATATTTTGATGAAATTTGGTATATAAGCTTTTATCGCCCACAGGATGAACGCTATTGAAATTGGTGAGAATCGGTCCATGTTCAGACCTAGCCCCCATACAAATTACGCATATGAAATCGATATAAATTGCCATAAGATCCAAATTGTCATATAGATCTTACTCAAATTGGGTTTATATGCGTTCATTACATCCATTAATGAGTATTCCAAAAATTATTCCTTTGGCCCCATATAGAGCTGCTTCCCGATCTTCACTTATATCTATTAAAAAGCAAAAATATTGCACTGATTGTTCTCAAATTTTGTTTGTACATATTTTTGCAAAATACAAGAGACTTTACCAAACATGATCAGGATCGGTCCATTTTTGGACCAAGTCCCTTTATAGATATAGCATCCGATATGAACTTTTTCATATCTGCAGCCAAAAAAAATTAATAAAAATCCCACTCAAATTTGGTTTTTGCTTATTTTCAATGTCCAGTTAGTTGGGCCTAAGAGATAGGGTTTCTAAACGCATGGTATAGGGTATCGTATAGTCGGTCTAGACCGACTATAATTTTCTTACTTGTTTTTTTTTGGCAAACTGATTTATGGCGTTTTTTTTCTCTTCATTGTGTTGTATTAAATCATGAACACATTCATATGCAATCATGCTGGTCAAACCACGTATTTTCTTGTATTGATCTCACTTGCTCTCATAGTCATATATGAGTGGGAGTGTTATAAATACTAGAGAATATTATGAATGCATATGAATGTTCTCAATGAATTGGTGGTGATTTTGTTTTTTTTAATAAACAGGTTTTTATCTGCAGATTAATGAATGAAGATGAGAAGGTTTAATGTAATAAAGTAAAATTTAAATCGTGGAGTTGAAGTTTTGTTTTGGAAGAACAAGTTTGAGGAAAAACCTGAAATTAAAATTAATAATTTAAAATGTAGTTTTAAGAAAGAAAGTAAAAATAAAATGTAGAGTTAAGTGCAGTTTAAAATTAGTGTAAAAGTTAAATAAAAACAAATAAAATAAATTAAAGAATAAAATTAAAAATTAATGTTTTTAAAGTTTAAAGAAATATAAAATTAAATTTAAGAACAGAAAAGGAGTTGAATTTTGAGTCGTGAAGAATAAGGTTGAGGAAAAACCTTTTAAGAATATAAAATGTAGTTTTAAGAAAAAAAAAAAAGAAGGTTGAGGAAAAACCTCTTAAAATTAAAATGTAGATTAAGTGAACTAAAAAGTAGTGTAAAAGTTTAGAAATAAAAAGAAATAAAAATTTAATAAACTTTAAGAAAAAAAAAACTAGATTTTAATGACGTGAATAAATTAAAAATTTTTGTATTAATTAATAAAATTTCTGTTTGTGCTAAAGAAAGCGTTCTGAGCAAAAAAAATTTTAAGTTAATTTAAAAAAAAGACAATAATGTTAAGAAAAGAACAGAATGTTTAAAAAAAAAATTATTAATGTTTAAGAACTAAAGAAATTGTGGAAGAACATTTTTAAAGAAACTTAAAATTAAATTATATTTAAGAACTTAAATACTTTTAAGAAAAGAAAAGAAGGTTTAAAAAAAATAAATAATTGAAAAATAATATAAAAATATAAAACAACACAAGTTGATTAAACTAAATTAAGGAATTATAAATATTTTGTATTGAAATCCACTACAATATCATTATTAATACAGCTATGGCCGATTTTTTCAATGGAATATTGCGAGACACAACCACGGAGTCTGGCGGCAGCAGCTTCATCCTCAACAACTACAACCATATGGCGGTAATTAAAAGAAACTAATGTTTTCTTAAATCTAAATTAAATAAAAAAATTTCCTAAGATTTGTCTAGCTATAAATTAAAATTATTTTTTAAAGATTTTTCTAATTATAAATCAAAATTTTTTTTCTAATTATAAATTTAAACTAAATATCAAATATTTTTAGATATGATGTTTGCTAAAATTAAAATTGTGCAAAAATCAAAATTGTGCTAAAATTAAAATTTTTCTACTATTAAAGATTTTCCTAAAATTTAAAACTTTTTCTAAAAGTAAAAAAAAAAAAAAAAATTTTTTTTCTAATAATTAAATATTGTTAAAATTAAAAATTTTCATAAATATAAATTGTGCTAAAATTAGATAGTGCTAAATTCAAATTGATAGAGTTAAAATTTTGTTAAAATTTAAAAATATCCTAAAATTAAAAATTTTTCCTAAACATAAAGTATTTAAAGTTACCATAAAAATGTTGATAAATTTAATTTAAAATTAAAACCCTTAAAATGAAGGGCAAATAAAAATTTTATATATAACCCAATGTAGAAAACCAAACCTTATCATTTTATGTGGGTTACCTCCAATTAAGATGGAGTCGAGGTAACATGGTAGGGAGGGCAAAAGGGGCAGATCACCTCGTCCCCAATCCCAAGGTAAGTATGGCCATCCGTCCCATTTAGCGTCCGATTTTTTGACAGTTGTTTTTTTAATCGCACGTGAAAATCTGTAGTGCGGTTTCCCTGGGCCTGAGCAAGACCCCACCCATCCGGCGAGCTAGGCCCCTACGCCAGCACGTGCGACCAGCAAAGGCTCAGGGAAACGGAAGCGGATCTTCCACCCCAACCGCACCATTACACACTATGCTGCAGTTGCAGGAAATTCTTACCGTAAGTTCATTATGTACGGGGTTATTATCTTGATAAAATTTTAAATGCGGGTTTCTGTCAGTTTTATTGGATGAAACTTCAAAACAAATAATATCTTAAAACCATAGAGTGCTCATTAAAACAAATCTCTACTTCCTTACTGGTTATGCATCACCAAACCATGACCGAAAGTTGGAATTATATTTCGACTTTCCAGTGCCTTTAAGGGCTTTCTCGATACTATATTGAACTCATTATTATGGTTAAGCATAATTTTCGTCAAAGTGTGTAGCCTTAGTGGCAAAACTACATATGATTATTAAAAAAAAATACTTTTTAACTTTTTGAGCTTTTGAACCATTTTTAGTAAACAGTATAAAAGATAACAAAAATAAATAAAACAAATAAGAAAATATAATCGGTCTAGACCGACCCTATCTCTTCGGTCCAACCTATTCGATATAGAAAATAAGCATAAACCAAATTCATATCGAATGTTATTTTTTATATGGGGACTAGGTCGAAAATGGACCGATCCCGACCACATTTGGTAAAGTCACTTATATTTTGAAAAATTATATACAAACCAAATTTGAGAAAAATCTGTGCAATATTTTTGTTTTTTGATAGATTTAAGTGAAGATCGGGAAGCAGCTCTATATGGGGCCTATGACTAAGAATTGTCCTATAGGGCTTATTTTGGGACTACTGATTAATGGATATAATAAACATATGCAAACCCAATTTGACTGAGATCTATATGATAATTTGGATCTTATGGCAATTTATGTCGATTTCATAGGGGTCATTTGTATGGGGACTTGGTCTGAACATGGACTGACTTTCACCAGTTTCAACGGTGTTCATGCTATGGCCGAGAGAAGCTTATATTCTGAATCTTATCAAAATATATTAATTTTTGCGACCTGTAGTTTGATTACAAGGTTTACGTGGATACACAGACGGACGGACATCGCTAAATCGACTCAGAGATGGGTCTAGGTCAAATATTTTTGGTTGTTACAAACAGCAGCATAAAGTTATTATACCCAAACCACATGGTGGTATAGGGTATAAAAATCACAATTCATATGGATTACTAAAAAAAATTAATTCAGTCTTTTTTGTAACAGCAAGTCTACATACGATGTGGTTTTGCATACTTTGGGGATAAATTAGAAAAATTTTAATGACCTGCATGTCCTCATTTTTATAGAAAATTTTTTTGCGCCTTTTAGGCATCGAGAAATCCAGGTTTTTTTTTTGTTTCAGTAGGATTATTTACCCATTCTTCCTTCAAAATTATTTCTAACTGAGAAATAGACAATGCTTGTCTGTTCTGAGGTTTCTACTGTAAATAAGCCCATAATTTTCCGGTGACATTTAGATTTGGGGATTGTGGAGATGTAGATGCTTCGATTTTGCGATATAAAGTAGCCATTCTCTTGCAAGTCTTGAGTTGTGCTTGGGGTCGTTATCATTCATTTATATAAAATCATCTTTTACATTTGATTTTTCAACTCTCGGTACAAAATAATTTTGAAAGTATCTATATAGGCTAATTCCATGCAAAGGTCAAATTTTAATTAAAATAATTTTTATTGATATCATTTCAAAGAAAATGGCTTGAAAAGATTACATTAGTTTGTTATATGTTATTTTGAATCTTTTTCTAGTTCCTATTTTTCCAGTAAGAAAGGAAAAGTGTTGTTAAGTAATCTAAGAGCAGAGTCAAGTCTGTCACATTACAAAATACTTCTTTTTCCTATAATTTATTTTAGAATTCATCTTTGTTATATGCTTTTCTTAATAAACTATCTGTTATATTAACTATAACCAACTGTTTCTTATTTGTCATACAAATAAATTCAGAGCTTTTCTGTGTTTCACTAACATCCTCTAATATGATGTCTGTTTGCGTCATGTCTGTCACGACTGCTTTTTATCACCAATAGTACTTTCTCAGTTTTTCTAATGGTAAATATGTTGTTCAGATCCGTCTGCATAATTTTGTATATTTTTATGAGCAGGGCAACCAGAAATAAAAAGAAGTGTTTTTTGACCATAAAAATCGAAAAATATCCCCTAAGAATTTCAAAAATATGATCTTAAAACCCCAAAAACCAGCCTTTTTTAATTCAATAATTTATTACAAATAAGAAAATAAATTAAAAAACAACAAGATATTACGAAATTAATTAAAAACGGCATTTTTGAGATTTTGTTTTACAAAATAAAACAAGTAAGAAAATTATAGTCGGTCTAGACCGACTGTACGATACCCTATACCATGCGTTTGGAAACCCTATCTCTTAGGCCCAACTAACTGGACATAGAAAATAAGCAAAAACCAAATTTGAGTGGGATTTTTATTAATTATTTTGGCTGCAGATATGAAAAAGTTCATATCGGATACTATATCTATATGGGGATTAGGTCCAAAAATGGACCGATCCTGACCATGGTTGGTAACGTCTCTTGTATTTTGTAGAAACGTATACAAACAAAATTTGAGAAGAATCAGTGCAATATTTTTGTTTTTTAATAAATTTAAGTTAATATCGGGAAGCAGCTCTATATGAGACCACAGGGATCATTTTTGGACTACTCATTAATGGATGTAATGAACGCATACAAACCCAATTTGAGTAAGATCTATATGACAATTTGGATCTTATGGCAATTTATGTCGATTTCATAGAGGCAATTTGTATGGGGGCTAGGTCTGAACATGGACCGAATTTCACCAATTTCAATAGTGTTCATCCCATGGCCGATAAAAGCTTATGTACCAAATTTCATCAAAATATATTCATATTTGCGACCTGCAGTTTGATTACAAACTTTACATGGACACACAGACGGACGGACGGACGGACGGACGGACGGACGGACGGACGGACGGACGGACATCGTTAAATCGAATCAGATATTGATTCTGATTCGATCGGTATAATTAAAGATGGGTCTAGGTCAAATATTTTTGGTTGTTACAAACAGCAGCACAAAGTCATTATACCCAAACCACATAGTGGTATAGGGTATAAAAACAAGAAATAAAAATAAAATTTGGCTTAGTTTGAGGATCTCGTAAGATTTCTTGAGCAATTTGTATTGATTGAGCATCTTCATTATTTAGAATATCAAGCACTTCCAAATAATAATATTTAACAGCTGCAAGCGATATTCCCAAACAAGTTGTTTTTCTTTGAGACGGTAACGGATTACAGATTACAGAAACCGTAGCTTTTAATTACGGCCCTTTGTTCCAACCTGGAATGATAGGAATCAATATATATACATACTTTATTTACGTTATCATACGAATTCCTTATCCGTTCAGAAATGCGAAGAAGACCGTGGATAATACACGTCACATGTGTTATCTTTGGGTAAAACACTTCAATAGCTTTGCAGCCTTTACCATATATGGTGCTGCATCTGTTACAAAAAGAAAAATTAAATCTTTGTTAAAATTGGAGTTTGTTTATGCGACGATCAGGAATAAACATGATAGAGCATATTTCTGGTTGGCTTGTTTAGGAGCAATGAAAAATTTCTACTGTATAGTATTGGATTAGAAAGATCTCTAAAGTATATGGTTGTCACTATGGAATTAGCTTACAGCCATGATTATCCATAAAACCATCAATAAATCTTAGTTTTCCACCTACATCAGTCCCTACCCAAGCACTTAATCACCATCAAGTTTTATAGTACTGCAGTAACACTCTCTCTCTCTCTCCACATTCTTTCCTGTTTATTGTTTCCAAAAACTTTCTTTCCGCCATTTTTTGTTCGATAGGATTAATATCCATTGCAAATTAGACAAAGCCTCACACGCACGCAAGGAAGAAAAATAAAACTAATAAGATCTATATTTTAAATCATCAGCATTAGAATAAAGATATTCTATACTTTCGAAACTGTTTCTGAGTTGCATATTCCTATAATTTACCAAGCAAAATAAACATGTTTATAAGTTTTCTTAAACTTAGTTTCGTGGTATAAAGCAGGCCCTATTAAATATTTGGAAGTAAAAACTTTCAATCAATTAACGTTAAATGCTGAATTATAGTCAAAATAGATTAAATATGTATATCGTATGAAGAGTTTGGCGACTAAGTGTAACGTTATTTCAGCAGTCATCAGGCTTGGGCAATCTGTATGTAGCAGAAGACGATTTTGTCGTACACGAGTGCGGATCAATAAGTCTCCGTGAATTTTGGAATGAAACACAGTTCTTTTGTAAAAAAAAAATATTTTTTAACAAAATTTCTTTTTAGCTCAATACATTTAGAGTTAATGTTTTCTTTCATTATAAACTGCGTTATATTCTCTCCAAAATATTCCGTGGGCGTCCACTTGGAGGCTTATTTTCGAGTTTATCTTCTTTTTTCTTTTGCAAAGTTAACTATATTTTTGAACGTAAAAGTCAGAACGGCAACATTTTCAATATGTCAAAACACTTTCTTGAGGGACTGTAAGTAGATATGTTTTGAGGCGGATTAGTTTTGGAAAAAATAATGTCCTGAAGCGTTTAATTTAAAACAGATTTTTAAAATAAAATTTATTTTGCAAACAGAAAAGCCATCTCGTGAGTTAATAATGATTTTTTGTTTATCCTTAGGATATCTTATCAAAAAGAAAGGTTATGACAAGACCTCCTCATAACTGGGAATAGTGAACAAAATGTTTCTTCATATATGTTTTTTTTTAATTCGAAAGTCTTAAAATTAAGTTAATCTCTAAGAGAATATAATAATTATTATAAACTGGATATGAGATAATTATAACCTATACCACTTTGTCGTCAGGGTATAATGACTTTGTGCTAATGTTTGTAACTACCAAAAATATTTCAAATCTACCCATCGACACAGAATCACTTTCTGAGTCGATTGAGTGATGTTTGTCCGTCTGTCCTGTAATCTACTTATAGGCTGCATAGGTGAATATATATTGATGAAATTTTTTGTATGAGCTTTTATCAGCCATAGGACGAGCGTTTCTGAAATAACTTGCCATTTATCATGTGGATCTTGGTAAAATTTGGGTTTTTTGTTTTTATTACACCCATTAATCAGTAGTCCAAATATAAATTCTGTAGGAAATTTTTTAATCATTGCCCCCATATAAGGCTGGTGCCGTTCTTCATCTCAATGTATCAAAAACAAAATTATTGCACAGATTTTTCTCAAATTTGGTTTGATTTTTTTTCCGAAAACTTAATGACTTTGCCAAATATGGTCTGGACCGTTTCATTTATTCACTTATTTCTTATTACATTATAATTCATACTAAGTATTTAGTAGTAAGTAAGGACAGCACAACGTATACGTAATAATTGAAAAAAATAATTAGTATTTTTAAACAGAAAAATTTTATATGTTGTTTATGACTTACATTCGTTTTTCCGATCGCGAGTGGATAATGTTTTAATTTTTAGATGTACGCGTTGAAGAACACGTTATGTTTAACAGTACACATGCAAGAAATCGAACTTAGAATCTGTGTGGTTTATGTGTGTTCGAAACAAAAAAACGTGATAGAAAAATGTTCGTGTAGATAACGAAATATTAAAACGAAACACAGTCATAATTGTGTTCGGCACCGTACAAAGTTTAGATACGCACATAATTGATATGAAAATAAAAATATGTGTTGGCTGCTTTAAAACAGAACATTGTGTGTTTGATGAGTGTATTTTCTGAACCTTGGTATTTAATGATCAAGGCTGCGTCTTGCACGCACTTGAAATAATTGAAAATTTTACACATGCACTTTAAAATGAAAAAAAATATGGTGTGAAGATATGCGTTTATGAATAAGCATGCACTAAATGCGAAAAAGCCACTTAAAAATTTATGTTTTTTAAAATCCAGATCACAGCTACAAAATGTATTAATATATGAAAATAAATACTTTTAAAAATATAAATAATAATTATCCAGCTTATTAAAATTTCGTGGTAAAAATTTGTAACATTTTAAATACAAAAAAAAATTAAATTTTTATTTGTTTAAGCAAATAATTGTTTATACATTTTAAGTATACATTACAAATTCTTAAATCATATATTGTATATAACATTCAAATATATGCAACCAAAATTACAAAATGGGCAAAAAAAACAGCAAAATATAAATTTATATAAATATGGAACAAAAATCGAAGCCATAATGTTGCATGTTCTCTAATTCTGAAAGAATATTCGTAAAAATAAATTTTGATCTAGAACTCACATTCTAAACATATGAGCGGAATCGGCTAATTGGGATCAAAAGTTCAATTTATAGGAAATTCAGTATTTCTGCTATAATTGACCTAAAACAAACTTTTTTTAAGTGCATGGATTAAAGTTGAAAAGCTTAATATTAGAAGCATCTAGAAAAGTATTCTGAAATATTTTTGGTAAATTTAACCCATTTTCTTCAAAAGCAATATTGAAAGAAAGAGTAATATGTTAATGGTGAAACACATGAAGCTTTTTTTTAATTGAAACACCAGCTAATATCTGCGGTCTTCTGGAATAGCCGCGTATGTCCATTTTTGTCACTTTTGAGTTAACGATGCCAAATATATTAATTTTTAACGCTCTTTACATGTGTTAAGTTTAAAAAAAAAAATATTGACCATTTCTGAGTTTTTTCTTTAAATAACGAGGCAACTTAAATGTTTATTAAATTAATTTGCAGCACTAATGACGAATGTCAACCTACGTTTGATCGCTGACAAATTATTTTCTCAGAAAACGACACATAGCGACATACGTTGCTATTAATGAAAAAAATGCAAAATAATTTTGGATTAATTTTCAGTTTATAACCACTTATAAAAACTTGCGTGTTTATTTCTGTTATTTTTTGTCACTATTATTCTTGATACGTTGTTATATTCTCATCCTAAGTCCCGTTAAGTTTTTGTTGACGAACAAAAAAAATTCATTTTTCAAGCAACAACAACTTATGTCTACATGTGTGCTTGCATTGGTAGTTTTCTTTTTTAAAGAAAACGCCGTTTGTCGACATAAGTTATTTTATCTGCACACACTTTAAGTGTTATTTATATATTGTTTTTTTCGTCCTTCTCTAGGATCTATTCCTCCGAAGATTTTTGACTTAAAATTTTATATAAAGTATTTATTGCCCATATCTACAGGACTGTTAAATAAAAAGCTGTAAAAATTTATATCGAGCAGATAATTTCAAATATAACGTTTTTTTTGGCTCCACTGAACTTTTTGATTTTATGACATACGCGATTATTCTAGAAAACCACAGATATGTTGTGTTTGGGTAAAAGTTATATTTATTTTTAACATTAAGGAAAGTAAAGCATACTTTGAAGTCCTTATGAGAAACAGTTTTGTACTCGATTCATTTTGTCAGTTTTGTAAATTAGCTTGCTCCATACTTTGCTGTCGATAGTTTTGGCAAACCTGAAAAATGCATAACACTTTGTGGTGAAAACTACGGCATTAACTAGACCGTTTATCTCCAATTTATTTGGCAATATGTTTTAAGACAATATGTTCCCTTAAAAATTCATCTGGCTAAATGTTCAAATAGGAAGGCCAGGAGGAGGCCTTGCATCCAGAATGACTATTTGCAAAGTCAAAATATCTGCAGATTCATCAACTTATATTAATTTTTTCGAGCAATCTTTAGTACCGTCATATAGTCGTCCTTTTTTACATTCGGGCAATACATTTTAACCACCAGAAATACATATACATGTTTCACTGAAAATATGGTTTCCGCGACCTAGGAAAAAAATATCTATTACTATTTTTTTAAGGATTGTAAGCCCTTCTAAATTTTGGCAGCGTTTGAGGCTCGATTTTATCCCAAATTTAAATCTCTTCTAAAGAATGAGATACAATAGTTGCAATTTACACTCAAGATGTTTATCACTAATATTCATAAAATGTTCTGAATCCCCTCATGTTCCTTTTATTTTTGGATTTAAAGCAATATCCCATTTTTGTTAACTGTTCGTAACACACTACACAACAGTCTTTCGAGGCGGGTGAGACATTCCAAGGCAGGGGAAAGTGCTAGGCCAGGATAGTAAGACCTTTAAAGGGTTTGCCGTTCTGAGGCCAAACTTTTTTTAGGGCCTTCTATATTATTCCTGATCTTGATGCTTGTTTGCTTAGTCATAGTTATGATAACGATCACTCATATCTATATATATAAAATGGAATGTGTGTTTGTTTATTTGTTTGTTTGTTTGTACCTTATAGGAGACCAAACCTCTGGACCGATCTTCCTGAAATTTTCACAGCATTTAATTGGGACTCTGGCATGATTAATAGGGTACTTTGTTTTCGACCACGCCCACTTTTACGCCCACTTTTTTAAAATTATGTAATTGCTCCCATATAGTTTTTAACAGATTTACTTCAAATTGTATACACATTATATTCAAGGCGAGGTAGAAACAAACATTTCACGCCCCTTTTCACGCCAAATTTTGTTTGAAAGTTTTAAACTTTTTGTTCTCTGTACAAATTTGTCCTTCCAACGGATTTTTTTTATTTGGTAGTATATTGCTCTTAATACTGTTAACGTCGCCATATAACTATGAACCACGCCCACTTCACTGCCCCCTTTTTTAATTCAGATACTTACTTATACCACTAACAATGTTTGCTATACAAAATACTTTTTTTGTAATATGTATTTACCTAAAGTTTTATAAATTTTTTATCTACAGGTGAGTTAGCCATACATTTTTTTATTTCCAAATCCCTCTTTTTCGCCCCATTTTACCTTAAATTATAATTAATCTGCTTTCAATCTCTCTATATATTTATAAATTAATGTGTGTTTGTTTGTGCTTTATAGGAGGCCAAACCCCTGAACCGATCTTCCTGAAATTTTCACAGCCTGTTACTGTGACTCTGGAAGGAATAATGGGCTATATATATTTTTGATTGGAAAAAGGGGCGGTGCCACGCCCATATTACCCAAAATTTGAAATCGTCATATCTCGGGAATTTTTTGACCTACAGCGGTCATATTTGGTACATATGGTATTGGCATGAATAGAAATACATACGAGAATAAAAGTGGGCGGGAACACGCCCCTTTTTAGAAAAATTGAAAATCGTAATATCTTCTAGACTACTGGAAGGATCGTCATGAAATTTTCACAAAAGGATATTTTTGCGAAATAATAAGTCCTTAACTATATAAAGTTGTTAGTGGGCAAAGGGCCGTGGTCCCGCCCATATAACTCAAAATTTAAAATCGTCATATCTCGGCCATTTTTAACCTACGGTGATGATATTTTGTATATGTCGTATTGAAATTAATAGAAATAGCACTACAAGAAAACTGGGCGGGACCGCGCCCTTTTTAGAAAAATTAAAATCCATAATAACTTCTATTAAGCCCCTTGGCTTTATAAAGTTATTAGTGCAATAATTAATTCTAAATTAAATTAATAAATAATATTTTGTTAATTTATAAATATTTTTTTTTATTTCATTTTATAACGACGAGGGGTAGCGAAGCACACTGGGTTCAGCTAGTCTATAATATTAATAGGTAAGGCGATTTATTGTGACCGATGATTTGTTTCTCCCCATTTTGACCGAACGTATCTTATTTGAAAAGTATTTTTTTTAGCTGTTCAGCAGATTTACAAATTTTTAAATTTTTACCATTTTTTGGAATAAAATGCATTTAAAGTTGCTACTAACACATACATAAAATTATAAAACGCTATGTGTGTGTTATTTAAATTTGTTAATGTGTTTGTGATTTTGTTTTATTCAAACAAAAACCAATAATTTTGAAAAATAATTTTGTACATAAATCAATAACGTAATCGATATTTAAAAAATGTTGAATTGTGAATTGGCTAAAATTGACTAGCATACCATTAGGGTCTTTATTAAAATATTCTAGAATTTGAACTCGAATTTTGCGAGCTGGAATCTGCTAGTTCTTATTAATAATCATTAATATAATTTTATTAATAAGTGTTAATATAATACGTCCAAGTATTAATATAATAATAAGCCTCAGCTAAAATTTTGCTGAAGAATGAAATGAGAAATCATCCAGTGTTGCCATTTTAGCATTTTAGTTGCTAGATTTAGCAACTTTTTTTTGTCGTTTAGCATCCAAAATTTATGAAAAGATGCTAGATGCTAACTTAGTTGCTTTTAGCATATTTTTTTTTTTGATTTTTTTCATTATTTTTGAATACACAATTTTAATTTTAATGGTATTGATATGTTTTAATTTCTCAAAGTTTAATACGAGAATTTTGTGTACCACTTTTTTTACCACTCTGCTCGTTTCTTTCAACAATTAAAACAAAACATTTTGAAATAGAAGAATGTAAATACCAACAACAGTTTTTAATGAATTAAAAAGCCGATTGCCAAAAAATTTTATTGTAATAAATAACTGCCAAAATTTTCAATACAAAACACATTAAACCGGGTAAAACAACCGATAAACAATATATTAGAAGAGTTAAAATTTAGATCATCTGAAACAGAAAAAATTCAAATCCAAATTAATGGCTTTTGGTAAAAGCAAACTTTGAATAGAACAAAATCCGAGTTGTTATGTTCTGTAATGCGTATAAAAGAAGGTTTGAAATTTGAAAACGGGTGCTGTTACACTTACAATATACCGAGCGATGTCGTTGATAAAAGTCGATCGTCAGAAAATATCAGAGCCAAAAAGAACTTGAAGATGAAGACATCACAGAAATATTAGATTCCATAAACCAATTATTGTAATATTATCGTATCTTTTGATAATGTAAATTCTGTTATATTTGACATTAAAAAAAAAATCCCTCTTAAATTAAAAATATTTAATATAAAATAAAAAAAACTCAATTTGATGTAAAAGAAAATTGTAGATGAAATCCAAAATAATTTTAATTAAAATTTAAAAAATTTAAATCGAAGCTTATGTTTTAGATTAATTTTTCGATTTAAAAACTAAAGAATTTATTAATAAAGTATTTAATTTTGCAATATAAAGGTAATAAAATTCGAAAAAAAATTTAGCATCTTTTTTTTTTGACTCCAGTACGTTTTAGCATCTTTTTTTTTGCAATTTTGCATTTTTACAATTTCAAATTATGGCAACACTGAAATCATCAATGGTTATTGAGGTATAGTTGAAAAACTAGTTGAAAAAATAAAAAAGGGCATAAGAAGCCTAAGAAACCCAAACCCTTTAGAGGTTTTACTATCCTGACCTAGTACTTTCACCCTGACTTGGAATTCTTCACCCCCCCAGACAATGACCCCGAAAATGTTTACCCCTGCCGTTTCTCCAATAAAATTACTTCTTATGTGAGTTATTCTTAATTGCTTACCATTACAAAGTTTTTGGCCAGATTCGCCTACTGTTCAGTTGAGTTTTGTAAGTCCAGATAATTTGAGCTTAATCAAATATCTGTGGTTTTCTGGAATAACCGCGTGTGTCCATTTTTGTCAGTTTTGAGTTAACGATGCCAAATATATTAATTTTTAACGCTCTTTACATGTGTTAATTAAAAAAAAAAAAAAAATTATTGACCATTTCTGAGTTTTTTCTTTAAATAACGACGTAACTTAAATGTTTATTAAATTAATTTGCAGCACTAACGACGTATGTCAACCTACGTTTGATCGCTGACAAATTATTTTCTCAGAAAACGACACATAGCGACATACGCTGTTATTAATGAAAAAAATGCAAAATAACTTTGGATTATTTTTCAGTTTATAACCACTTATAAAAACTTGTGTGTTTATTTCTGTTATTTTTTGTCACTATTATTCTTGATACGTTGTTATTTTCTCATCCTAAGTCCCGTTAGCTTTTGACGAACAAAAAAAATCCATTTTTCAAGCAACAACAACTTATGTCTACATGGGTGGTTGCACTGGTAGTTTTCTTTTTCAAAGAAAACGACGTTTGGCGACATAAGTTACTTTATCTGCACACACTTTAAGTGTAATTTCCATATTGTTTTTTCGTCCTTCTCTAGGATCTATTCCTCTGAAGATTTTTGACTCAAAATTTCATGTAAAGTATTTATTGTCAATATCTACAGGACTGTTCAATAAAAAGCTCTAAAATCTTTATATCGAGCCCATAATTGCAAATATAACGTTTTTGGTCCCTGAACATTTTGATTTGATGACATACGCGGTTATTCTAGAAAATCACAGATATATCTTTGTACAATACGTAATATTCAGAAAATATATATTGTGGACTTTCATCAGCTTTCCTTGGTATCACAGAAAGTCCATAGCAAGGAAAACGATAATTATATAATAATTTTCTATATCCTACAGACTCTGATTTAGTGATGCAATCAAAAACACTTTTGCCATATCAGTAGTTGGAACCTCTGTATGACCACTATTTTTGCTGATATTGCAAGTTTTAGTTTAAGTTTGTGATAAATTTAGTGGTAATTTTAAAAGATATTTCAGTGTTTATAAAAGTTTCGATGTCAAATTTTATATCATTCCCTAACGACTTTCTACGACACTCCTCGTTATTTACACGTTTTAATAATGAACACAAAGTGTGCATATACCAAAGCTTGCGGTACCCTGGACTGTTTAAATGATTGTTGTTGCTGACACTATTGAGCAGCACTTTAATTGCTAAAACTTCTTAATAATCGCCATGCCAAATTTTAATTGAACCCGTTCAATAGGAGCTGAGGCATGTCATTTTTTAATAATTGTCTGAGAAGGACGGGCTTCGCCACTTTATTCACGTCTGCCTATGTTGGACACAGATTTTGAAAAATATATTATAAAATTCATTGCAAAATGTAGTTCAAATATGTTTAACCAGGTCAAAGTTAAGCATTATATGTTCCACACCCACTAATGCAATCCCATCCAAATTTAATGAAGAGATTTGCAGGATCAGTCAAAATTAGTTGGATTATGTTTGACTGAAGTCGAATTAGTAATATAAACTTAGCTTTATGAAATATGTCACGCCTTCGCTTAATTTCGCCCATATTTTTGGCAATGCTTTGAAATAGCAAAATAACATATTAGAAAATAATTAAATGACAAAAATGATTAACAATAGCAGAGGTAATGAATTTTGTAGTATCAATATACATGAGTCTGTAGCTTACACAAACAAACAGTACAAATAGACACACGAAAGATTTTATAATATTAATAAGGATTAGCTTAAATGATTTTTCATTTCATATTCTCTTATTCAAAGTCTCATTCACTCGTCCTTTTTTCATGAAATGTATTCAAATTATTTTTGTTTACGTATGTATTTCTACAATTTCATGTTGTACATACATATTATTTTTATTTTAAATAAGTCAGTTTTTTTTTTGTAACGTTCAATGATTTTTTTCTCTGTTGGATGTTTTGTTAATAAAAAAAACAACAATATTCTGCAATTTTAATGAGAATTTTTTATATTTTTTCTCTAGAAAATTAAAAAATAAGGGAATTTTTTTGTAAAAAGAATTTTTTTCATTAGTTTTTTTTTTAAGGTTGGAGGTTATGGTTATTGTTTTGTAAAGACACTAAAAAGGTCTTATTATGAAGATAACAAAAAAAAAAAAAAAAAAAAACAAACGGCCGTTTATTCTTTCGCTTTTTTGAGTTTATTTTTGTTGTTATTTGCAAGGACTTCGAAGTAAATTATAAGCAATAAAATCTTTTAAATAAAAGAAGTCCTTTTTTCAGCAAAAAAATGTTTTTTTAATTTTTCCTCTTTGTAATTTATGTTTCATATAATTAAACATGTTTTTCGGGATTATGTTTCAGAAACGTTTCTATGTAACAGCACTGTAAAGTACATATTAATTTTTCTGCTTTCTTTATACTGTGGTTCCCTTTAAAAATAATTTTAAATGGTGCACCGATTTCTTTTTCGTATTTTGTTCTTAAAATAATCATGGCAATACTAACTAATATAGTTAGCATTGGAAATTCCAAAGAGTTAGCCTACGAGACCATTTTATATGTCTGTTGTCCAGATAATTTCTGCCAATTATGCAGTAAATTCTTTAAAAGCTCTGCGCGCTGATCAGTATTTGCAACAAACGTCAAAAAACTCTTCATTACGATTCTAATTATTTTGTTTAAAAAAATAAACATTATTTTTATATTTGCCGTGTTGGGGTTTTTTGTTGTTGCTGCTATTGTTGTTGTTGGTTTGGGGTTTATTTGGTATTTTTCTCTTAATTACTCACTTAGTTTATGAGTTTTGATATTAAAATTTTCCTAGCACACGTATATTCTGCAAAAAAAAAAAAACAAAAACAAAAACACCAGAATTTTAAATAAATGTAGTATAATTTTAGCCTATAAAATGACAACATTATATTCATTTCATACCAACATAAATTTAATAGTATAACAAATTTTAAAAGCCTTAATTTAGTTATACACACTATACTACACTAATACTAACACTACATAGCACATGTTTGAGTGTGTATACAAATATACAGTGGGTGCCAAAAGAGGACAAAGATACATTGTTAATAATGTCATGTAAGCTTGTACTTTACAGTAGGTAACTGCCTATTCGAAAGAAAAAGTATTAATTTTCAAGTGGGTGTCGCTCCTCCCATATAAAGTGAATTTTTAACATCTAATTTTAACATATATTATCTGGAGTACTAAGAGAGCAAGAGTTCAGAAGCTAAGTACATATACATATTAAACTAATTTGAAGAGTTGCGAAATAAATGGGCGGGATCAGACCAATGGGCGTGGCACCCATCATACAAAGTAAAGGTTTAATGTCATATATCTACAGCACTATGAGTTTATAAGTTATTAATGTGAGTAGTCGGTCAAAAAAGGTCGGGAGCACATCAGTGGGCATGGAATCCCCCATAAAAAGTAAATGTTTGATATCATATATATGGAGTACTATAATAGTGAATGCCTTGGGTGAGTTCATCAGCTATCAATGGTGGTACGGAAAAGAAATATGCGGGATCCGACTAATGGGCGTGGCACCCCCATACAAAGTAAATATTTAATGTTATAATAGTATGTTAATAGAAAAAGCCTTGGGAATTTGTGTGAGTTAATAAGCTAGTAATGTGAGTAGTTGCCTAAAAAATGGGCGGGGATCGGAAAATAACAGTTTTAAAACTTTTCACAAGTACATTTGGTACCAATGTGAGTAATTGTGGAAAATATGGGCGGAATCGCCAAAATCGAAAATCGCCAAAACCGAAAATCGCGAATAATAAGAAACACATAAATCAAAAATTGCCAAAAACAAAAATCACAAAAAACAAAAATCGTCAAAATCAAAAAGCGCCAAAACCGAAAATGGCGAATAAAAAAATCGCCAAATTTAGAAATCGTCAAAACCAAAGATCTCGGACAGCAAAAATCGCCAAAAAATAAAACTCGCTAAAATCAAAAATCGCCAACATCAAAAATCGCAAACAAAATTCGCCAAAATCAAAAATCGCAAAAGACAATAACGGACAAATTAAAATCGCCATAACCAAAAATCGTCGAAATATAAAATATCAAAAACAAAAATCGACCAAATCAAAAATAGTTTTCTACAAAATGTATTCGTTATAGTATAAAAAAGCACTTATTTTATCAAAAAACTTTTTCGAGACTTCTAAACAAGAAAATTCTGTTGTTGCATCGGATCTACGTATAACTGGTGTACCATCATATGATAAAGAAACTTTAGAAGACTTGGTAATAATTTTGGAAACTCTCTGTAATACCTTAAATATAAAAATTCCATATTATAAATCTATATTCCGTGTAAAAAATATGAAATTTGTAAGAAACGTTGAAGACGCTCCTATTGTTATAAAATTAAACACGCCAAATGAGAAAAGTTATATATTAAAATCGATTGCTAACTTTCGCCGTAAAAATAACACCCTGTTACGTTTACACCACATCCGATTTAATAGTGATCAGCCTTTTTATGTTAACGAAAATTTAACAGCATATAACTACAAAATATTGAAAACGGCATTGAGATTCATTTGTAAAAGCTGCATATTCCTTGCATGGAATTATGTACATCAAGACAAGAGATAGTGAGTTGCCTCTATGGATCAATACCCTGACCAGTTAAATCAGTTTTTTCCGACTACAAATTCAATTCACAATTCAATACATAATGAATAATTATCTAATTTTGTTTCTTTTAAATCAATGTGTCCTTATCAAAAGTATTACTATTAAATTAAATATAATATATATATATTTATATTATCTTTAGACTTATTCTACACAACTCTTTATCCAATTTATTGTTTACAAGTTTTGTTAATAACATCTTTATAATATTTAATATGTTATTTGTGTGTGTTGCTGGCCAATCCATTAATGATATGTAATGGTAGCTATTGTTCCAAAGACCAATATGTTTTCAATGATTAGAATACTTTCAAAACTGAAATCTGGGCTAAAAATGGTTCATATCAATGCTCAAAGTCTGAACAATAAAATGGATGAATTTAGGTATCTATTTATAGCATCAGGAATTGATATTATATGTGTGTCTGATACGTGGTTCAATTATTACTTAGTTGACAGTATTTACAATATACCTGGTTTTAATATGTTTCGTGCTGATAGGATAGGAAATGCTGGTGGAGTTGCATTCTAAAATTTACGTCGGATGAAATAAGTTAGATAAAAAAAAAACTACTTATTGGCACTGTTTATAGACCCAATAAAACAACTAAAATAGACGAGCTAATGGGAAAAATCGAAAGTATCTCGCTATCATATAATGACACTATTATAGCTGGTGATTTCAATAGTAATTTGTTAACTGAAAACAATCTTTCAAGTTCAATGCAAATACTAGGTTTCTTACCGGTTAACTCAACGATTCCAACCCATTATCCCAATGCCACTAACAGCTTACTGGATGTTATCTTTGTTAGTCAAAAATATTATGTTTTACATTATGACCAAATCTCTGCACCCCTTTCTTCTAAACATGACCTATTATTTCTCGTGTATGAAACATCTTTGAACACTGAAGATATACATATTACACCTTTCGTGACTTCAGGAACATAAATTATCGTTATTAAATCAACTTATTGAGATGGAAAATATCAATGACCATGTATTATATATACAAAATGAAATTAATAAGATATTTTACGACTGCGTGCCTGAAAAAACTAAACTTGTCAAGGCTAATCAGCCACCATGGTTCAATAGCATAATTAAGCAACTAATTGCTGAACGTGATGCTGCCTACAAGAGATGGAAAAAGTATAAAACGCTATATTTACAATCGATATTTAAATCTCTAAGAAAGAAAATTCTGGACAATATAAAAATATCAAAATCAATATTTTATACTCGTAAGTTCTCTTCCTCGATTGGAGTTAGAAGTAAATGGCATAGGCATAGGAGTTAAAAACAATAGTACTATTAACTCTGATATTGATTTAGCATATTTAAATAATTGTTTTGTTGACATTAAAATACCAAAAGCTATTATAAATATATATGAAGAAATATCTACTGCTCCTGTCGAGAATACATTCTGCTTTCGTTGTATTGATCAGCATGAAGTTTTTAAAATTTCTAACTCAATAAAATCAAACGCTGCTGGTATGGATGGAATAAACACTAAGTTTTTAAAAATGATTTTCGTCAAACTACTGCCATATCCTACATACATATTTAACACGGTGCTTACAAAATCGATATATCCTGCTGAGTGGAAGAAAGCTAAAATATTTCCAATACCTAAAACCAACAATGAATATCGTCCAATCGCTATACTACTGTTTTTGTCAAAAATTATTGAATGAAAATGTATTTTCATATCAAGAAACAATCTTAATATTAATGCCAACCTAATGATCAATAGTACACCTATTGAGTTTGTTAAGTATGCCAAAAACTTTGGAATTATTTTCAATACTGACCTCTCGTGGAAAACCCTTAGGAATCTTTGGGTTGTTCAAACGTCAACACCTCTTGAAATAAGAATGCTACTGGCAATAACATATTTAATTCCTGTTCTACTATACGGCTGTAAAATATTCGCTAACTGTGATAATGATGATTTTTATAAACTTAAAGTTGCATACAATAATATTGCTCGGTACATATTTATCCAAAAACGTCGTGACCACATTTCTGATAATACATATCGGATAAACAATATGTGTTTTAAAGATTTGCTCAATTATAGATGCCTTTTAATGATGCACAAGATTATATTCACTAAAGAGCCATATTATCTATACCGAAATTTAACTTTTGAAAAAACTTATCCAAAAAAGATTTAAACATCTAATGTCAGAGAGACAATTCTTTGTTCACACAACACGTCTTTGGAACAATCTACTTTTTAATATTCAAATAATATGCAACACACATTGCTTCAAAAATCAAATAAAAAGATATATATGAATTATAATTAAAATTTTAATTTCTGTCCTAAATATATATTTTTCTTTTCTTTGTTTATTTTATATTATTATAATGAGTGTTATTTCTTAATCATTTCTTTTTAATGTTTTTTATATTTAATGTACTCAAAATAGTTATACATAATATTAATATTTGTATTTATTAATCTTCAGTACTATTGTCAACTATCCTCTAGCACTATAATATATAAGACATATGTATGTCTTGTTGTGCTAGAATTACAATAATAAATAAAATAATAATAAAATAATAATTAATACATAAATAAGTAAATAAAAGTATAAATAAATACTTCGGCCATGTATATTTGTATTCTCATTATAACAATGGGAATTTTTAAATTAAGCGAGTTACGTATTTGGTACGGTGGCCGTTTATCTTCAAATTTGCCCAAAAAGTTTCAATTGGTCTTATTTGGAAAGCATCTGAGAAGCTGATAAGTTTTGGGATAAATGCGATTTTTTTTTTCTATTTAAGTTTTGAATTGAGCGTTTGTGTAATGTGGAGACAAAATGTGTATCACATTAATGCTCAGAGTTTTCCTTTATTTTTAAAAATTTAGGTGTTGCTATTGTATGCGTATCTAAGACTTGGCAAAACTTTAAGTTATATCGCTGTGATAGTATAACTCTATGTCCATATGACGTTGACAAAAATGGTCTTAAAATATTGACTTTGAAGCGAACTAAATACTCGCTAATGTCATCAAATTTCTCTCTTCTACTTTTGTTTTGTAAATTTCTAACGCTAATTTTGAAATGTGAGCAAGTAAAGTGTGAATATGCATAAAATTAGAAAGTTGATTAAAAGAACTAGAAAAACAAAGTGAAACTTCAATTGTTAAAATACCATTTACAAAAGTGACTTCTTAAAATTATTGAAAATGGAAATTAATTTGAATGGTATTGGTATTGTTTTTAAGTTAATGAATTGTGTTGTGGTTTAAGTAAAATACATATTCTGAAGAAGTATTTTCTTCTACATGGTTTGGTAATCTACGTAAAAAATAAAGTTTTAGTTAGTTTCCCAATCGTAGGTAACAACTGAATTGATTTGTAAATATTATCATATGTATATAGTTTAAGATTATATTTAATTCAATTATAGTTTTTTTATATTCAATATGAGTGTAAATTTTGTTAAATGTGTTTTCAGAATTTGCAATGTATGTCGCTTGATTTAATTAGAGTGATAAGTTTTTTTGTTCTTGATAGATATTTTTGTACTTATTTATTTTTTAAATTCTTTTATTTGATATAAAACAATCCCGTCGATGAATATTTTGACGACTGTAGATATTTGGTCTCTAAAAAAGGTTAAAATTTAGTGAAGTATGTGACGAAGTGGTCAAATACATTGAAATTTAATACGATGAAGGCGCGTTTTGTGAATTTCTGAAATATGTACATTATTTATGCAAAGGAATTGTTGACATTTGGAAAAAAACCACCAATAAATAAAAAAAATATATATATATATGTCTATTTATAAAAATATATATATGAAAAATAAGTGAAACTAGCTGGCTACCAAAGAAGTTTATTCCTTTAAACTGAAAACCATAACTTCGTCACCCAAACAACAAGCATTAAAAGCAAATAATCGTGGTCGCCCTAGATCTGATTTCTCATATTCCTCAAAGAGAACAAAACAAAGTATACTAACAAGGTTGGTAGAAACTGGATAGACTGCAGCGGTATATATTCAGAATCAACACAAATTTGTTCGAAATTAAATGTTGCTAAAGTTCTAGCATTAATAATTGAAACAAATTTAACAAAACATCAGTATTTGCACATCGGAGATTTTATAAACTTTAAGATTTCCTGTAGTATGTTCCCTAGTTATGAAAATGTATAAGAAAATAAGATTTTTTATTTTATAAAAATAATAAAATTAAAAATATGGAGGGCACGCCGTTAACGCTAAATGTAAGTTTAGCTTAAACAAATTGTTTTTCTTGTTTTTTCAAAACAAAAACAAACATGTATATTGTAGTATGCAAAGTGTTCTCATATACAAACTGTTTGTTTCACAGTTTTTCTATATTTTAGTTTGTTATGTTGGAGGAGGCCTAAATAGTATAACTTTTGCTTGAATTCTCATTTGGTTGTTTTAAGCATATATATATGAATTTAACTTTTTACCAAACAAACTATCTGCTGCTTTTGGTTACTGATGAGGGTTGGTGACTCTTCCTGAAACAGCTGTATAACCTGTCATTGCTAAAATTGATTAGCATAACTTTCGGATGAATTTTATTTATATATTCATACATTTTTATACCCTATACCACTATGTGGTTTGGGTATAATGTCTTTGTGCTGCTGTTTGTAACAACCAAAAATATTTGACCTAGACCCACCTTTAATTATACCGAATGAATCGGAATCACTTTTTGAATCGATTTAACAATGTCCGTCCGTCCGTACTTCCGTCCGTCCGGCTGTGTGTCCATGTAAACCTTGTAATCAAACTGCAGGTCGCAAATATGAATATCTTTTGATGGTATTTGCTATATAAGCTTATCGGCCATGGGATGAACGCTGTTGAAATTGGTGAGAATCGGTTCATGTTCAGAACTAGCCCCCATACAAATGACCCCTATAAAATCGAATAAGTTGCCATAAGATCCAAATTGTTGTATAGATCTTAGTCAAATTGGGTTTGTATGTGTTTATTACATCCATTAATGAATAGGCCAAAAAAGGTTCCTATGGGACAACTCTTGCTCATAGGCCCCATATAGAGCTGCTTCCCCATCTTCCACTTAAATCTATCAAAAAACAAAAATATTGTACTGATTCATCTTTAATTTTGTTTGTATATATTTTCGCAAAATACAAGAGACTTTACCAACCATGGTCAGGATCGGTCCATTTTTGGACTTAGTCCCCATATAGACATAGCATCCTATATGAACTTTTTCATATCTGCAGCCAAAAAAATTAATAAAAATGCCACTCAAATTTGCTTTATGCTTATTTTCTATATCCAATTAGTTGGGTATTAGAGATAGGGTCTATAAACGCATGGTATAGGGTATCGTATCGTCGGTCGAGACCGACTATAATTTTCTTACTTGTTTAAATAATAATTTAAAAAATTTTTAACAGAAAAAAATTTAATGAAAAAATAAAATTTCCTAGAATTTGCACCCAAATTTCCAGTGCTGGGCTATGGTAGTTAATATAAATTGTCGTTATAATCAATTAAATTTCCTTATTGTTGTGTACATACTGCATACTAATCCTGTACTTTAGTTATTCTATTTTATATCTTGTTGTACGGGCTACCGGATTCAATAAATAAATAATAAACTAAATAAATATATAATAAATAACTTAGTCTCGCCAATGGTATTTTTAAGTATAGCTAAAATAAAATTTGCATTTTAAGTTTGCTTATTTACACCCTGGTTCTGATACAACATTCAGCACCTTTCGTGGGTACTGCGAAATTCAAATATATTTGAATTTTTCGGAATCTTCCTGACTGGAGGATCTTAAATAATTATTTGTTGGCAGACTCTTCACCCAGAACATATTTATAGAGAGAAAGCAGAGAAAAGTTGACACAAGCTGAATTCTATCACTTTTTTCATTCCGTTAGTGATAGCTGGATTATAATTAATTCTTATTTTTTCAATGCCCACGATTACAGATATTTTAGATATCTTGTTTATTTTATTAACTTTGCATCTTCTTCTCAACTCACGGTGCGATTTTGTATGACCCATAGTTTCAGACTTAAATTTTTTCTAAGCTTAAGAGTATTATAACCGATATTTCATGAACGACCCGAGGTTTCTTTCTACTTCCATAATATTCTTCACTGAAATAACTTATAAATGAGTAACTTTTAAAACCCCGTGTCCATTAAACAACGGAATTTTGACAGATTCTTTTCACAAAATTAATATATTATTTTACGATACTCCCATCTGTTGCCGAACCTCATAGTAACATACTTAATTGTTTAAAATTGACAAACTTTGGAACATCTTTCAATTAATATTAAACTGTTTTCCTTTAAAGAAAGAAAGTTAAAGATCTTTGTTTTTTAAAAAGAATATTTGTTGGAAAATTGTCTGAGTTTGATGCTTTATAAATATGTTTGAGTGCATTTGAATACGAATAGATAAGAAAAAGAAGTAAGAAAATTATAGTCCCCTATACCGTGCGTTTAGAGACTCTATCTCTTAGGCCCAACTAACTGGATATAGAAAATAAGCATAAACTAAATTTGAGTGGGATTTTTATTATTTTTTTTGGCTGCGGATATGAAAAAGTTCATATTGGATGCTATATCTATATGTGGACTAGGTCCAAAAATGGACCGATCCTGATCGTGTTTGATAAAATCTCTTGTATTTTGCAAAAATATATACAAACAAAATTTGAGAAGAATCAGTGCAATATTTTTGTTTTTTGATAGATTTAAGTGAAGATCGGGAAGCAGCTCGATATGGGGCCTATGACTAAGAGTTGTCCCATAGGCATCATTTTTAGACTACCCATTAATGGATGTAATAAACGCATACAAACCAAATTTGAGTAACATCTATGTGACAATTTGGATCTGATGGGAATTTATGTCGATTTCATAGGGGTCATTTGTATGGGGGCTAGGTCTGAACATCGACCGATTCTCACCAATTTCAACAGCTTTTATCCTATGGTAGACAGAAGTTCAAAAACCAAATTTTATTAAAATATATTCATATTTGCGACCTGCAGTTTGATTACAATGTCTACGTGGACACACAGACGAACGGACGGACGGACATCGTTAAATCGAATCAGATGGGTCTGGTCAAATATTTTCGGTAGTTACAAACAGTAGCACAAAGTCATTATACCTAAACCACAATTCCATTAAAATGTCAACTTTGATGGAAAAAAATTTTTTTTCATTTATATGAAAAATATATTAAAATATGTTCCAAGTTACATAATGTAATTTCTTACAAGTATTCTAGGTTATGAAATAATTATAAAATTTATTTGTTTGCTCAATTTTCTTTTAATACATGTTTAAGAAACTTTAGTCATTCCGTCACGTCAAATGACAGTTAATAACTTCAACACTATCACAGGTAAGTTGCTCTAAATTATAATTTTATATTGCTTATATATCATATGTAAAATATGCATTAGTTTAAGAACTGATTGTCTTCTTAGTTCACAAAAGTTCCCAGGTTTTAATACCAGGACAGAGTTATGGTAGCAAAAATGTCATTCCGTCACACAGTGCGAAATTACTCAAAAGTAAAAGAATAAAATAGTAAAAAAATTTTTCTGAGTTTTTTTTAAATGAATGAATTTTCAATTGCAAATAGCTTTGCGGAATAGCCATAAATTGAATTCTACAACTCAAAATGGCATTCCGTCACATATGGAATTCCCCGGGTATAAAAAACAATATAGTTTTAGTTTTTAATTACCAAATAGATATATTTTTTGTAAAAATCGCTGTTGTTAAGCAAGAATGTGAGATATTATTTTACTAGTTTCCCTTACAATTTCCGAAAAATGCACAATGAGAATTGATCATTCTCCACATATACTTAAAAAAAAAAAGACAAGAGTTTAGGCCGGCTATGCGAGTTTTTAGAAAGTACTCAGATCAATGAATTAGTTTTCTGTGTGCATTTTTTTTTTTTTAATAAGCCGTTTTTCTTGTTTTTTTTTGTCACTCGCTGTATATTCATATCTAACTGCAATTTCATTACGCCATATTATGAAATTTATATGACAGGCTTAACTCACACAATCAGCCTAGTTTAGGTTTTGTTATTTTTATTCTTTCCCCATTTAGTCTCACATTTACCAATCTATAAAACGGAGTTTGTGTACGTTCATAATTTCAGTTAGATCTGTGTGTGTGTAATGTAGAAACGTATTAAAGCCACATTTTGTTTATTTCACTTATACCACTCGAAAATGGTTGGGGATTAATTATGATATGCATGTGCTAAACATACATATGAATGAATGTACAACGTACACATACTTAAATGTGTGATTGCTTTTGCATATACATACATACATATCTATTGTATGTTTGAGTTGATGTTCGTAGGACCGAAAATGAACTGTAATAATTTTACGAGTAGAATTTTAATATTAAAATTTTGGAATTTGTTATAAATTTTTCGAATAAAGTGGTTTATACAAACAGTGGTACACAGAAGTGAAGAAGTGAAATTGTTAGAGTTTTTCTGTGTGTCACAAAATTCACGCAAGGTTAAACAGAAAACACATTTTGTATACCCTATATAACAGGGTATAACAGGTTTGTACTGATGTTTTCAATTACCAACAATATTTGGCACAGATTCATCTTTTATTATACCGATTGGCTCAGAACAACTTTCTGATACGATTTTTAGAAGTCCGTCCATCTGTGGGCCCACGTAAGCCATGTCATCAAATTACAGATCGATATAATAGAGTTGTAAAATGCGGATAAATTTTGATGAATCACAAAGAACACATTGCACTGTGGCCGGATTTGCAATATTTTTGGCATAAAGTAAAAATTTTCATGAATGTATTTTCTAATTTTTGCTAGATAATCTTAATGTACATAGTCTTAGTATACTTATTTCAAAATTAAAAATAATCTGATGGCAACCCTGTTACTTTACTACGGCTGCAAACTGCAATGTTTAATTAACAGCTGTTTTTTTTTTTTATCAAAAATAGAGGAAACTTTTTCTAAACTTCGTGCTACTAGGAAATTGATACAAGTGAACAAAAAAATTGTAAAAAATATGGAAATTGAAGGTCAAGGTATGTAGAAAGTAAATTATATGTAATTTAATCTCAGTGTTTGTCATGTGGTAATTATGTGAATTATATGTGTTAAGTGTTATAATAGAGAAAACCTAACCAACTAGACAATGCCTCGTAGATCGAAAACTAACTTTTTTTACGAGTAAATTACAGTCTGCTTATTTTAATATGTTATTAATGTTTTTTGCCCAATTTTGCCCATTCTCCAAATATTTTGGATTTCCCAGCGAATTTAGCTTTTAGCCGTTCAACCCTGCTACAGGTTTGGCTGGATAACAAGCGAAATGCAAACGCTGTTTCAAACTGGATATTTGAACAACTTGGCACTAATGGTAATAGTATTGCTAAAAAGTAGATGTTTTGAAAAAAATTAGGAGTTTTGAACTTTATATCAAGAATAAATTATCAAAATGTAATAGAACTATATCTACTTTTAAAACTAAACATGCCAAATGGCTTTCATCGACTATGATGGTCAAACTTGATAACAAAAACGCAGAAACAGAACAGCGAAATCAACTAATAGGACGTCCACGCCTGGCATATAAAGATGCGGGAACACGGTTTAAGAGAAAGTTGGCATCCGAACTAGCAGAAACCCAATAACATGACACAAGTCTGCTTGTACATGCTGCCACGGTATCAGCAAAAACATCCAATGAAAAAGATACAGCATTTATTTTAAAGGAGTCTCGGCTTACTTCAAATAGTCCAGCTGAAATAAAAAAAAATTATTTTTGAGTGAACCGATCTCTCTTACACCAAATGAAGCTCTTTCATTTTTTCTGGAAAATTTATTAAGTAAAAGACAATATATTAATATGAGAGAAATAAATAAATTGCATTCTAGTAATATATACCCAAGCTATAACAAAGTAATGCAAGCTAAATTAAAATATAGATCAGCTGGAATAATTGTAACAGAAACCGTTGCGCAAGTTTCTTTGCAAAATTTGCTAAATCACACTGCCAGTCGAATACTACTTTTGCAAGAGGAAGTATTTGCACAATATCCTGAAATAACTGATGTCATGCTAGTCCTAAGTTATGGATTTGACGGATCAACTGGACAGGCCATATACAAACATCGATTTCAAGGGAATGAACCTTCATCAATGGATCAATCACTATTTGTAACAACAGTTATTCCACTAAAAATAATAGACAAATTGGGAAAGGTTTTGCGGATGAATCGTACGCCTCAGTCTGTACGATTTTGTAGACCCCTTAAAATGGAATTTGCTAAGGAAAGCAAACAGAAAAAAAAAACAATCTGGACATACAAATACAAGAAATGACGGCATATATATATTCCTTTTTAAACGAAAGAAATATTATGATTTCTTATAATCTGAATATGACCCTTATAGATGGCAAAGTTTTGAATATTTTAACGGGAACTAACTCGTGTCAATTGTGTCCAATCTGTGGTGCTACTGCAAAGCATTTTATGAAAACTAGAGACATTAATTCGGAAATATTTAAGCCAAAGTCTGGTACCCTGAATTTCGGTGTCAGTCCACTTCATGCTTGGATACGCATACTGGAGTTCGTATTAAAAATTTCTTACAGGATTGGATTAAATAAATGGCAGATAAGGGATAAAAATGAACAGGAGATGATGAAGACTCGCAAACAATCAATACAGAAAAAATTAAGGAAAGAAATGGGACTACTTGTGGATATGCCAAAACAAAACGACAGTGGAAGCACTAATGATGGTAATACTGCAAGGAGGGCATTTTCAAATAAAAAGTTATTTGCATCCATTTTGGAATTTGATTTAGGTGTTCTTGAACATTTTCGTATAATTTTAATAGCAATTTCCTGTGAATATAAAATTAATGCCCTTAAATTCCACCAGTTCTGTGAGAAAACTATAACATTATATATGTCTAAGTATCCATGGTATCCGATGTCGCCAACAGTTCATAAGATTTTGGTTCATGGTTCCCAAATTATAGCTGTATCTCCTGTTCCTGTCGGATGCCTCGGCGAAAATGCTTCAGAAGGGCGCAATAAGATTTATAAAGAAGATAGGAGATCTCATGCACGAAAAAATAATCGAGTTAATACTATGGCGGATGTGTTCAATACGTCAATGGATTCTTCGGACCTTTTACTTTCCAGTATTTTTATTAACAGAAGATTAGCCGTATCAAAAAAAAATATATTGCCAAAGGAAGTCATTGCGCTACTTGAGCTCCCGACTTTTGATACTGACCTAGCACCGTTAATGATTCTGATGAGCACGATATCGAATTAGATTATGATTCTGATAACGAAAATTTATATGAATTTGCGGTTGAGATAGATGTAGAAGATCATTAAATAAATTCTTAGTTCTAAGTCTAAAAAATATTTATGTGAGTAAATTGTTATTATTTTTAATACATATTATGGTAATATCTTTTTTCTTAGCTTACAGATATGGGGAAATATAACGCATGCTTAAATAAGAAACGTTATTTAGCTAATTAGAACATCTTCCTGCAACTTAGCTTTATACGGACGGTAAAAGTGGGCGTGGTCGTATCGATCTGAAAATTTTAATATTTCTTAAGAATATCATTATTAGTATATGTACCAATTTACAGCTCTGTAGCATCTTTATTAGACTTTATGCCAAAAAAAAATGCATTTCCGGCCATAGTGCATTGGTGAAAATTTGTACGATCACTTAGGATGATTTGGTTCGAAAAATCAGCATGCACCTCTTGATGTTCGGTTATCCATTAAACGAACCCTCTTTGCTGTGCATGGCTATTGGGCTTCAGGTCTTGTGACAGTTGAACTTTACAAATGTGAAGACTCAGATCGTCATTGCCTATACGCTGTAGAGAGCTTCTTCACATTTGTAATTCTTTTCCACGACTCCGAATTGATATTTCTCGACTTTCACCAGTATTCTTATGCACTGCTTCGATATTGGCATTTGAACGGCTTGTTTTTGTGTAACTATTGTGTTTGGCCCCGCCAATGACTACACTCTGCCTGAGTTTTTCAAATACTCTCTTCACAGTTGATAAAGTTAATTCGATATTTGGAACGAAATTTTTGAAATGTAGTGCCAAGTTTCATTTTTTTTTTTTTTTTTTAAATATTTTTCAAAAATGGAAACTAGTTGTTCCATCGTGTAGTGTTCCATTTTTACTAACCCTAAGCCATAAGCTGCAAAAATACCTTTCTGTTTTGATTGTCAATATTTTATTGCACAAATGGCGGCAAATTTTTAACTTGCATGTATTTTAGTATATCATTTTTTATAACATATTAATAACATCGGTTAAAAATGTGAAAAAATATCAACAGAACGGTTGGCCACATTCCCTCAATTGTGGCAAAATATACTGTGATTTAAACATAATATACAACTGTGAATATATACTAAGCATTTTTCTGACAATAAAAACCAAAAACAGTATCCAACATTTTAAAATCCCTTTCCATTTATGTTTAGTGTTTTTCTTTCTCTTCAAATTTCACCAAAAAGTTTCATTTGATATTAGTTAAAGAATGTGGGAGGTTAATTTATTTTGGCACAAATTTGATTTTTGTCTTTTAAAGTTTTCAGTTGTTAACTCAGCGCAATATGATGATGCTAAATCGCTCAAGAAAACTATTTCTGAAAAGCTGGCCACTTCACTAATAGCTGGCTACTTCACTAATGGCTAGCCACAATAAAACCTTACCTTGGGACTAAGTGTTATAAATTGTATATTAGAATATTTTGGATGACTCCTGACTGGATTCTTTCATAAAAAAACAAACCATTCAAATTCAGCCATATCTTCTTAATTACTTGAGTATCATATTTTTTTTTATCTGAACTATAATTAAGGGCATTTAAAATATAAAAAGGAGAATACAAATAAATTGTTTTTCCTTTTTATTGCAGAAAAACTATACAATTCTTAATTGAAAATTGCGTTCTAATTTCATTAAAAAAAATTCGTAAGCACCACTTCCTTTACTTTAAACAAGTGTATTAAATTAATTAAGCATGCCTAGCCGTGTTATAACAATCTTGTTTTATAACAGTGTACAAAAACACCCAAATAAAACAAAGAAATGGGACCTTCATAATTTCCAAAAAAAAAAGAAGAAAAAGAAAAAAAATGGTAATATGGAAGGCAAGTTTAAGTACTAATTCGAAATAATTGCAAAAATGTGATTAAAACAAGTAAAAGTGGTAATTTCATCTAAGTCGAATTTTTGATACCCTACAAATGTGTCGTAAAAGCAAAAGCCTTAAGTAAACATTTGTCTAGTGGTGTCCCTCGGTTATCTGTAATACAGACGTAAAACTTTAAGACTTTTGTTTCCCTTTGAGATTTGAAGGTGATGCTTGACGGTTTTGCGCTGATATAAAAGGTTCCACAATTGTGTAGGCACTTCCCATAGAAAATCATGAAGAATCTTAAACTGTTGCCAAAATTAGCGAATGTTTTCGCGAAGTTATTGTGATCTGCAAATATTTTTGTATTTATGATAATTTTTTACTCTTTTTAGTATAATATGTATTAACTTATCGGAAGTTTTTATTTTAACATATTTCTAACTAATTCTATTTCTATTTATAACTTTTTTATTTAGACATTTATTATGGTTTCATCAAGTAATGAAGAATATTTGTTTGTTGCCATCATATAACTTCGTCTATACATGTTATGTGAAGGGAACTATTTGTGCTTTCAAAATTTAAGTCTAGAATATTCCAAAACCTAGAGGAAGGCTTTTTAAATTATTTTTTATTTGACCTTTCTTTAACCTATATACATATATTATAATTTAGACTTAAAAACTTTTTTAATTGCAAGTTAAACAATCAATTTTTAAACCCAAATAAATGAAATAATAAAAAAATATATACCATATATTACTCATTGATAAGTCCTCTGATGAAATATCTTACTATCTATACTAATATAATAAAGAGGTAATGTGTGTTTGTTTGTTTGTTTGTTTGTTTATAGAAGGTAATCTCCGTTACTACCCATCCGATCTTCCTGAAATTTTCACAGAGCCTTAATGCGGATATGGGAAGTGCTATAGGCTATCATTTTTTAATATTTTTTAGTGGGCGTGGCACCTACCACACAAAGAAAATTTTTAATATCATGTAAATTGAGTCCTATGATAGGGAGAGCTTTGCAAATTTGTGTGAGGTCACCTATTGTTAATATTAGTAGCTACGCCAGAAATGGGCGGGATCGGATAAGTGGGCGTGGTACCACCCATACAAGTAATAGTTCCATGTTATATATCTCGAGTACTGTGATAGAGATAGCTTTTCAGATTTGTCTGATGCCACCTATTATTAATGTGAGTAGTGGGACAAAAAATGAGCAGTATCAGATAAATAGGCGTGGCACCTGCCATACAAAGTAAATATAAAATGTCATAGAGAGTACTCTAATAGTGAGAGTCTTGGGACTTTGTGTGAGCCCATAAGTTATTCATGTGATTAGTTAGACAAAAAATGGGTGTAATCCGAGCAGTGGGCGTGGTACCGCCCATGCAAAGTAGATATCTAATATCATATAACTGTTGTACAAAAAAAGAAAAGCTTTGGCACTTTGCACGACCCCATCAGATCTTAGTATGAGTAGTCGGACAAAATATAGGGGGGTTCACACCAATGGGCGTGGCACTCCCAATGCAAAGTAACTATTTCTTATCATATATCTGGAGTACTGTAAAAGAGCGAACTTTGTAGCCTTGTGTGAGCCCATACTTTCTTTATGTGACTAGTCGAAAAAAAAATGGGCGTGATCGGAGCAGTGGGCGTAGCACCGAAAATGCAAGGTAGATATCTAATATCATATAACTGGTGTACTATCAAAGGGAAATACTCGACATTTGGCACGAGTTCATCGCATATTAATGTGAGTAGTCCAATAAATATTGGGCGGGATTGGATTAGTGGGCGTGGCACCTCCTATGTAAAAAAGTTGAAGCACTACGAAAGCGACAGTTTTTTGACAACGATATTAGTAATTTGTCGTGGAAAATATATCCCCAAAATCAAAAATCGCCAAACCCAAAAATCGCGAAAAATAAAAATCGCTAAAAAGAAAAATTGTCAAATGATATTTTAAGTTCAATGCCAATAGTTAAGTGGGCAGCTAACTGCACCTTGGGTAGGAACGCCGAAAAATCTGATAATTGTTGTACCGAATGAAAAAACAAAAAACATTGTATATTAGCAAGTATCGAAATAAAAAAATCTATACTAAAATCTATACTAGCATAATAAAGAGGTAATGTGTGTTTGTTTGTTTGTAGGAGGTAACCTCCGAAACTACTGATCTGATCTTCCTGAAATTTTCATAGAGTCCTACTGCGGATATGGGAAGTGCTACACGCTGTATTTTTTTAATATTTTTAGTGGGCGTGACATCTCCCATACAAACTAAATTTTTAATATCATATATATTAAGTACTATAATAGAGAGAGCTTTGCAAATTTGTCTCAGGTCATCTATTATTAACGTGAGTAGTCAGACAAAAAAATGGGCAGGACTGGACAAATGCGCGTGGCACCCAATACAAACCTAATATTAAATGTGATATATCTGAATTACTGTAATAGTGAGAGCCTTGGGACTTTACGTGAGCCCTTTCATTACGATTTGGGGGGAGGGGGTAACGAAGCACACCGGGTTACATCTAGTTTCTAATAAATTAATAATTTTATACAAAGAAAAATTTGATTTATTAGAGCAAACACATTTAGAATATTTCAATGTAATAACTAACATGTGACAGGTTACACAACTGTTTCGGAGTCAATCATCAACTCTCAACAATATAAAAGCAGTAATCCAACTTATTGAGATTCTAACCAAAAATGTATGTAGATGGTTATTTTTAATATTAATAGGCAAGCCGATTTCTTGTGACCGATGTAAGTTTTACAGTTTTACCCCGATTTTGACAAAAAATTTACCATTTGAAAAGTATTTCTTTTGGTGTTGTCCAGATTTACAGATTTTCATCGTCTGGAATATTTTTTTGGAGTTATGATCGTTTAAAGTTGATACTAACACATACATAAAATTACACAATGCTATGTGTGTGTTTATTAAATTTGTTAATGTGTTTGTGTTATTGTGTTGAGTTTGTTTTCTTAATTTAAAGTGAGTTGAATTGTGAAGCATACCTTTAGGGTCTTTAGTAAATAAAAAACTAAAATTTCCTGGAATGTGCACTCGAATTTCGAGTGCTGGAATCTGCTAGTTAAATTTAAATATCTTAAATACGTCTTCGAAATACCTTTCATTTGAACCCCTTTTTGATTTTTATGAACTTTGTTTAGTTTTAGGTAGCATCTCATTGAATAGCGAAAAAGAGGAACATAGCTAGATATAATTCCAACATGAATTATCGATTTTATTTTTTAGGTTCCTAAAAAAATTGTTACAAGCCGTAAGTCAAATTAATAATATATGTACGTTCATTGACCTAAAGTGAGGTAATATGATAATACAGTATTTTTCTGTTATGGAATTTCTGAAAATTTAAAATAATTGTAATTATTGTCTTTCTTAATCCATTTGAAATACTCGTATGCTGACCTTAAAACTTTACTTGGTGTCCGACATATAGTATTATTTTAAAGATTAACTAATATACTTAGTTAAATATACATATATAAACAAAAAAGCCGTTGATGGTGTTATAAGCTCTGGAACAGATTTTGGAGTTTGGAAGACTTGGCTATTAGGACTACACTGACTATAACTTAGTAATTTGTTGCAATATAATAACTAACATAGGTTAGGTTAGGTTGGAAGTGCTTCTAATCCAAAGATAAGCTCGCTTAGACTCAGGAGTCCATTGCGACACCACGGGACGAATTGCTGTTCCCCTCAGTCCCCACCGTAGAACCATTTCGAGCACCTGACGAAGCCCTTGATATATGAAATTTCCACATTTGAGAGATCAGAGAGATCGTGAAGAAACGACGATCCCAGTGTTCAAAGTCTTGTTCTTGAGAGCGCCGAACAATAGCAAAGGAAATGTCCTATACTCTCCATATCCATGCATATACGATAGAAATCATGTGATGAGACTCTGAGGCGTTCAGCGTGTCCCCTTATGAGGCAGTGCCCAGTGATAACAGCAACTACCGTCATAATATACTCACGGGGGAGTGATAGCAGCGCACTTGTGCGCTTTCGATTCAGAGCCATAGATTTTCTCGCCCATCTGTTATCCGTTATGTAGCGGTGCGAAGTCGAAGTTCCAGCTTGCACGATTCCAGGGGTATACCAACACATTTCAAATCCGCTGGGACCTGTTAGGTCTTTCCAGCTCATCAGCTTTGCAGTTTCCCGGTATATTCTTATGCTCTGGGACCATATGGATCTGATATCGAACTGTTTGGTCATCTCATTTAAGGACCTTCGGTCTTTAGTTTTCAAAATCATTGATTCCATGTAGCTTACTGCTGCCTGGCTATCAAAGTAGATGTTGACTGCGGTTGTATACAAAATATTCCGGCCCAGGCAATCAGCAACTTCCTTTATTTCCAGTTCCTTCGCCTGATATACACTGCAGTGGTCTGGTAACTTTCGAGCCAGATATAATCCAAACTCATCTGGGTAAAAACCAACTTGACCATTCGATTTCGATCTATCAGTGTTGAAATTTATGGAACGCCTGGTCGGTATTAGAATGTTGTAATGTCGTTCAAATACGCTTCTTGGAGTAGTGTAATCCACGTTCTATGGTAAGTTCCTGTTAATCAGGATCACTCTGCGGCCGCAATTGTAGCCTCGCCATTGTACTGTGCTCCTTAGTCGAATGGGGATCGATGGTAGGGATCTTATACTAGCTCGGGAGAAGTGCGAGTACTGTTTTGGTTGGATTAACCCCCAGGCCGCAACTACTTGTCCTGCTGTATAGACCCATGAGAGCTTGATGCTGAATATCCCCAAGTGTAGATAAAAACTTCCCATTTACAGCATAGGCTACAAAGCTGCAGCCTTGCCCCTCCAACGTAACTATTATTGAGATCAGCGTTAATTTCCAGAGTAGTGGTGATAGAGCACCCACTTGTGGTGTTCCGTGTTTACAAATCGGAAATATAGACGTTATCCGCTCTTGGCAAGCAGATTTTCAATCAATGATATGATCACAGAATTCACTTCTAGAATAGATAGTGCCGCCATTATCGAGTCCGGCGTGATATTGCTAAAAGCCTTTTTTATATCCAAAAAAGCTGCCATGGTGCATTCTCTTACCGAGAGCGATTTTTTGATGATACCTACATGCTCGTGAAGAGCTAGTTGACCTTCCCTTGCTGTAGGAGTGTTGTCTCACCGATCATACGCTCCATCGTCTTCAATAAGAATGGTGATGGACTTATTAGTCTGAAATCCTTCGGAACAGTGTGTGAGCTCTTTCCAGCTTTTGGAATGAACACCACTTTTGTCTCCCTCCACTTCATATGAATATACGCTGAGTTAATACAGTAATTGAAAAGCCTATATTACCAAGGGGAAATGTAGTCTGATACATGCTGCAAATCAGCTGGAATGGTACCGTCAGATCCTGAAGATTTGTAGAGGATTTATAAGGATTTACCATAAAAGTTGTAAGTTTTGTGAATTTATTTTGAAAGTAGTATTCACTTAGATATATATTTATCTAAGTTTCCGGCAGATAGAAAAAATATTTAAGTCTCATAAGATATTTTCCTTATTCAGATTAACTCTTACTAAAAAAATATATATATTTTTTTTGTCCTGTGAGCGGTGAACTCTCCTTATCTCAGCTAATCTTGTTTGGACCTCCATTTTGTAACGAGGGTTAAGACTTTCTTGATTGTTGTATGTGTTTCTTTTGTCAAAAGTGGCCATTTGTTAGCTGTCGCTCACGTAGTCAGTGTCCATGCAATTAAATTAAAACAAAAATATCCTGTGGATTAAATTAATTTTCATTTGCATAAGTTTTCCCATCTTTTTCTTTCACCTCACTCTCTACGCCTACAGACATACAATCGGTCGGAGGTAATTGGTGTGAGTTGTAAAATCGTCCTTTTCGTTTATTTTTTTTTTTTTTTTGCTTGCTGTTTCAGTAGAAATAATTTCTATTTTGTTGATTATTATTATTATTTTTAAGAAGAATTGTTTTAATAGTATTTTTTTAATGCAACAGAAAATGTTAATTGTCATTGTGCCTAATTATTATTTTTTCGTTTTGTTACTCTCACTTCGGCTGTGTTCTTCTTCATTTTGTCCTTAAAAAAAGTCCGTTTTTTATATTGTACATTCGGTTTAGGCAAGTACAACAGAGTTTGAAGTTGTGAAAAAATACAATCAAATTAAAAACAAACTTTATGTGACATTTTTAATAATGGTCATCCTTAAAAATTTTCAACATTCTCATTTTGTAATAAACATTAGTCTTATTGTCATTTTGTACTTAACATTTTTTCTTTCTCGCTGGGTTTGTGTATGAGGAAGGGCTTTTCAATTGTTAAAACCCACTCTTACTCCTTCTCATAATAATTTGTTTCCTCCTCCAGCTATTAGATGCAAAAAAAAAGTAGATTGTGTCCATTTGTCATGTGTTCTATTGTGACGCCATATTTGTCCATGAAAATAAATGTCTGCTTTTTTTGCTGCCATGTCGTTTATGAATGTATCCAAAATATTATACTCATATTGCTGAATGTATGAGTTTATTTCATATCTATTTGTAATGATGTTGTTTTGTCTGTACTCTATCCTTTCTATTTTGTGGTCGTTTTGCTGAAGCAGCAACCATATTTGTCCCCAAAAATTTATGAAGCACATGCATACACATTGTTAAGCTTGTTAAAAAGGATACTCTTCTACATACAGCCACTCATACAGCAGTTTTATTCCCCAAATGGTCAAGTCAACCCTTATTATTTAGTACAGTCAATATAAAAAAGGGACAGCAAATAAACAGAATATACAATTATGATTGTACAGTTAAAACCACAATAAAATCTGGATTTATTTAAAACAAAAAGGGTATTAGGGACGAATATGTAAAATAAATGATTTAGCGCTACAAAAATTGTTTAAATTTAAAATAATTAAATTTCAATAAAATTTAACTTTTATTTTTTAATCTGAGCCACTTCAATGGTATAAAAACTTGTAAAAAGTCTTGTACTTCAGAATAACAAAAAACGTAAGCCAATAGCATATACATATGTCTTGGATCCATACAGGATAAATTACTGTGATAATCAACTATTTGCCTGCTATTGGCAAGTTTTTCCAACACGAAAAAGGGTAGTCAGTCTAAAAGAATCACTCTTTGTTATAAATATCAAACATATCGCACCTGTACCTCTAAAGTGAGTCAACTCAAAATTTACAAATTTTCAGTAGAGGCAAAAAACGTTTTTTTTTTTTAATATTTACTATAAAATTTAAAAACAGTTGTTTCATTGTAAAGAATTGCGAATAATAAGTATACAACAGTAGTTGTTTTTGCGATTTTTTTTCAGTCATCATCAAAAATAACAAGTTTTTTGGGTGCAACTCAAAATATGTCTTTTTAGTGGATTCTAAAGAATCTACTCTTATAACACAAAGAGGGTTACAACTGCATTTTTATACCTTATACCACCATGTGGTTTGGGTATAATGACTTTGTGCTGCTGTTTGTAACAACCAAAAATATTTGACCTACACCCATCTTTAATTATACCGATCGAATCAGAATCACTATCTGATTCGATTTAACGATGTCCGTCCGTCCGTCTGTGTGTTCATGTAAAGCTTGTAATCAAATTGCAGGTCGCAAATATGAATATATTTTGATGAAATTTGGTATGTAAGCTCTCATAGGATGAATGCTATTAAAATTGGTGAGAATCGGTCCATGCACAGACCTAGCCCCCATACAAGTGACCCCTATGAAATCGACATAAATTGCCATAAGATCCAAATTGTCATATAGATCTTACTCAAATTGGGTTTGTATGCGTTTATTACATCCATTAATGAGTAGTCTAAAAATGATACCTGGGACAACTCTTAGTCATATGCCCCATATAGAGCTGCTTCTCGATTTTCACTTAATTCTATCAAAAATCAAAAATATTGCACTGATTCTTCTCAAATTTTGTTTGTATATATTTTTGCAAAATACAAGAGATTATACCAAACATAGTCAGGATCGTTCCATGTTTGGGCCTAGTCCCCATATAGATATAGCATCCGATATGAAATTTTTCATATCTGCAGCCAAAAAAATTAATAAAAATCCCACTCAAATTTGGTTTATGCTTATTTTCTATATCCAGTTAGTTGGGCCTAAGAGATAGGGTCTCTAAACGCATGGTATAAGGTATCATATAGTCGGTCTCGACCTACTATAATTTTCTTACTTGTTTTTTTTGCGAAAGACTAGAAAAATCGATGTAAGATTTTTACAGTTGATAGATATGACCACTGTGTATCGTTTTCTTGCAAAAAGTGAAAATTGAAAAATTTTGAGTTGACTCACTTTAGAGGTACAGGTGCGATATGTATATGATATGAATGCACTTTCAAATCTTCACTATAGCGAATATAAATTGAGATTAGCCAAATTAATATTGTTCACTATCTAGAAATCCAAAAAATGTAAAATTACACACATAAAATGGACTTGTTGTGGCAACTGAATTTTTTGCCAACCGAATTTTGATAGTCCCATATACTATCACATTATTCTGTAGTGATCCTAAATAATATTATCGAAATAACCGTACGTAGTTTAGCGCAACTGATGTTTTAAGTAAATTCGATGGCATGAACTGTTAAATTTAGTTCATACAATGGAATTTAGATTTTCTTTATTGGTGGTTACAACCACTTATTGGGGTAGCCCAATGCATATCTACAGTAATTATAACTACACTTTAAAGTAATTTTATATATAATTTATTTCTTTTATAGTTATAACGTAAGGATTAATACGTATGTATGTGTATATTATGTTCTAGGAAATATGAAAACCTTAGAAATGCAGAATGATTTTTTACAATTTTGTCAACCTTCAAGATTGTGTTGGCAGCACTAACAGCATAGTCCAGTATTTTGATTGGATATCGAACGCCTTCATGGTGGTGACATCAATAGTGTCGAGCTTTTCAGCTTCAATATTGAAACCAATATTTTTACCAGACCCTCTTTATAAGCAAAATATATCTGGTTGACCACTTCAGTGGTAAGTTGTCTAAAGGCACACTGTTCCAAACAGCCACACAATCCTTTGAAGTTATTGACAGTGTTATCGTTCAATATCGCCCAAATAATTATCAGTGGCACCGCGTATATCACAATAATTTGTCACAATAACCTAATTCTTCCTGGCTTAGTATGGAAATGCGTGGCAAAGCAGTACCATTGACAGCTCTAGCCAAAATTAAAATTATATCTCAAACTTTACCACCGCCAAACACAACTTTAGCGCCATTTTGACTGTCCAGCAAATTCTCCTCAGCAGCCGAGAAATATATTAACTCATCAGCGAATTTAATAAAGGTTGTAGTACCTCCAGCTGGTGATACCTTTTGTCTCCATTTGAGTAATATCAACGGGGTAGGAGAAGATAGCAGTCTTAGCGTCTTCACCAAAAGTAACATCAGCTTCAACAAAAACCATGACATGCACCACCTCTGACTTGTATAAACCACTGCCCGAGATTTTGCATACACGAATGTTGCCAAGATAGCAGCACAGGCTTTAGCAACTAAATACGAAATCCTCTTGGCCATATTGTTTGGACGTTATGGAGTAGTATAAGTATTCCTTACTTGGGTAACATCAGGATAATCTTTAATTTATGAACATAGCAATTTTGGCAGAATATCTAAAACTTTTTCCAAAGCTTCCTTATAACCGTCAGCTATATCCGAGGTAAATGTTCGCCGGCTTTCTCGAGCAAAGAATCGGCAAATTGCACCAAGAAATTGGCGCATCTTTAACTTCAGCATCTTGCCATGGCCATGAGCTTAGCAGCCGCATTACGAAGCATCAGTGTTTACAAATTGTTTGTCAAAATGATTAATAATCATTTAGTTCATGACATTGGACCATTGGCCGAGCGCATGACTTTGGCAAACTCTTTGCAGGCAGTAATATTACGATAAACTGCCTCTTACAAACCGTTATACATACGGTCTCCTTCCTTCATTATTTGGGCCATGTGCTTTCGGTAGAGATGGAGCCGTTTTTATGCACAGATTTTTTTGTCTACTTTTAACAGTTAATAACCGAGAAAATGAAAACTCTCAACAAAACAATTTTTTTATACCCTCCACATCTCAGTGGCAGAGGGTATATATAGGTTTGTCATTCCGTTTGTAACGCATCGAAAAACTAATTTCCGACCCAATAAAGTATATATATTCTTGATCCTTATCACAGCTCGAGTCGATATAGCGATGTCCGTCTGTCCGTCTGTCCGTCTGTCCGTCTGTCCGTGTGTCTGTTGAAATCACGCTCATTCAAAAAAAAAAGCATTTACTTAGGTCAGGTTACGAAAAAATTATTTGCCATAATTCCCACCAGGTTGGTATTGAAATCGGAGTAAATCGGGAGCCTCTGCGCTGAGAAATGAACAAAAGTTTATAGATACCTCTAAAAAAAACATGAAACCTAGTGTTTTCTTGTAATAGTTTAGTGGTTGAACATACAACAACATAAAAAAAGCCACAAAAAAAATGTGATTCATACATATTAACAATAACAAGAACACAACTACCATGAGCTATGTTAATAGTATTGCCACAAACCGAGGTGGAGGGTATCAAAGATTCGGCACAGCCGAATTTAACACTCTTACTTGTTTATTATTCTTTTTTTATACCCTCCACTCCAGTGTGCAGAGGGTATATATAAGTTTGTCATTCCGTTTGTAATAATTGAAAAAAAAAATCTGGACCCCATAAAATATATATATTTGTGATCCTTATAACAAGTGGAGTTGATATAGCGATGTCCGTCTGTCCGTCTGTCCGTCTTTCCATCTGTCCGTCTGTGGAAATCACGATGACGGCTTCAATCGGGCAACCAGGTTGCTCGTTGGTATACAAAATGGTTCACTAATATCCTGAGAAGTTCGCTATTTAAAATCGTCCACATCGGTTTATCTGGTCCCGAGAATTGAACAATGGAGTAAAAAAAGTCTTGAGAAAAATATGATTTGCCTATGTTGTTCTTGTTACTATAACGTTCTCAATAGGACAGCTAGGGCGCTTGTTGTTAGTGAGGATGATATACCAATATCATGAGAAGGTTTCTGTTTTTTAAATCGTGACAATAGGTTTCATAGGTGCCGAGAAATCACTGGAAAGTTAAAAAATATGATGTTTTCCTATATTGTTATTCTAAATTTTGTATTTTGTCACAGCTGTACTTGTTTTTTTATGGTCGTTGTGGTAGTAATATAAAAATTCACCAATATCAACATTTTATGGTGTAATATTTAAGTTAGTTATTTAATAAAAGAAACTATATAAACTCAATATCAATATTCTGCGAATTTTATAAGATCACAAAATATTACAAATTGATACATACTACTGTTGCAAATATCAAAATACTATAAATAACATTCATATATTCTGTATATCGATAATAAGCGCACATTAAAAATATAATATAAATATAAATTATTTTATTTATAAAAAATTCTGCAATTTTTAGGGTTGCAAAAAATAGTATGATTTTAAGGGTTCTACTTTTACTACATACATACTTGCATTCAAAAGTAGAAGTGAAACCATAAAATACCTACCCTGTACAAAATTATTGTTAAAAAAAATTTTTTTGTCAGATGATAACAATATAATATAGATGTCAATAATCTTTAATTATAATACATTTTTAAAATTTATTATTTAATGTTTGGCACAGAAGAACGCCATTCCCGGACTACCGAGAATTTAATGCACGAGTTATTCGCATTGAATAATCGCGGAGCTCAGCTCAATCAAAGTGCATTGATCAAGCCTCGCCCTGGGATACATGTGTTCATGCTTTCCTTTGCACAAACGCCATTCCCAACTACCAAAAATTGTAGGCACGATCTATCCTATGCATTGATTAAGCTTCGCCCTGGGAAACATGTATTCATTCATATCTTGCACAAACCGAACTTCATATGGCACATTAAAAATAAACTAATTGAGAAGTACAATTCATCATTACGCTGTATTATAATACTGTTTTCTTATTTTACTACTAGCTAGTAAACAAAGTAATCGTATAATTGTGAACGAAATAGAATTGAAATTGTGTGCAGATTTGTTTTACTTAAAAAACAGTTTATACAGATAGTGAATAAAATCCCAGTAAACATTTTATGCAATAAGTGATCATGTGGATTCCTTTTTGACTCCTCTGTGCTATTAAAACAGTCATAAATGCGCTCTTTTGCTGATCACAAAATATTCTTTTGTTGGGAGGAAATATTACCTTACCACCGGCTCTTCTTGAAAACCTTTTTTGTCCAATTTACTGATTAGTTTCGACTTATTTTTGAGTCGTATTTAATGTCATTTTTCTATAAATCACTTTTTAAGCGTAAGCAAAAATCATTTCTTAGTCTTTTTCTAATACCGCATGTGATTAATCAGTTTCTAATCATCAAAAGTGCTTAAAGAAGACACAGTAAGATGATTTTTGTTAAAACAATCTTCGAAATGATTACTGGGATATCGTATATTTTTGTTTACACACACATATACATAATGGCACCAGTAAGCCGAACTCTCTCACGAAACACATAGACGACAGCGGCTACACGACTACAGCCTGTCAGAAATAAAATACACACGTTTATATGAAAACGATTATTTGACACCAACACAGCTACACGACTACATGACCACTTTTGCTGCTGTAGTCAACTTAGGCTAATTTCTATTTTTGTTGGCTACAAAATAAAAATAGTGTTGACAATATAACAAAATATGTAAAAGATATTAGTGCTATGAAATATTTTATTTTGTTGAAAAAATTAATCGCAAAATGATATGTTTTAATAATTCTATTAATAAGTAAATTTATTTATTTATTTTTACGTTATAATAATGCATTATAAGTAAGTAATATATTTAAGACAATTTTATATAGAATCATACATGTTTTTCTATTTTAATAAAGTGAAAAAAAAAATATAATTGGCACTACTGAAATAAAAATGATTTTGTATAAAAACAGCTGTTTATATTGTTGTTATATGTTGCTGTCGTTTTCAAAAAAATTAAGTAGTTGACTACACGACTACAATTGCAGCCAGCAGCATTTGTATCCGTGTGTTTGTGTAGCTTCTGTCGTCTATGTGTTTCATGCATAAGTAACAATTTCATTTAGTCTTATGAAAGCTTTTGAACAAAGGAGATATACGTCGCATTGTTTTGTGAAATCTTACATTGTTTTTTAATAGGTACCAGTGATGCCAGGAGATTTTTACAGAAATCTCTACGCTAATGAAAAAAAATCCCTTTTCTCCCTACACCCACTTTTTTTCTCTCTACATTTTTCCCTACACTACTTTTTTGAATTTTTCAAAAAAAAAAAAATTATTTTTAATTTGTTAATTTTCAATTTCAATAATGCAAAAATAACATAAAAACGAAAAAAATATCATAAAAAATAAGATAAGAATATCATTATAATTACATAAAAAACCAACTATTCTGTATAATTCATCTTTTATATGGCTAGATGTGCATTTAAAATTTACACATAAAAAATAAGATAAGAATATCATTAGAATTACATAAAAAACCAACTATTCTGTATAATTCATCTTTTATATGGCTAGATGTGCATTTAAAATTTACACAATTAAAACGGCTTGCAAATGGGATCTTATAACGTAAACAGAATTTTGGTTATTGGTCTCAAAAGATATTTTTTTTAAGACATTGGTTATTAGCATGTATACTTAAATCTGATTTATCGCAATTTAATATTTTTTCACAAGCCTTGTATCTGTATTTAAAGTCGTCATCTTTAACCTGTTCCAACCCATTAGCTTCTCGTCTCTCAAATAACTTTAGTAAAACCTTTGTTTTCTGTATTTCTTTGATGTGTTTTCAGCATCATCGAAAAACGAATCGGACATTTTTCTAAAATCAATTATATTTAAATTTATAATATTTTAATGTTCTTTTTATTTACAAGCTTACTTAATAAAATCGAAGAGATCTACAAAGATGGCGTACTTATGTATGTATTAAAAAAATGCACAAAACAAGTAAACTGCACAAAAGTGTTTTTTTACTTGTCATTCTTATTAAAGAAGCCACGTATTTACTTTCTCCATATTATAGAGTTATTACCAGATTTAAAAAAAGATATATATTTTTAATTTTAAAGTTTAAAATTGAAATATATATATTATATAATATTAAGTTGTTAAAAAAAAAATTGCAAAAAATCTCTACAATTCGACAAAAGTAAGAAATCTTTTGCATTAAACACATAGACGCAAATTCATTTATCGATGCGTTACAAATGGAATGACAAACTGATGTAATAAGATCGGAAAAATAAAACTGATTAACACTGGTGCTTTTAAAATATAGGACATGGACAAGTATTCCGAAAAAGATCCGAAATTTAAAAATATATTTTGTTTACTATCTTCTATTGACTTTAAAATTGTTAAAAGTAAATGCTGAAAATTCAGAATATTTGTTGTAATAAATTACCAAATTGATAAAATTGTTTACATTTTCATATATTTTATTTACATTTGTTACAAATAGTGCAAGAAAACCTAGGTGGAGGGTATCAAAGATTCGGCAAAGCCGAATTTAACACTCTTACTTGTTTCTATTTAATTTTTCAAAAATGACAAATAAAATAAATTATTCGGTGGGGCTTATTATTTCGTTATATTTTTTGGTACCTACAATAGAATTTGATTCATGCAATTTCATTTCGGTTAAGTTTACCAAACCTCGTTAAGTGATCGGGTTTTTTTTTTTTTTTTTTTGTTATAACCAATTTAAATAATTTTAATTACTAATTTGTTTCTATTATATTTACCGATAATTTGTTACAATATCTGTAAATACATTTTCGGTTTAAAATATATTGTGTTAACAAAATTAGATGTTGTAATCACCAGTATTTCAGAACGAGTCATGTTATAATAGGTTTAATTTAGTTCCCTCGATTGAATTAGCATAATAATTTTTATAAAAACTGTGATTGGTAAATGTAATAAATTTTTCTATTGAAGGTACAGACATTTTCTGAGAATTATTATTATATGGTAGATAATGAAAAAAAATCTATTGCATTTGAAAATATTTATGAATTACCATAAAAATGATTATTACCTGATTAAATTTTTCTATTGCTAATGGAATTCCTACAAATCTTTTTCTGCGTGTAATTTTAAGTAAGTAGAAAAAATTTCATATTGAAACAATCTATTCAATTATAACATAACAATTATCACAACGTTCAATACATCGCTGATGAAGGCTGAAATGAAACCGGTCCAATTAAGAACACAGTGTAGTTATGAATTTCTGAAATATATGCTTTCTTCTTCTCTACCGCGCACCATTGAAACAAAATCAAAATTTGCATATAAATTATATTATTAATTGCAATATGTCTGAAAAATGACTACAAATCTGACAAACAAAAATTTTCGCTGCAAAACCATCATCTCAAATATATGTAAAAAGTGCAATATGTAGTATATACAAACCGTACATCACATATGGCAACTCCTACGAAACTGAGAATAGTAGAAATTAGAAGTATAAATGCAAAAATATTAAAAAATTCAAAAACAACGATTGTTTGTTTGGACAGAGTTGTATCTTCTGAAATCAATACGAAGTAAAAGCAGTATGGTATGAAAACTGACTCTAACCACACTGCTCGTATGCCGGACTTTAGGTGAGTGGTTAAAGTACACTGTAGTGTGCATGAGTAGTGAAAGATTGCAAAGCAATAATTTTTCTCTGTAATTTTGTGCATAGATTTATGTACATATCCTTGCAAAAATCAATTCAAAAGTGAACGTGGAGTTGCAGTTATCATATTTGTATCCTTAAATTGTAATCGTGGTTTTAACTTTTAAGTAAAAGTGAATCGTACAAAACACGAATTTATGACAAACGAGAAAATTTTGGCTTATTTGGAAAATTGTTCAGACATAGATGATGGTAATTTTTCTGATGAAGAAGCTGTTAAGGTTGAGGATACTCAAAACAACCAGGATTATACTGACGAGGAGTTCGACGATATTAATGCTGAAGAGGTTTATTATTTTTCTGCGCTGGGTAACGATGATAAATATGTTCCACAGAAAGCTTTCTTCAGCCAAAAAATAACAGAAACTGTTGGTCAAGGGCCTACAACTAGTGTCAGCTCATGCTACATCAGATGATAGTTTGATGGACGGAAATGTAATAACAGCGAAAAGAACGTCAGGCAGAAGCAAGGCAACATCCGAATCAGTTAAGCGCATATCATTACAAACTCTTGAGGATTATGAGTCTGTTGATAAGAAGACTATTGAATGAAGACATATCCGGAGCACCTTGCCTGAACCCATCATTGATTACAATGAAGTTCCAAACAGTAATGATGCCAAAACTCCATATTCATAATTATTCCAAAAAGCAGCAAAGTACACAAATTAATATTCAATGCAAAATAATTACATGGATATATGGGCATAGACATGTTTTGGGAAAGATGTTAAAGTTTGCCACTTTTCGCCGAGAATATGACAAAAAATCATTTTTTCCAAACACGTACAGCATTACATATCGCAGATAACAATGCAAAAGACCCAAATAACTCAGACAAGCTGTATATGGTAAGACCCATTTTGAATTGTGTTCGCAAGCGATTGCTGCTGGAATTACCACTAGAAGAAACTCTAAGCATTGATGAGCAGCCGGTTCCCTTAAAGGGTCAATTGTCAATAAAACAGTACATCAAAAATCAGTAATGACATTGTTGGCGCAGCAGTTGTAATAAATCTTATAAACAGAATCCCTAGAAATTCTATTGGTCACAAAATACATTTTGATAACTTTTTCAGTTCGTATTATATTCTCCAAAGACTGAAAACATCAATTAATTAGCAGAGATGGCAGAGTTATCGTCACAAAATGCGGTGCATATGATTTCGAATTTCCTCGGCAAATCTATTGTTGACGAAATTAAGCGTTATGACAAACCTACAAAATCATACCTTAATGTTCCAAGACCAGAAGCAATCAGAAGATACAACGATGAAATGTATGGTGTTGATGTTTTTGATCAACTTGTTGCCGATTTCCGTATATTCCTTAAATACAAAAAGTGGACCCTTCGCATTATAATACTCTACATTGCTATAACAGTTTCTTGGCTCGAATATCGCAAAGATGCAAGAGTTGCAGGTATTTCCATCAATAAACACCTTTTTTATTTATTTATTTAAAGTGTATGGAATTACAAATGACCTTACAGACTAATATATTTACAGCCGTATTCATAAAAAAATCCTAAAACAGGTTTTAAATATAAATTAGTTAAAAAGCATTTTAAGCTTTAAGCTTAGTTAAAAAGCATTTTAAGAGTGTTAAATTCGGCTGTGCCGAATCTTTGATATCATCCACCTCGGTTTGAGTCTTGATAATAAATGTAAATGAAAAAGTAAACAATTTGTTAAACTTAATACCAAATTATTTCAGCAAATTCTTTGGTTTGATTTTCGTCTTTTCTATTATTTCGGATTTATTTCGGTGTTTGCTTTTTGGTCATCGTGGTTGCTGATCGGCATGCATTTAGGTTATATACCTATATGTATGCGTTTCCGGTTATATAACATAACTTCTCGTTTAATTTAGTTTTTGCTAATTAAATAGCTCGCCCTAACCTCCATTCCAAAGGTAATGGTTGTGTAGGATGGCTACGTGCATTAATTCGTGCTAATTGGAGATGGCTGTATAGTTTCTTTTAACTGGCAAAATATTTCTTCATTGCGGCCAAATAGGTCGGATAGAGTAACAATATAATAACCAAAAAAAAATCTCTCAATTTTTTTAATAAAATATTGCCATATTTGGAAAACATAGAGAATAAATTTATAATAATAAATATTCAAATTAGGGATGCCAAATGCAAAAAACCAAATGTCCCAAACATTTTAAATAAAATAATTTGTTATCTTTATTTTCTGAAAACGTCAAATTTTCATCAAAAAAAAAAATTGTGAAAACTTCTATATAAATAACATTCTCATCAAATTGCGTTTATTTATGTAACAGTTTTTATGTTCGCAATTCTTAAATATTATTTGACGTTTTCTAAAATTCATTGAATTTAAATTAATGTTTTCTGTAGTGTGATTCTGTAAATTTCAACGATCCGACAATCGCAAAATATATCGACAGCTATTGTTGTTTGCACTAAGGATTAAGTGATTCAATAAGTACATACATCTTAACGACAGTCGACAAATCTATTTTTCTATTTATATAAATTGTAAACGAGTGGCATCTCTGTCAAAATAAGCGAAAAACACAAAGAAGAATAGAAAAAAACAAATTACTTCGTGTTTGAAAGGATGGTTTTACCTTTATGTTTAATGTCTTTATTTTTTTTTACTAATATTTCTGTGTATTTATTTGAAAATGATATAATGAATTGAAAATGATATTTAATTTTTTTATTAATATAAAAAAGTTTTTTAATTAAAGCAAAATATTTTCACTATTTTATGATTTTTATTTATGTATGACGACATTTCAACCTAAAAATTCAAGTTTTTATCGATTGAATAAACAACTCAAAAATGGTTGTCGTTTAGATAACAACAACAGCTGAGTTTAACAATAGCGAATATCGTTTAAAAATTTTACTGTTAATTTTGCTATTTTCTTTTTTTTAACGATTCGACTATCGTTAAAAGAAGTTACTGAATTGCGGTACTAAACAGCTATTAATTTCTCGTGAATGTCAATATTTTTTTTAAATGTAAAAATTTTTTAAATGTAAACATAGGTATTTGGTGTTTTTTTTTTTGGAATTTCAATTTGTGTTTAACGAATAAAATTTATATATTAAAGATGCAATTGATGTCTTCAAAATTTAAAATTATAATTTCCGACGTTTTGATATGATTTGCTGAAATCCAATTAATTGTAATTTATAATTGGAAATTTTTAATTCTAGTTTTTAGAATTGATATTTTCTTAAATCTGAATGGAAAATCTAAAAAGTGCAATTTTGTATTTATGTGAATAATAATGCTTTAGTAATTATAAACAATTTTTAAAAATTAGATGTAATCGCAATCAGATATTTTGTAGGTAAATCAGAATAATAATTCTATATAACTATGTAGAACTGTTTTGAAAGCAAAAAACTCATTGATGAACTCGGTAACTCTATTTTGTAAAGACAACAAAAAGTTAGTATGCCAAACTTATGTTCATATTTGTAAAATAATAATGAAAAAACATATGAAATATAAGACCAGCCCGTGTATACTCTTAACATTGTTCTGTATGATATCTGTTTGAAAATATTGACATTCATGTTAAAATAGAAATAACTATTGCAAAGCTAATTAGAACAAAAAAACATTGTGGCGCCATCTACTGTGGCATAGTCACGCTGAGCAAAATGAAGTGACACTCTGTTAATGCAAAAGAAATGTATTTTCCCCACAACAAAATATTGCAGAATTTTATGTAAATAAAATATTATGCCGATTTATTTCTAATATGCAGTTATTATGGATATACATATATAGAATATATGTATATTATTTGTATTATTTAATATGTGTATGTATGTATGTATATGTAAATATTCCACACAAAAAATACAACATCAAACGTTATTTTTGTGTTTTTCTCTTTAAATAAATGTATACATAAAATTTTTTTTTGTTAAATTTACAATGTTTTTTTTTTTATTATTAACAACTAGGTATTTTAGCATTATTTGCTTTAGATGCTGGTGAATTTTTACTCTCTTTATATTAACTCGTCTGCTTCTCGAAAAATTTTTGGATCGATTTGAACCCCTTTCCAATCGATCTGAAACTTTGCGGACAGGCTCGTGGCAATGACAGAAATGATCTAGTAAATTTTTTTAGTGATGCCAAAACAATGGAAACTTTTAAATTTTTCTACCAGAGTTGATAAAAAAATGTACAAAGGGTTAGTGTTTATTATATTATTACCACAACGACCACAAAAACAACAAGTCCAGCTATGACAACAATATAACATTTAGAATAATAACAAGAACACTATAGAAACATCATATTTTTCATTTTTTTTTCCTTTTTCAGAGATTTCCCTGGACCTGTTCCACCGATTTTAATGATTTTTGAAACAGAAATCTTTCCATGAATTTGGAGAATCATTCTCACTAAAAATGATCACCTTAGCTATCCCATTGAGGGCGTGATCGTGACAAGAACAACATAGAAAATTATATTTTTTCAAGACTTTTTTTAATTCTTCATTCAAATCTCGGGCCCTAATCGACCGATTTGGACGAATTTAAACAGAAAACTTTTCAGGATGTTAGTGAATCATATTTTATGTCAGCGAGTACCCTAGCTGGCCGATTGATGCCGCCATCGTGATTTCCACAGACGGACAGACGGACATCGCTATATCAACTCCGGTTGTTATAAGGATCACAAATATATATATTTTATGGGGTCCAAAATTTTTTTCTAATTATTACAAACGGAATGACAAACTTATATATACCCTCTGCACACTGGAGTGGAGGGTACAAAAAGGTTTGTTAAAAATTCGTATTCATAATCAGTATTTTAAGTAATAAACGTTTTAACGATTTATTAATCTCGACGATGGCAACTCTATACTTTTTATTTGTCACTTGAGTCGTAATGATGCAAAACCACGGTTATTAATTTATGCGGTATTCGTATCTATAATTATACCCTATACCACTATGTGGTTTGGGTATAATGACTTTGTGCTGCTGTTTGTAACTACCAAAAATATTTGACCTAGACCCATCTTTAATTATACCGAGCGATTCAGAATCACTAACTGATTCGATTTAACGATGTCCGTCCGTCCATCCGTCCGTCCGTCCGTCCGTCTGTGTGTCCATGTAAACTTTTTAATCAAACTGCAGGTCGCAAATATGAATATATTTTGATGAAATTTGGTATGTAAGCTTTCACTAGCCATAGGATGCACGCTGTTGAAATTGGTGAGAATCGGTCCATGTTCCGACCTAGCCCCCATACAAATGACCCCTATGAAATCGACATAAATTGCCATAAGATCCAAATTGTCATATAGATCTTACTCAAATTGGGTTTGTATGCATTTATTACATCCATTAATGAGTAGTCTAAAAATGATACCTCTTAGTCGTAGGCCCCATATAGAGCTGATTCCCGATCTTCACTTAAATCTATCAAAAAACAAAAATATTGTACTGAACCGTCCATTTTTGGGCCTAGTCCCCATATAGATATAGCATCCGATATAAACTTTTTCATATCTGCAGCCAAAAAAAATTAATAAAAATCCCAATCAAATTTGGTTTATGCTTATTTTCTATATCCTGTTAGTTGGGCCTAAGAGATAGGGTCTCTAAACGCATGGTATAGGGTATCATAAAGTCGGCCTAGACCGACTATAATTTTCTTACTTGTTTTTTTTCCGTGTTTGAGAAAAATATGGGTTATATATTTTATTTCTTTTTCATTTGGAGGTCGTTGTAATGGAGTGAATAAGTATGGCGTTAGTTTGTAGCCTGAGCCACCAAGCAGACGGCCTCTAAATGCATTATTTTCAAATCTCTTTTTAATTTTGAACTCATTGAAAATTCGGCAGTCATGGGTACTGCCCCTCCATCCTGCCACTATATCTAAAATTTGAAGTTGAGCGTCGCAAACCACCTATATAATAATTAAATAAAATCTGAAATGATAGATTCAACTTGTTGTTACCTGTACATTCATCGAATAAAATCCCTTCCTATTTATATAATATTGTGCTAGGTCACCCCCAGTTTTTTTTAATTTTAATGTCGGTTCCATCTATAGCGCCAATAATTCCAGGGAAGTTCCTGATTGCCTTAAATTGTTTTGCAATTTTCACCTCTTCCTCGACAGATGCTGGCATTTTAATATATTCTTTTCCATGCTTAGCAATGGCACGAGTGACTTTTGCACAAATCCTGCTCACCGTTGGTTGTGCAAGATCATGAAGGTCTCCAGCATCATCCTGAAACTAGAAGTACGATTTATGTATTTGTTAACATTACTATCACAGAATACACAATATACTTCTCTTCGTCCCCAACAACGTAAAGCTACTAGAACCTTAAGCTCTGGCGATGTTGCGCATCCTCTACGTTCTACAGAAATATCCGTTTTCACTAAATTTACAATTTTTCGTACCGTTTCCTTATTAAAACGGTATTTCTGTTTAAATTTCTTATCCGGAATAGAAAACGGGTCGCCCCTTTTTTTATACCCTATACCACTATGTGGTTTGGGTATAATGACTTTGTGCTGCTGTTTGTAACACCCAAAAATATTTGACCTAGACCCATCTTTAATTATACCGATCGAATCAGAATCACTTTCTGAGTTGATTTAACAATGTCCGTCCGTCCGTCCGTCCGTCCGTCCGTCCGTCTGTGTGTCCATGTAAAGCTTGTAATCAAACTGCAGGTCGCAAATATGAATATATTTTGATGAAATTAGGTATATAAGCCTTTATCGGCCATGGGATGAACGCTATTGAAATTGGTGAGAATCGGTCCATGTTCAGACCTAGCCCCCATACAAATTACCCATATAAAATCGACATAAATTGCCATAAGATCCAAATTGTCATATAGATCTTACGCAAATTGGGTTTGTATGCGTTCATTACATCCACTAATGAGTAGTCCAAAAATGATCCCTTTGACCCCATATAGAGCTGCTTCCCGATCTTCAGTTAAATCAATTAAAAAACAAAAATATTGCACTGATTCTTCTCAAATTTTGTTTGTACATATTTTTGCAAAATACAAGAGACTTTACCAAACATGATCAGGATCGGTCCATTTTTGGACCTAGCCCCTTTATAGATATAGCATCCGATATGAACTTTTTTATATCTGCAGCCAAAAAAATTAATAAAAATCCCACTCAAATTTGGTTTTTGCTTATTTTCTATGTCCAGTTAGTTGGGCCTAAGAGATAGGGTTTCTAAACGCATGGTATAGGGTATCGTATAGTCGGTCTAGACCGACTATAATTTTCTTACTTGTTTGTAAATTTTCTTTTGGCGAAAATTTTAGATTTGAGCAATAGTTTCTATTGTAAAGAAAATACAATTAAAACATAAAATTTTGTCGATAAAAATAGTTCTTACCAATTCTATTAATCAAATATAACGTGTCCATTATTTATTTATTATTTATTTAAGAAATCAACCAACTTCTTTTGATTGAATGACAATGTTCAAAATGTTAACAAACACAAAGCAAAAAGCACAAATGTCATTTTAAAATAGGTTTAAAATAAGGTCGAACCAATTTTAGAATTCTTTTATTTACACAAGGTTTAAAATAGGTATTTTAAGCTAAAATTCATTTATGAATACAATTTTATCGATTTTTGCTTAAAATGGATTTGAAATGTTAGTGTTTAAAATACATATAGCAAATAAAATAATGACGATTTAATTATTTAGCTATATTAGTAATAATTTTACGTTTCAAAGACTATTTATTTTCGGAAAACTGTATGACGTGGTAAATTCCATTAAATTGCTCACATAACCAGCGAAATGGATCCTTATTAGCATAGCTAAATCGAAAATAATTAATATTTAAAAGCTTAAATTTTCTTGTAGGTCTCGATGGTATATAAATTTGAATTCTACTTAACAAGTAATTGGAGTCAATATCGCCATGGAATAAACTGAGTAGAAAGGAAATACTAAGCATTGTTGTACGACTTTTCAATGTCTTGATTAGAGCAAGTCTGGTTTCATAAGAGGGTAAGGCACGGGAGTTCCAACCTAGTCCACATAGACAGAATAAAAGAAAATGTTTCTGGACGGATTCGACGAATATATAATGTAACACGGATCCCATATTATAGAACCATATTCCAGGATGGGATGAACCAGGGATGTATATAGCTGTTTGGTTACATATGGGTCAGAAAATTCTTTACTCCATCGTTTCATAAATCCAAGAATGCCATAAGCTTTGTTTATAGCTGAAGGTGTATGCGGACGAAAGCTTAATCTATGATCTAATAAAATGCCAAGATCTGAGAACGTATCAACGGATTCCAATTCACTTTCATTCACAAAATAAGTAGTATGTAGATTATTATATCTGTAAAAGGACATATGCTTGCATTTTTTTTATATTGAGCTCCATAAGGTTTACATTGCTCCATCCACAAAAATTATTTAAATCGGATTGTAGCAAAAAAATATTGAAAGTAATTTTGAAAAGAGGATAATAGTTTGACATCATCAGCGTATAAGAGAAATTTAGAGTGTTGAATAACAGAAGGGAGATCATTGATAAATAAAGTAAAAAGTACAGGACCAAGATGACTTCCTTGCGGAACACCAGAAAACACTTCGATTTTTTTAGAGGCAACGTTTCTAACTTTAACCAGCTGAAATCTGTTCGTTAAATAACATTTTAACTTTGATATCATGCACTACCGCATGAAGGTTTGTAGTGCTTTAGTTTTGTTTCAGAAACCACCCTTAAAAAGAGTTGAACGCCCTTCAAAGTTCAAGAAAAAACTGATAACCGACGTTATGTGGTTCCGATCAAAGATATTCGATTGAATGGAGTTAGACATATCCCAGTTTTGATAATGATGCTAGTGGATCTGGACGTTGTAAGTTGCCAGCTTGTACAAACAGAATATATATGAAATGCGTTAAATGCAATGCAAATTTATGGATTCAGCATGGAAGCAATTGTTTTTGGCGATTTTAAATAGCAAATTTTTCAGAAAGTTAGTGAATCATTTTTTATGCCAACGAGCATCCTAGCTGCCTGACTGAAGTTGTCATCGTGATTTCCACAGACCGATAGACGGACATCGCTATATCAACTCCGCTTATTATAAGGATCACAAATATATATATTTTTTGTGGTCCAGAATTTTTTTTCTAATTATTACAAACGGAATAACAAACTTATATATACCCTCTGCACACTGGGGTGGAGCGTTTAAAAATAGATACGCATGCCTACCTCTGCAAGGAATATAAGTATTACCTATAAGTAAAAATTTATAATATTAATAGGCTAGGCGATTTTTTGTTACCGATGTAAGTTTCACAGTTTTACCCCGATTTTGACAAAAAATTATCATTTGAAAAGTATTTCTTTTTAGCTATTACCCAGATTTACAGATTTTCATCGTCTGGAATATTTTTTTGGAATATTTTTTCGTTTAAAGTTGCTACTAACACATACATTAAATTTTACAATGCTATGTGTGTCTTTATTAAATTTGTTAATGTGTTTGTGTTAATGCGTTGCGCTTGTTTTCTTCATTTAAAATGAGTTGAATTGTGAAGCATACCTTTAGGGTCTTTATTAAATGAAAAAATAAAATTTAACAGAATTTGCACTCGAATTTCGAGTGCTGGAATCTGCTAGTATGTATAAATATATCAAATATATTCAATATACTCGTTTATTTATGTGAAAGAAAAAATTAACCAATTAATGGATTCCGACAACCTTTGACTACCAATGTACACTGTAGTGTAAAACTTTTTTGGAGGCGAAGGGAGCGTGGTGAAAATTTTTTTTAATATCCAATATTGAAGCTTCTTAACAGGCGCCTTAAGCAACGAATTAGTTTAACAATAGTATAAGAACATAAAATATTCATTTTCATGTGCATTTCAATTGCATTGGCAAATGCAATAATAATAATTGAAGTTAAAATTTTTGAAATAGAAGTAGAAGTGGATAATAAATTTAACAATAATATACGAAATATTCTTAACGTAGTCGAATTAAAATGCGATTGAATTTAAATGCGTTAACCATCTTAATATTTTGAAATGTGGTTAAGTCATACTCAGTAGGACTTCACTAAAATATTTCTGCCACTTTTACTGCCCCATATATTTTGATTTTGCAACTACATTATAATTTCAAGCAGTTTCCCTATCATATGGCAAAATAATACCAATCCCAAAATAAATCTTCTGAGCAACGGTCAATAGCCATTACATATTATTCGTCAATAAATATAATACTTTCTCAAATGAATTCATATATAACTCAACATAACCTAATGTCCCATAAACAATTTGGATTTCGAGCCGTTAGCAAAATAGCTTGCCTTGTACTTCTAGATCATTCCAGTTGACGCAGTTGATCTCGTAACTCTCTGCATAAAGTTAAGACGTTTCTTAATTTTACGTCAACACCAACTCTACTAATATCTTCTTACCTCACAAATATTTAGATCCAATAAAAGATGTACCGCTTGGATGAATATTAGGGCCACATTTGCTATCAATTTATATCAATGATTTCTCATTGCAAGATACACAAGTACGCAGACGATGTACAACACTTTTTGAGCACTTCTATAGATGAATACTATATATCAAAATTGACTACGACTTTAGTCAACTGCAGCTATGAGCGTCGGTAAATGGTCTATGCATTAATCTTAGCAAGTCACAAGTCCGGAGCATCGGTATGAAATTGTATTAACAGCGAGAGACAACAACAAATCTCGGTATAACTTTTAATAACACTAACTTCGTCGAACAACATAAATACGATAGTTATTTAAACCTATATGAAGCTCAAAACTTTTTGCTCCACACAATATTTCACTCCCTTAAAAAAAGAATATTTCTAGCCAAAATGTATTAAATTCCAGTCATTTTATACGGATGTGAACTTTTTTGCATGTTGTGACTCTCATGGTAAAATCAAACTTAATGATATAAATAACAGCATATTTATATCTACTAGCAGATTCCAGCCCTCGAAACTCGAGTGCAAATTCTAGGAAATTTTTTTGCACTTAATAAATTATTTTATAAACCCCTACAGGTATGCTTATCAATTTTAGCCAACTCACAATTCAGCACTTTTTATTGTCGTTATTGTCATTATTGGTTTCTGTCCAAAATTATTTTTCAGTTCCACACAGGACTTTTTGAAAATTGATAAATTTAATAAACACACAGCATTGATTAATTTTTGTGTATGTGTTAGTAGCAAATTTAAATGCATTTTACTGCAAAATAATAAAAAAAAATTTAAAAATCTGTAAATCTGGTGGACAGCTAATAAGAAATACTTTTCAAATGAGGGATGTTTGGTCAAAATAGGATTAAAACTGACAAACTTACGTCGGTCACAAGAAATCGCATTGGCTATTGTTATTATGGATTATGAGACTAAGAAGGTCTACTGGAACTTCTTCTTTCGCGAATAAGCTTATCGGCGTATCATTTAAAAATTTGATGAAAATTACAGTTCTTTTGTTGCTTAGTAACGTAATTTTCTCCACAAAACCACCCTACCTTGATGAAAATCTTCGGCTTGCCAGATTGAACGAGGGAAATAATCTAATTTCTACCTTAAGGCCATATATCTTTGGTATATGCATTTTCAATCTCGCTCGAAATTAAAAAAAATCTTTTTGAATATTTTGGATAATTATTATATTAATTTATTAAATTTATTTATTTTTTTTTTTTTTTTTTTTTTTTTTTTTTTTACTGATGTTAATTTAATATTTAAGTTTATTTTATTTACAAATTTATCTTATTAACTATAAATAAACAAATAGTTTGAAAATAATGTACAATACAAAGACCCTTATGCGAGTTCTCAAGTATAATATTTATAAAACTAAATATATTTTTAATAATCTTAATTGTGATATTTACATGTATGTGATAATTATGAATGTTATGTAAGAAAAAATTGGAAAAAACCTTACTTTTATATTTAGAATGGAAAAGAATTGGTCAAGAGATAAAAAAAAAACAACAATAAGCTGATTGGAACTAATTCGATAGCCACCAATATTTTTTAGTATTAATATTTGGTATCATATGTTTATCTTCGGAATAAACACTTGTATCAAATCTACTATTTTCAGAAGTTAACTGATTGCTTAAAATAGCTTTAATATTGGCCCTTCTATAAATGTGGTATATTATAGGTATGCCCGTTTCATCCTGGATGTATCCATATTTATCTAGGTAAAGGAAAGCTTCCGGTGGAGCGTATCCTTGTTGTAACGATTTACATATGTATCCCTCATCTACGTAGTATGGTGCCATAATTAAATTATTTTCCCAATACTCTGTACATTTCACAATGTGATCTCTTATCAAATGAATTATAAAATTATCAATTCGACCAACCTTGGCCTCTTAATATAAAATTTTATTAGAAATATATTTCTTGTAGTCGCTATTAGCAGATCTATAAAGAGAAGTACAACTCCTCAAACACTTTCTCTCAAACAACCTTAATCTCTCCATGTAAGATGGGGATATGTTATACCAAATTTGGCAACCGTATGTTAAAATGGGTCTAATTAAGGACTGATACATAATTAATTTAACTCTAGGTTTTAAATACCGCGATAAAAATAGTCTTTTGTACAAAAAGTAAGCATTTCTGGCTTTCTTTAGCTGAATATTAATATGATCATTAAAGTATAGGAATTTATCAAGATTGATACCCAAGTATTTTACGATTTGTTTATTTGGAATAACAAAATTATTATTACGTCTTATATCATTAGTACATTTTCCAACGGGAGGGCGAAAAAGTATTGTTTCGCATTTGTTCAAATTGATTTTCATATGCCAATTTATTGTATATTTCTCTATAATATAAAAATATCTTTGTAATTTATCGTTAATTTTTTGTATCTTATTATCAGAGTGATAAATTATTAGATCATCAGCAAACCCGATGACATTCTGGATCTTGCTCAAAAGGTCATGTATGAAAATATTGAAAAGGAATGGTGCATTTACCGTGCCCTGTTGTAATCCATTAACAATAATAAATTTCCTTGAACTTGTTGATTTTCCATTGCAAACTTGGAAACATTTATTACTTAACATATTATATATCAGTATTAATAAATGCATTGGAAATCCATAGTTTAACAATTTGAAGACTAAACCCGGAATCCAGATATTATCGAAAGCTTTCTCTAGATCTATCAAACAAGCCCCTGTAACTAAGGCCTTGTTCAAATTCCATTGTATGTCTGAAACTAATAGATGTATCGCATGAATGGTGGAATGTTTATGTTTGAAACCGAATTGGTTATCATTTATCAAATTTATCTCCTTACATGTTTTTATTATGTTGTTGTTAATGCAGGCTTCAAAAACTTTACTTATATTTGGTAGTACGCTGATTGGGCGTAAATTTTTTGGATTAGTAATATCCTTATCCTTCTTTGGTATGACGACTACTTTTGCAGTTTTCCATGCATGAGGAAAATAAGAGTTATTAAGTAAATTATTGAAAAGTGTACAATACTCGAGAATTATTTGCTCAGGAATGTTTTTTAATACAATATTGGGAACGTTATCAATGCCACAGGAAAACTTTCGTTTTAAATTTTTAAAAATATAAAATATTGTATCTTTAGTTACAAAATAACCCTCTGCACGTGACTCATTAAGATCATTAGCTTTTTTTATAGGGGTAAAGGCAGTTATAGTAGTTTTATTACTTTCGTACAGATTTTTATCGACTAAAAATCTGTTGAAACAATTATTAACATTGACATGTATATTATTATCAGTATTTATCTCTTTGTGAGAGTGAACTGATTCTAGGAAGGATCCAATCACATTCAGTTTATCATTGTCGTCCTCAATCAAATAGAATTCATTACTACCGTCTTTATTTAATAATTCGGGTTCAATTCCTGCATTTCTGATCAACATTTGATTGTCCGTTGATATTTTAATACAATCTATATTTAATGTTTGTGTGGTCTTGAATTGTTTTTTAATTTCACTGAACATTTGGGGTGAGTTTTTTTGGTTAATATTAACAAGTTTATCATGAAAATATTTATTAATTGATAAAATGAAGTTTTCTTTTAGCAATTTCCTTATAAGTTTTAGTTTGGTTTTAACTAAGTTATATTCAGACTCAGTTAATATTTTTTCGAGTCTGTTGTGTTTCTTAATTGCCGTTATTATTTTACTTTTCTCAGCTTGTAGCTTTATTATTGTAGAGTTAGTAAATTTTCTATATGGATCATGATTTTGGAATTTCGGGATCGATTTTTCAATAGAACTATGAATAACTTGTTCAAGCCTACGAAGATAAAAATCTATTTCAGAATTCATTAGGTTCCTCACATTCGGAATTTTTTCAAACTCTCCATATTCAGAACAAATGGAGTATTTAAATTTCTTCCAATTAGCCTTAGCGTAGTTATATTTTAAATTTTGTGATTCTCTGAGGAGTATAAGTGGGTGATCATTTTCCACCCCTAAAATTTGTATTTTGATTGCATTGTGATCGCTATCATAATCGAGGGTTTCGAGGCAGTTAACAGAATAATTTGTCCTATGAATATTTAAACGTGAATCTGTTATACATAAATCTAAATATGAGCCGCAACGGGGATAAGAAGGGGAGTTAGAAGCATACAAGTTACATCTGAAAACAATATCATTACATAATAACCAATCTTTCAAATAATTTCCCAGTGGATTTGATGTGTCGTTACCCCAATCAACATGTTTACAATTTAAATCTCCCGCTAAAATATAAAAGTGGTTTAAATTGTCCAATTTTAAAGACTGAAAAAGTTGAAGAAATTCTGATCTAAAGTTGTTATAGTTTTTTCCAGAAGGGAAATAGGCGGATATTACATATAACATTTTATTTGTCAATAAAGGAATTTTTATAATACATGTTTCTAAATATTCAAATTTGTTTATGTTAGTATTAGTAATACTGTAAAATTTTATATCATTTTTAATCAAGATTCCTGTCCCTCCGCCTCTTTTGGCATTCTTTCTATCTTTACGTAAAAAAATATAATTTTCAAAATATAATTTGTGTTTAGGATTAAGTTTAGTTTCATTAAGTAATACTATATCTGGTTTGTGATTTTTTATAAATACATTCAAGTCATATCTTCTGTCTATTTTTATTAATGAATTAACATTTATGTGGATAATACTTAATTTTTTTTCGATTGTTTCAGCCATTGTAGTAAGTTAAAATTAAGATTCAAGCATTGAAAAAAGAGTGTCTATCCTAGATGTTTGTAATTGTAAATTTTTATTTAAATTTATGATTTGATTTGCTAGATTCTGCATTGAATTATTTAACTGTTCAAGAACATTATTAATTGAGGTATCATTAGTATTTACTTGCGTAGTATTGTTATTTTTTACAATATTAGCATAACTTATATTTTCACTATTAAATTCTACTCTGTTATTCGTTCGTTTATGAAAAAGATTAAGTTTTTTGGTACGTAGTTTTTGCTGCAACTCCTTATACTTTTCGCATCCTTTATAGGATGCTGGATGACCATATTTATTACACAATACACAAAAGATTTTTTCTCTTTCTGTTTCTGTAATATCTGTTAATGAACATTTTCCAATTTCATGATTTTCGTTACATTTAACGCATCTACGTGGTAAAAAGCAATTGGCAGCGCTGTGGAAAAAGCGCTGACAATTCCGACATTGGGTTATTTCTGGTTTTTTAAGAGCTTCCCATCGTACGCACCGATAAAGGATAGCTTTTATAGCTTTAAGTTCGTTAACTTTGCTTTCTCCAGTTATTTGAACTAAGTAAATTGGTAATGAATTTCCATTTTTTGTTGATGTTTTTGTTTTGAAGGGGTTTACTTTTAAGAATTGTAAATTATCATTTTGAAATTTATTTAATTCATATAGAATTTCTGCTGGTTCAATATTGGCACTTAGGCCCTTTAATAAGTAAGATTTAGTCTTCATGTCTTTAGGAGTAAACGAAAAAAATTTTGTTTTTGTTTTCTCTAGATATGCTTTAATTCTACAATAATCATCTGTTGATGATGTATACAAAGCTAATTTGTCATTGTAATATTCTCTTATTTTGAAATTTGTTATTTTCAATCCATCTTTAATAAATTCAATAATTTTGTTAGGTTCCACACCATATATATTTATTGGTGGACTTTTTTTATTTTTATTTTGTTGTGTTTTGGTACTCTCTTTATTGGTTGTAACATCCACAGATGTTGTATTTTTTGCAAACAGGTTTTGGGCTGTTGAAGGTCTCTCATTATCTTGCACATATTTTTCAAATTTGTCTAGCACTTCTTTATTACAATTTTTGTCATTGTCAAGAATTGACCAATAATTGTTCTCCAAACGCTTAGGCATTGGATCAATTTCTAAATCACTTTTTCTTTTATTTCTACAGTCTGTGTTGAAACTATTGGTAGATTTTTGTTTATTATTAACATTTTTGTTATAGTCATTTTTTAACATTGAGTTGAGAGCATGATGCTCATTCATTTTTTTTTAATTGAATTTAAAGAGTCTCTTTCTCTTGTAATTAAACAAATGCAATTTTTTAAACAACGCGATGCTAAAATTGCGTGTTATAAAGAAAAACATTCACGTTAAAATATTTTATTAGAAAATCGTACTCCGATATACGTCTGCTTATCATGGCAGTCACGATTGAACTCTTAAATTTATTTATTATAATTATATAAATTAAAAAATAAATAATCTAACCTATAAAAACAAAGTTTTTCTTAAAAATCGTTCTTTCCTTATGCAGATGACTTTTGAATCTCTCCGTGACTGAACGTGACTATGCGTGACTATTTTAAAATTAATCTTTGGTCACAACAAGTCTATGGACCAAGTTTCAGATTGATTGGATGAGGGGAAATGGGGCTTAAATCACTCCGTGACTGTGTGTGACTATGTTGAAGTTAATATTTCTTTACAGCAAGTGTATGGACCAAGTATCAGATCGATCAGATGAGGCGAAATGACATTTAGATCACTCCGTGACTGTGCGTTACTACCCCAAAAATAATCTGTAGTCACAACCAGACTAGGGGCCAGATCAATTGTATAAGAGGAATGGGGTTGCCCCACGACAGACAGACAGAGAGTATGAGTTAAATGAAAGAGTTTAAAAACAACAATTACGAAAGGTTCAAGTAATCTGGACCCCCATATTTTTGAAGATAACGGCCAAACTTATAATAAATTTTAAGACAAAAATACACATTATATATCAAAATATCTACACTTCTTCTGAAGTACAAGTTTTTATACCCTCTACCACTATGTGGTCAGGGTATAATAAGTTTGTGCTGATGTTTTTAACTACCAAAAACGTTTGACCTAGACCCATCTTTTATTATAACGAGTCGATTTAGCGTGGTCCGTCCGTCCGTCAGGTGGTCAATTGCTTGTGAAGCGGTGAACATTTGACAACATTTTTGTGAAGTGTGTTCCCGACATGTTCCTTTGAGATGTATATCATCTGTACTTTTTCTCGCAGCTACCCTCGGCGCTTAATCGGAACAATATTATACGAATTTTTTAAATCAATTGAACGTTCCGAACGATGTTTTCATGACTTGTAGATATATGACCACGAAAATATCAATTTTAAACCATCTTAACAGCTGGTGCAGATGAGTCTTCATCTTAATACATCTCGGGTTTGATTTCTTCCGATGTTGTGACTTGCAAATGAACTTCTTCATAACTCCAAGCCAAGAATTCATAACCATCTAAATTGATTTTGGTCTTTGTGTTTTAATTTCTTTATGAAAATTTCTATTTTTTCTTCTTAAATCCAAAAGATTCAATTAATCAATTTCGTATAATTATCATAAATCAAATTATTGTATGTTCAAGTCAAGTAACGCCCATTCACTGTTAATACAAATGACAATTCAGGCATTCAATAAAAACAAACATTAATAATTTTCCAAAGTTATTTAACCCTCTCTTAAGCAAACAATACCCATAACTATAAAAAATATGAAAACGAACCCCTTTTAAAGAAGATAGAAGAAAAAACCAACAGCACAATATAAAACGATATGAGTTATTAAAACTCTGCTCAGAAAAAAAGATGAAATGCAATTTATGAACAACTAAACAAACAAAACAGATGTACGTATACTGGAAAACGAAAATAAAAAAGGACACCTTAACTAATGAGGTGACAACAAATTTAACGCAACTGGTAACAAATTCAAGCCAAACGAAAGGTTTCCCTAACAAGTGTAAAAAATACCATGGAAAAAATTCATAAATGGGAAAAAAAGGAGTAAATAAAACCCGGATGGAAGAAATTACGAACTTCCTTTAATTCACTTAATATTATAATATGCGAACAATGTCAACATTTACTACAACATCAGCAACGACAATTTTACACAGAAAATCATATGTCATCATTATTAACACAAAAATGATTTTAAAATTTCATCCATATGTCAGTTTATTGTTAAAGCGGATAATTTTAAAATAATATCATAATCATAACATTGATATCAAAATGCGGATACATAGAGACAGACAGGCTGGCAGGCAGGCAAAAAGGCAGAATGGAATCCTGCTAAGCAACAGGGTTGCGGAAAAACCACCCTTAGTCTGTTTAGATTTGAGTTGGTAGACGACAGGTTTTAGTTTTGTTTTTGCTTGAAACTTTTACACTTTTCATAAGCCGCATTATTTGCCAAAGATGTTAACACTTTAATGCAAATCAAATTATAAAAATAATAAAAATTCTTGAAAAATGAATAACAGTGGTGTCGAAATGCGATAAGTACACCAAATAATGAGTATAAAATGGCCATAGTCAAACAAATGTTTTCCGATATCGTGACACCGCGAATTATACGTCAATTCTGACATCAGCATCTAAAATTTTGACATTATATATGACATATTGCGTTTCTTATTGCAACTTGAAATATTTATCTCGGCCGAAATCGTGAATAATTTCATTTGGTAATTTACTAAGACTCTCGACTTGGACAACAGAGTTCTAAGCAGCCATCTCCGACTGTGATGATGCACCGAACTTGGCCACCGTATTTCTCTGGCTCGCTGAAATTATCGTGGCTGGTTATTGATGTATGCAAATGTTGAAAAAAAAAACGTCTGCAAGATTGAAAGAGGTGATGAATCATGGATCGTATGAGCCCAAAACAAAAGAACTGTCAAAAATAAGAATAAAAAATCTAAGAGAACTTGCAAATTGAAGCAGATGGCATAAAACAATTTACGAAATGGCAACTTATGAGAATCATTTGAATTACAACTTATGAATTATTCAAATGCCTAATATCAAAATCTTTTGTTTCCAGTATATTAATTTTTTCGTGAACCTGCAATAATAGTTTTATATTTCTTAAGTTTAATAGATTAAAAATTATTTTCATATAAATTAAAATAAAAGTATTTAAATAAGAGTATTTTGTTCCATTAAGCTGAATGTATGCACATGTATTTTATATTTTATACAACTGCATGATCTTTTTAGTTTTTCCTTAAAATATACTACAAATTTTTTTTATTAAAAATATCTTTGTTGGTAGCATTGTTTATCATAATTCATTCTGTTTCCATTTAAATAAATAAATAAATTATTAATAATACATGTCGACTTTTTTGAGTCCCTGATTCCTAATCTCTTATTTCTTGTCGGTCAAAACATCCGTTGAAATTTCTTATCATTTCAATGTTAAAAAAAATGTAAAACTTCAAGCTCTGAGACCAATGTGTACTTTGTTAAAGATTTTTTAGGCGTGACTCCGACCTCATGGTGATATAGTAAAGACCCAAATATAGCAAAAATTATTTATTGTTCATCGGTCACAAAGTGGGCACCTTAGTTTTGTGTATTCTTATCCGATACTGTTACCTCTTAAGAAGATGCCGAAAATTATATTTTTGTATCTTCCATTGAATTTTAGAATTGAATTGTAGAGACTAAAATCAAAATAATGTAAATAAATGTAAATAATTAATGACTCATAGTCTAATTTGCTACATCTCTCTTTGTTTTTAGGGTAGGTTCTTGCCATAGCTCCATTAAAACGGTTTTTGAATATTAGGACGATTACTGGTTATATAAATATCTGGTTATATGAAGAAAAACTCGTACAAAACTTCGTTTTTAAGCAGTTCTGATAAAAACAGGTAAGAGTGTTAAATTCGGCTGTGCCGAATCTTTGATACCCTCCACCTCGGTTTGAGTCTTGATAATAAATGTAAATGAAAAAGTAAACAATTTTTTAAACTTAATACCAAATTATTTCAGCAAATTCTTTGGGTTGGTTTTCGTCTTTTCTATTATTTCGGATTTATTTCGGTGTTTGCTTTTTGGTCATCGTGGTTGCTGATCGGCATGCATTTTGGTTATATACCTATATGCATGTGTTTCCGATTATATGACATAACTTCTCTTTTAATTTAGTTTTTGCTAATTAAATAGCTCGCCCTAACCTCCATTGCAAAGGTAATGGTTGTGTAGGGTGGCTATATGCATTAAATCGTGCTAATTGGAGATGGCTGTATAGTTTCTTTTAACTGGCGAAATATTTTTTCATTGCGGTCATGTAGGTCGGATGGAGTAACAAATAATAACCAAAAAAAAAAAGCGCTCTCAACTTTTTTATTAAAACATTGCCATATTTGGAAAACATAGAAAATAAATTTATAATAATAAATATTCAAATTAGGGATGCCAAACGCAAAAAACCAAATGTCCCAAACATTTTAAATAAAATAATTTGTTATCTTTATTTTCTGAAAAACTTCAAATTTTTATCCAAAAAAAATGGGAAAATTTCTACATAAATAACATTCTCATCAAATTGCGTTTATTTATGTAACAGTTTTTATGTTCGCAATTCTTATATATCACATTTGACGTTTTCTAAAATTCATTGAATTTAAATTAATGTTTTCTGTAGTGTGATTCTGTAAATTTCAACGATCCGACAATCGCAAAATATATCGACAGCTATTGTTGTTTGCACTTAGGATTAAGTGATTCACTAAGTAAATACATCTTAACGACAGTCGACAAATCTATTTTTCTATTTATTTAAATTGTAAACGAGTGGCATCTCTGTCAAAATAAGCGAATATACAAAGAAGAATAGAAAAAACAAATTACTTCGTGTTTGACTGGATGATTTTAACTTTATGTTTAATATCTTTATTTTTTTACTAATATTTCTGTTTATTTATTTGAAAATGAAATAATGAATTGAATATGCTATTTAATTTTTTTATTTATATAAAAAAGTTTTTTTAATTAAAGCAAAATATTTTCACTATTTTATGATTTTTATTTATATATGTTATGTTTTTATCGATTGAATAAACAACGCAAAAATGGTTGTCGTTTAGACAACAACAACAGCTGACTTTAACAATAGCGAATATCGTTTAAAAATTTTACTGATAATTTTGCAATTTTCTTTTTTTAACGATTCGACTATTGTTAAAAGAAGTTACTGAATCGCGGTACTGAAAAGCTATTAATTTTTCCTGAATGTCAATATTTTTTTTATATGTAAAAATTTTTTAAATGTAAACATAGGTATTTGGTGTTTTTTTTTTGGAATTTCAATTTGTGTTTAACGAATAAAATTTATATATTAAAGATGCAATTGATGTCTTCAAAATTTAAAATTATAATTTCCGACGTTTTGATATGATTTTCTGAAATTCAATTAATTGTAATTTATAATTGGAAATTTTTAATTCTAGTTTTTAGAATTGATATTTTCTTAAATTTGAATGGAAAATCTAAAAAGTGCAATTTTATATTTATGTGAATAATAATGCTTTAGTAATTATAAACAATTTTTAAAAATTAGATGTAATCGCAATCAGATATTTTGTAGGTAAAGCAGAATAATAATTCTATATAACTATGTAGAACTGTTTTGAAAGCAAAATACTCATTGATGAACTCGGTAACTCTATTTTGTAAAGACAAAACTTATGTTCATATTTGTAAAAGAATAATGTAAAAACGTATGAAATAAAAGACCAGCCCGTGTATACTCTTAACATTGTTCTGTATGATATTTAGTTGAAAATATTAACATTCATGTTAAAATAGAAATAACTATTGCAAAGCTAATTAGAACAAACAAAATTGTGGCGCCATCTACTGTGGCATAGTCACGCTGAGCAAAATGAAGTGACACTCTGTTAATGCAAAAGAAATATATTTTCCCCACAACAAAATATTGCAAAATTTTATGTAAAAAAATTAATATACCGATTTATTTCTAACATGCAGTTATTATGGATATCCATACATACATATATGGAATATATGTACATATATTATTTGTATTATTTAATATGTGTATGTATGTATATGTAAATATTACACTCAAAAAATACAACATCAAACGTTATTTTTGTGTTTTTCTCTTTAAATAAATTTATACATAAAATTTTTTTTTTGTTAACAACTAGGTATTTTAGCATTATTTGCTTTAGATGCTGGTGAATTTTTACTCCCTTTATATTAACTCGTAGTGTCTGCTTGTCGAAAAAATTTTGGATCGATTTTAACCCCTTTCCCGTGACCCATTCGATTTGAAATTTTGCAGACAGGCTCGTGGTAATAAGAGAAATGATCTAAAAAATTTTTTTAGTGATGCCAAAACAATGGAAACTTTTAAAATTTTCTACCAGAGTTAATAAAAAATGTACAAAGGGTTAGTTTTTATTATATTATTACCTCAACGACCACAAAAACAACAAGTCCAGCTAAGGCAACAACACAACATTTAGAATAACAACAAGCACAATATAGAAACATCATATTTTTCATTTTTTTTAATTTTTCAGAGATTTTCCTGGAACTGTTCCATCGATTTTAATGATTTTTGAAACAGAAATCTTCCCATGAATTTGTTGAATCATTCTCACTAAAAATGATCACTGTAGCTGCACTATTGGGGGCTTGATCGTGACAAGAACAACATAGAAAATTATATTTTTTCAAGACTTTTTTTAGTTCTTCATTCAAATCTCGGGCCCTAATAGACCGATTTGGACGATTTTAAATAGAAAACTTTTCAGGATGTTAGTGAATCATTTTTTATGTCAACGAGCACCCTAGCTGGTGTGAACCTGATAATATGGACTCCATATTATTGATGCATATTCCAAAATTGTTCTTACAAGTGCTTTATAAAGCTGTTTAGTTACAAATAGATCTGAAAACTCCTTAGCCCATCTTTTAACGAAACCAAGGGATCTTGCTTATTAACAAAAAAACTAATGTGTCCAATGAAGTCAAGTTTCTTATCCATAAGTACACCAAGATCCAGAAATGTTTGAATGGTATCCAATACTATTCCATTAATGCAATACTCGTTAGAAATTATCCCCTTTCTGCGAAATACCATATGTTTACATTTCTGAACATTCAGTTCCATTAAGTTCACATTACACCATTCAACTAATAAATTAAGCTCGCGTTGAAAAGTAATATGACCATTTATGTCACTGAAACTGTGAAATAACTTAACATCATCTGCATACATAAGGACGTTGCAATTCGAAAAATCGTTTACGAGTAGTTAAAATCAAACGGGCCCAAATAACTGCCTTGGAGAATGCGATAATTATAAAAGAAATCAGTGATTAATAAAATTATTTAAAAGTGTGGTTATGATAACAGCTTTGGTGCTATCCCAATAAATGCACACAGAAAAAATATGTGTTGTGGGTACCAAAATTTTTGCCAACCGAATTGCGATGAAGTTAATAACCGAAATATGAGTTTATTACAATGTCGATTGGATAGTCTTAACTGAAAATATTTTATCACAGTAGAAAATGGTTAGTTAGTCTGTTGATACAACAGAAAATTCAGTAATTAAACTTTAAAACAATTCGGTTGGTGAATGTTTTTCTATGTGTGGTTTAAACCATCAATTAAGAAAATCTAAATTCCATTGTATGAACTAACTTAAACGGTTCATACATTAAAAAACAAAAATATTGCATAAATTTTTCGTAATGTTAGTTCATAAATAAGTGGCTTTCTAAATGTGGTCCTGATCTTAATAGAAATGTAGTATCCGATATAAACTTTTTCAAATCCGCAGTCTACAAATTGGTTCTAAAATCCCTTACAGAAACGCTTGGTACAGGGTACCGTATAGGCCGACTATAACTTTCTTACTTGTTAATCCAATTGAATAAATATAACAGCCGCATTTTTGAAGCCGGTTATCACTGTGCATTGCAAATAAAAATATGTCATCAAAAAGTTAACCCTAAGTGGGGTCTAGTATATCATTAACATCCCCCTTTTTGTCGATTTGCGTCTATACATTATTTTAATGAACGGCAAATCTATTATTAAAATAATGAAATTCTAAAATGCTTTTTTTGAATTTGAATCACCATAATCATAATCCTTTATCCAGTGTGAGGTGGTTTATGAATACATGAATACAGAAGGATGGTATTTTTTTTTTTGGTTTTGTTTTATGACGAAATAAGAAGAATGGGAAGGGTCGTTAAAGTACCTTTTGTGTGTACGTACATTTTGGGATAAATAAACTCGAACTCCTCAAAGGCTAAAACAATTGGAAAATTATACACTTGTGTCTTTTTTGTTTTTATTTTTTTGTATGTGAGAGGGTAACAATTTAAATGTCAACTTCCACTTTTACACAAATAATTTTTTTTTTATTGTTTAAACTAAATTTTGCATATTAATGCACTTGTTCTTTTTATGAAATATCCTTCACTAAAAGGGGGTGTATTTTTTCATGATTTTGTACGGAAAAGGTATGAATGAGTATATTTAAGAATAATATTTATTATGTTGTCATTTGAATTTTTGATTGTTTTTTTTTATAAACAGCTGTGTTGTTTTACAATTTTTATTACTTTTTATAGCCTTTTAAAAGTCATATATTTAGGAAAAAGAAACTGAAATTAATTTACATAATAAAGACGCCCACTTTTTCTTTTTGGGTGGACATTTCTTTCTATTGTCATTATTAATATGAATATACATATCTCTGTTAAAAGGTGATTTTTCATTGGAAACATTTTATTTTTTAAGAAATTATAACATTTGGTAAATCCAAGATTACTATTTATTTTAAAGCGCATATCATTGGAAAAGTTTTAAAGCTGATGGTATAAAGATAGCATTTGGTCATTAATATGAAGTCATGGGAGATTAACATATACAGATGCTAATAAATAAAAGCTAATAAATAAACTATTATTTCCAAAAGTCTCGAAAGGAGTCGAAACAATAACATCTTTATAATAGACATATTTTTGGGAAAAGTTGTTTATTCATTCAGCGGTAACCAAAAAAAGAAATTTATATATGTTTAATAGATGTAATGTAGTTAATTTTGTTTAAAGAGGCATTGTCTAGAGATCAGCAAACATGGGTCCTTCAAGCAACATTGTCCATTGTGATATCTTACAAGAGAACGTTTCGTTACATTTATTGGGATCGCATCCCATTAAGCCAGTTGGAATTTTGGATAACCATGTTTATTCTGTTTAATATCCACACTAAGAAGATACTCTAAGTCCGCGAATGCCAGTGCTACGAGCCCCTATAGGATTCCTCTTTTTAATCCTGGCCGCTTCCACAATAGTCATTAAGAACGCATTTTATTTTGTCCCGTAACCACAGCATTCTGTTTACGAAGTTTCTTCCGAACCAATCAGAATTTCTTGCCAATAATTTGTATGTATGTATGGCCCACATATAGTTCATTTTCATAGTACACCAGAGCTTTATATAGCCATATGCGCATAGCAGCGACTAATGCTATTCTATCTCGTGTGAATGAAGAGTAGTTCCCTATAGATGCCCGTCCCTCTGGGACAATGTGGTGCCAATGTCTAAAGGGGTATCTTGGCACCGTCAGCGAAAATATGAGGTGTCTCCGCAGGTCTGTGATATGGAAATGAAGACAATTAATTTCAATCTGGTAGGCTTTTTCTTTTGGAGCAGTTAAAAAAAAATATTTCAATTCAATTCAATTCCATTTATTGTAATATTAAAAGCCACATTTGGCCAATGATACTAATACTAATATATGAATATTAATACTAATACTAAATATTATGGAGTATAGCATATATGTTCATAATTCAAAAATTATTACTAAAGTATAACAATTAAAATTTACCACTTTGGCCCCCAGCCAAAAAAAAAGTAAAATAAAATATATACAGAAACAAAAACAAGAGTCTATGTTAGCGAAAAAACTGTTGACCACATATAGTTCCCTTTAATTAATTCTATCAATTTACGTACTAATTAAGTATCATATGGATTCATAAATATATGAGAAAATTTTGGTCTTGAAAACTTTTTTGGAATCTGCAAAAACCCTCACATGGCTAGGTAGCTTATTCCAAAGAAGGGACACTCCAACTAGAAACGACTGTACATACAAAGAAGTTAATATACGCGGTATTATAATTTGGATATTTCTTCTCGATCTCGAAAAACTAAAGGTATTACGCAAGTTAGCTGGTGAGGAATCAATACTAAGTCTATAAAAGAACCATAACAATCTGAACTCTACAAATTTCTTGAATGTACAACCCAAAAATCGTATAATATAAGGAGTTATATGCTCCCTTCTTCTAACATTAAAAACAAAACGAGCAATCATATTGAGTAGTTTCTCCAATCTAGAAAAACATGTGGAAATAGTACCAGATGTCACCTCAATACAATAACACAATTGTGATGATAGGAGCGCCAAAGCCACATCTCTCTTAATATGAAGGGGTATAAACATCTACATTATATAACCTACCTATAGTAGTAATAATTTTTGGTGTTAAAACTTAGTTTTTCATCAATTATGACTTCCAGGCACCTCAGACTATCAACGAAATTAAGTACGATACCATTAATATGAATATTGAAATCAAAGCTTTGAGTATTTCCAAAAACCATACACTTGGTCTTTGTCAAATTAATTTCAAAATAATTTGCCGACATCCATGTTGATACGTTTTGAAGGCTTAAATTCGTTACAGCTTCAAGTACATCTAAGAATTGTTAATCGTAGTTGAAGAGCATTCGAACATCATCCGCAAAAATATAGGGTCTACATCCTCGAGTATCAATCAGAACTTCGTTCAAATCATTTAAGTATAACACAAATAATAGAGGACCAATAACCGAAGCCTGCGGCACACCACATGTAACCTTGCGGATGTCACTCACTCTGCCTCCAAGCTCAACATATTGTGAACGATTATTTAAATAGGAAAACATAAGTCTACAAGCTGGTTTCGGAAATTTAAATTTATCACGAAGTTTAGAAATAAGTCTACAATGATCAATGCAGTCAAACGCTCTGGACAGATCAAGAGAAACTAAAGGATTAACTCTACCCTCACTTAAATTTTTTCTAATGAAATCAACATTTCGACTAAAAGAGACGTAGTGCTGTATTCCTTTCTATAGACATACTGGCTGTAACAAATCAGATTCTTACTGCTTAAATATTGAACCATTTTTGACTTAAGTAAGTGCTCAACAACTTTAGAGACAACAGGCAGTACACTTATAGGTCTTAAATTCCCAAAATACAATTCACTACCAGATTTAGGAATCGAAACTACCCTAGAAATCTTCCAGGAGGAAGGATAAACAGATGTTGGAAATATGCCATTTACAACATACAATATGTATCAACTTATACCAGGAAAAATCAGCTTAATAAACCTTAAAGGAATACCATCCACACCGACTGCATTCTATTTTATTTTCTTAAAAGCATCTAAAAGTTCCAACTCAGAAACACCATCAAATGAAAAACACGGGTTATTATCTATATAATCAAAATCAAAATCCTTCGTAACAACTTCTGAACTACCCAAAAAAATATCATTCACCTCATTTGCATCAAGATCCGAAAAAACAACCTCACTTCGCAAACAGCCAGCTCTACTCAAAGTTTTCCATATATTAGCATTATCAGATCTATTAAATATTCTCACACCCTCCCGTCTTTTAAACTTCCTTACAACACCATTGGCTTTATTTCGATATCTACAATATGTTACCAGCAACGTCACGACGCAGAGATGTATTCAATGCCAAAATTTATACCTTTGCTTGGCAACAAAATAGGTTTTGTCTCAATTAAAAATAAGAACTACGCTATTATAGTTTTCCTTCTTTTTAGTAAAAAACTAAAATGATGAACTAAAATTATACACACTACCTAGACGTAAAAATTTTTAAAAACTATCGAAAACAACACACTTTCACAAAAACAAAATTTTTTTTTCTCGTATTTTATTTATTGAATCTTCACTTATATAATGTGAACTAACAATAAGTGTTCAAATCTTAAAACGAAAATGAAGAATAAAGTCCAGCCAGTGCCAGACAAAAATTTAATATGTTCATATATTAAAAAAAATATATAATAAAAAATAATAATCATTTCATAGTTTTAGTTAACCTGGTTCGCCGTGGCTCTCCTTCAAAGTCGCTGATAGCCACGATTATCTAGCAGGTTACGCCCCAAATTATTGGGATGTTCTTCCAGTCTTCTTAAATAGCTTTGAGCATACTTTCCGGTTTCATCTTTGACAATGCTTGCATTCAAGTCGGAGTGTATATTGGAATTTCTCACATACCATGGTGCGCCGGTTATTATTCTTAAAATATTATTCAGCTTTCTTTGAATTTTCTCCACATTGGAAGCAGAGGCAGTGCCTCAGAGTTGACCTCCATAGGACCATATTGGCTTTATAATCGAACTGTATAACAAAAGTTTACAACCTAAGCGAAGTTTAGAGTTTCTTCCAATTAACTAATTGAGTTCAATAGTTTTTAATTTCATCTGGGTTAACTTCGCATCTATGTGATTTTTCCACGTGAGACGAGGCACAGTGGACCATTTGACGAGACCCCGGTCAAAAATCTATAACTTTTGATTCGATTGGAATTTTGATATGCGGTTTTTGTTTGGTAGGTGAGACTTTAGCCTTTAAGTTTTGCTATAAAGCGTAATTCTCGACCGAAAATAAAAAAAGTTACGGAAGGTTTAAAATACATTTTCATTTGTAGTTGAATTTTAGTACAAAAGTGAAGTGTTAAAAGGTTTTTTTTAAATATAATTTCTTATTCTTCCAGTTAATTTTACAACTAATACTTTTTAACAATTTTTTAAACTTTTTAGTCCTAAACTTTTAGTCCTAATGTGCACAAGGGCCAAAGGTTGTTTTTTTTTTTTTTTTTTAAAGATCCCGAGTTAAAATATAATTTATTAAGCAGTGAACGTAAAAGTTACCTTATATTGGTTCAAGATAGAGAAGTTTCAATGAAAAACTCGTATGTTTTTGCTTTAGTTAAATTTTTTTTTTATTGTCTTTTTAAATATTTCTATATCAATTTTTTGTGGTAAATTTATGAAATATAACAATTTTTATTGTAAATTTACAAAATATATAAATTTTTAAATCAAGAAAATTTTTTAAATATATAAAAAAAAAGTGTAACTTATTGTTAGTGTAATCAAAAAGTACTTTAAATCAACCAATTTTATTAAAAATTTCTTCTAACTAACCATGATTTTCATCTTCTAGAAGTTGTTTAGATTCTTCGTCTAATTCAATAGAGGCAGTTTTCAATTTCTGACGAATGTTGGACATATATGCATCTGAAGTGCACAACAAAATAGTGATAAGGTCTTCATTCTGGACATTTTCCTTATGTTGTGCTCGCGAAAGAATCTGTGGTCCTTGTTCCTTTTTTCTTGCGCTTCTTCAGATAGATCTCCTATTGGTAGCATATTGTTTTGAATTATTTGTTCCCCATGGTACAAAATTTTATGAACTGTGGATGGCATGTATCTCCAAGAGTATTTTTCATTATAAAGTATAGCTGTTTTATTGGCGTACTCTCCAAATTTTTTTTGCATATATCTTTCTGCTGCATGCTAGAACTTGTAATATGACTTTGAATCGTGAATTAATAATCATGATCTACACCTGTGATAGATGCTGCAGTTTCCGGATCGGAAAAAATCTCCTTGCAGTATTTCCATCATTTGTGTTTCCTTACCCTTGTTTTGGTTGGTCGATTATGAGGCCTAGCTGTAGATATTTTTGTTGAATTTGTTTTTTTTTTATTTCTTTTTTCTTAATTTTCTTTGCTTTTTCTCACTGTTTCGCCTAACGGACCAAATTCCAAATCATAACCCAATTTAAGAATATGCTCCATGAAACGTATTCTAGCACGAAGAGGGGACATTCCAAATTCGTAGGCTTCCTTAAAACTATCGTCTTCTGGTGGGGGTTGGCTTAATTGACTTGATGTCTTTTGGCATATAATGCAGCTTGACGTTGACTTTTTTCCAGTTAAAGCTTCAATGTCTTGGTCATCAATTTTAAATATTACTGGTTGAAGTTCCTTAATTTGATCTTTTATTTTTTGAACTTCTTCAGTTATGACATCTTTGGTTTCCTTTTTGAATGCAAATTTTATTGGTCTGCAATACTTTGTTGAAGAAGGAATTTCATTTTTCCATATATCAATTTCTGTTGCTCTACTAGTTGACGGCTCTAAGACGCTATACCTTTTTGTTAAACGCGATGGAACGAAAGATACCATAAATAAATAAGCATCTGATGAATTTTCGGCATTAAATTGCTTGTATTGTTTCTGACCAGAGGATCCATCACATCCCCATTTAGAAATTAAAGTAATGCTGCCATTACCAATTTTTTTTTAAGTGATCAGTATCAAGCGTGATTAGCAATCGTTCTGCAGTATGTTCAAGGAGATCTTGCAATTTTATTTCTGCTGATGTTGAAGTGACACTAATAGCAGATTGTGAAGGTAAGCATTCTTTTTTGGCAGAAACTAAATCTCGATACTCTGGAAAAATCCCACAATTCTTTTCATTGGTTCGCTTCCGCAATTCCTTATACTGATTTTTGGTCAATTTCAAATCCAAAAATAGGGCGAACGCTTTTTCCGGTGTAAATTTCTTATCTTCAATTGGTGTAGGAATGCTTTTCAAAGTCCTCTTTGTGCGCCTTGGGCTCGCTTCTACTATTTTTTCAATTATTTCAATTTTATTTTTTTTATTTTGGGTTGGTTGAATTTGGTGCAAAAATGAATCCTTAATAATTCTTTGAGAAATTTCTTCACTGATATTCTCCAGCTTGCGCTTCCGAGATCTTTTACTACATCCGTCAATTGGTTTTGCTGGTCGACCCTTTTTTCCACTTTCGTTGGCAGTTGTAGATGCACTCTCAAAAATAAGTTCCTTTATTAACCAGTCTTGGTAACGTTTGTACATCTTTGCCTTGCTATGAGAGCATTCACTGTACCGTCTTTTCAAATTCGATGCAAAATTAGTAATTTTTCCTTTGCGCATTTCAATGTCTTCTAGGTTACAACTCTTAAAGAAGTCGTTGCTCACTATGTGCAAAATTACATCGTCTACATCATTTCGTCGAAAATAAATATCTGCCAGATCTCTGTAACAGTACTTAGCCATTGCACAAAGTGTAATGAATAATAATTGTGGAAACATTATTATAAATACTCTTTCTTGCAATTATGTAAAATAAAATTTTTTATCTTTTATTACCACTTTTAGAAGCATAATAAACCCACACCCTAACAAGGTGAAGCATACCTGCTCATATCTTAAAGGGCTATGTCGCAATAGTTTTTTTTTAACATTTACCTGTTATTTAAATTGTTTCCCATTTTGTAAGGTAATTAAACTATATAACTCTAATTCAGACTATTAATGTTTTTAAAAGATACCTATGTAAATGTACCTGTAACAATTAAGCGCATTATATCTCAACCCAAATACACCGCGGTGCACCGGTACGACCAACTTTTGTATTCATAACACTCAGACGGACGGACGGACATCGTTTAATCGACTCAGAAAGTGTTTTTGAGTCGATCCGTATAATAAAAGATGGATAAAGGTCCAATATTTTTGGCAGTTACAAACATCACCTCAAACTTAATATATCCTAATAACCACATAGTGAACAACTTTTGTATTCATAAATTTTGCAGAAAATATCTAACCTTGGGTCAGAAAAATTGTTCTGGTGCACACGGGCGGAAACTGGCGGGTGTATAATGGGGTATGGAAGTATAGGGGAGGGTTCGGAATATAGAAGAGTGCAAGATTTTTTCTGGCTGCTTTTGACTGGCAGGAGTGTTGATCTATTAAGTAGGAGATTTTCGGAAAATTTGGACCTTTTTAAAAAATTTTTTTTAATTTCGGAATGACTCAGTGTTTTTACGTTTTTAACATTAATAGTATGGAAGCCACAAAATTATACAAAATTTATTTCACTTCAAAATCATTTAAATCAAAAAAGTTACAGTCATTCAAAAATAAAAATTTACAAAGAAATTTTTAATTTTAGCAAAATACTGACAAAACCCATTTTCGAAGACCCTGTTCGCTGTGATATAATTGAGATAGAGCCGCAATTTTTTGGTTCCCGAGGTTTACTAGTATTTACTTTCAAATAAATAAGATAACTTTAAAATCGGTAACAAAAAAAAATGATTTGTGGCCGTCTTCTCAAAATATGGTCCACTGTGCGCCGCCCAAGTTGGCGACAAATTTATGCGAATTACCAATATTAATATACAAAATGGCTACAAGATAAGAGAAAATGTATTAAACATTGAAATTAAAAATACTGGTAATATAAATAATGAATAAAAATAATAAATAAAATTTTATTGAGATGCTGAAACATCCCTAGCTTTAGTTTATTTAATTAGTTTAATAGTGTCAGTATTCAATATCCCTGAAGATGATGTGCGAAACTGATCGAAATATTGGAAATAAAGAATATTTATAATAATAAATAAATTCAGAAGGATATCGAGTTGGAATTTTAATCATTTAATTGTAATTTGAAATATCTAAAGAATACGACATATTAACTGTAATATTTTTATCTAAGTTATTGTATAATATGTTAATTTAAATATACGAAGATAGATTAAATACATTAAAAACAAGTCGGTCTACGTGAATTCAAAAATATAACCTACACTTATAGTTGTGAACAAGTAAATAGTTTTGTAAAATATTGAAACTCACCTTTATATGGCGAGACTAATATATATTTGGGGACAACAATTTTAAGCTCTTAAATTAACATTTTATAAAATTTACTTAAAAGAAAAAATTATAGCAGAAATAAATATCTAAACAATTGAAAGAAAATAAAGATGTATATAAATTTCGTTTATTTTCAAAATCAATTATTACAAGAGATATCCAAAGAATTTGTGTATCCATATCATTGTTATTTCTAGGCTTTCTATCTCTCGTGAAAATTAGTATTATGCTTAAAATCATTTCCTCAAATAAAAAATAAAAATCAATTGATAAAATCCTATTCACAAGTTATTCGTTACTTCTTGTATTAATTGCATATTGATATCTTCGAAATTGTATCGTATAATAAAATAAGATCATAAATTGGTAAGATTTTAATATTAGCAGATAAAAGTATTAACATTTTACTGGAATTAGGTAAAACTAACATTCCCAATAAGTTTTATCTATACTAATATGAAACTATTTTTAAAATATCGCACACATTCTAAGCTCTCAAAATATTGCAAAGTATGATTCCTTTGGGTATTCTAACACTAGCTGTTATCCTGTAACCGATTCATTACATTTTCAATAAAAACAATTGAAAAAATTATAGTCGGTCTAGACAAAGAATTGCCATATGGGGTTTATTTTTCGAAAAATAATAAATAGATGTAATGAACTCATATAAACCCAATTTGACCGAGATTTATATTATAATTTGGACCTTATGGCAATTTAAGTCGATTTCATAGGGGTCATTTGTATGGGGACTATGGCTGAACATGGACCGAATTTCACCAATTCCAATAGCGTCCATCCTATGGCCGATAAAAGCTATACCAAATTTCATTAAAATATATTCATATTTGCGACCTGTATTTTGATTACAAAGTTTACGTGGACACACAGACGGACAGACGGATGGACGGACGGACATCGCTAAATCGACTCGGAAAGTGATTCTGAGTCGATCGGTATAATAAAAGATGGGTCTAGGTCAAATATTTTTGGTAGTTACAAACAGCAGCACAAAGTTATTATACCCAAACCACATAGGGTATAAAATTTTTTTGAATATACTAAAATGAAAACATTTGGCAAATTCACACATACATACATTTATTTGCATTTAGTTTCATGGAATCCTTTTCAAATAAACTTAATTCGTATTTAACACAAATTAGAGAATTCAGCGTTTAAATTTATTGACTTAAATAATCACTGTCAAACCGTTATTTTTATTAAATTTTGAATTCTCATCCCTGTTTGGCTCTGTTTGTATTCGTGTTTACACATTACAAAATTTGTAAAATTATTCCTTAAATCATTCCCCACCTCCGCCGCACCCTCCACACTCTGTGCAAACATTTTATTATTATTATTGACTCTATCCCGCTGTGGTGAGGGTTCATTTCTCCCTCGATCATCCCACCTGCTGTTGCGAAATTAATCGTTATTGGTTATTTGTCTTGTCTCTATATAAAGTAAGTATATTGGACGTTTGTTGTACATATAAATATTTATACATAAGTCTATATGTAAAGATTTCCATAGTAAATAAATAAATAAAAAAAAAAAATCAAGGGACTTGTTTGTACAAATCATTATGCAAACATTGTACACAAAAATAATAAAGATTTTGTAAGTTATTAGAGAAAATTAAAAACTTATTTGTCGTGTTTGACAGAGGGAGGAATTTTAATTTCGTGGATGATAGATGGTCGTATATTTATTTGTACGTATTGCTTAAGTTATAAGCAATTTAAGGCAGGTTTTTTTCTCGCAAAAAGTAAGAACCACAGTTAACATTTGGGAACATTCGAAACTCAGTTACAAGAATTTAAATGCTCTAAAATATAGTCTTTGATATATGAAGTTGTCATATCTATTAGAGTTTTGTATTCCATCAATTTTGTATACACTAAAACTCGTTCAAGATTTGAATATACGTTCCTGTTAGTATCAGAGAACTCTAGATATTTTACTTTGTTTAGGAGATGACACGCCCATTGACCTTATTCCTCCAATTTTAGGCATGGCTATTTATACTAAAACCTATCTACTCGCTCAAACTTTCGTTACTCTAGTTTTAAACTTCTTTATTGACTTGATATTAAAAAATTATTCTGTATTGGAGCTTTCATTCCCACTTGATATATCAAATAAATATAGGTTTTTCCAGATAGGCTGTGTAAAAATTTCAGAAAGATCGGTCCAAAAGTGTTACGGCCTATAAACTGCAAAAATACCGAAATAAGAAGAAACTCCATCTAGGAATAGCTTGATACTTACTGCGGGGGCCCTGCACCATCAATTTCAATGGCAACAAGTGGTTCAATTAGTTTCGTTGTGGTCGCACAAGAACTGGTTACGCCGAACATGCTGAACGGCCAATTGATATCCTCCAGATTTAGCCCCCAGTAACTTTTTATACTCTATTGCACTATGTAGTCAGGGTGTAACGGGTTTAGTTGATGTTTATAACTAACAAATATATTTGATCTAGACCTATTTTTTATTATACCGATCGACTTAATAATTTCCTAAGTCGTTTTAGCGACGTCTGTCCGTCTGTTGGTCTGTCCGCTTGTGCGTCTGTGTGTTCATGTGATGAAATTTTATACAAACGCTTTTTTTGCCCATAGAACGAATACTTTTGAAATTGGTAACAATCAGTGCATATTCAGACTAAGTCCCCCGCACAAGTGACCCTTATCTGATTGACTGAAATTCCCATAAGACCCAAATTGTAATGTAGATCTTGATCAAATTTGGCTGTACTTATTACAGCCAGTAGTCCAAAAATAAACCCTGTACGACAATTCTTAGTAATAGCACCCATATAAAGCTGCTTTCCGATCTTTACTTACTTATCTATCAAAAAACAAAATTATTGCACAGATTTTTCTCAAACTTGAGTTGGATATTTTTTTTAGCAAAAAATGGGTGACTTTATCAAATATGGTTAGGATCAGTCTGTTCTTTATCAAATATGGTTAGGATCAGTCTGTTCAGTCACCATGAAAATTTAGCATTCGACTTATTCATATCTACAGGCAAAAAAAATTGACAACATTGTCACTTAAATTTGGTTTCTGATAATTTTCTATATCCAGTTATTGCTTCAGCAGAGTTAGATCCCATACTTTATCTCTAAATAAATATATTTATTTAATATACCTTGACAAGTATAATCCTTTCTGTAATACAATTCACTTGGAATGAGGTTTACACATTTATAAATGATGGTCAAAAGCCATTATAAAAAATGGACAACGGAAGGTAAAAAATGTCCACTGTTTTCTTTTTTTCTTTTTGCTTAGCTCAGCTAAAATATTTCTGTATGTGTATCTAGATATATTCAAAAGCTGAAAAGAAATTTTAAAATGACACAACATTTGCTGAATGAAATATTGAAAGAGCACTACCGGAAGGTTTAATACTTATATACAAGCCAAATACGAAGGAAAATGAAATGGTGTCAGCTATACAGACTCGTGTACAGCAAGTGGTAAACGCATAATCAGGACAATTTTAAAATATACCCAAGTGAATCAAAAGCAAGACCACGCATATACACACAGAAACACCAATACCCACATGTGTGTTACAGCTTTTGGTCATTTAGTGGAGTCATGTGTCGGGGAATGGGGGGTGGGGTGTGCTAAGATAATTTACGCCATAATACTTTAGAACGTTATTTTAATCTTTTTAAATGTACAATAACAGAAAAAAAATTCTAAAAAGGACATGGTCTGCTATCTTTTCTCATATAAATTTTAGTACACTAGATGTTATTGTATTTTTGAGAAATATATTCAAAACGGACATTTATGTACAATAGAGTGGGTCGAATATGAATTATTTTTAAGAACGGAAAAACTCTTAGAGTGAGCAATCTGCTATTCAGTAATTTAGATCTTTTTAAAAGTAGTCCATTGGCTGTATAATAAAATAAGATAATTTGCCCACCATTTATAACTAGCAGATTCCAGCCCTCGAAATTCGAGTGCAAATTGTAGAAAATTTTACTTTTTCATTTAATAAGTTATTTTATAAGACCCTAAAGGTATGCAATAAATTTTAGCCAATTCACATGTCAACACTTTTTACTGTCGATATTGTAGTTATTGGTTTATGTTCAAAATTATTTTTCAATTCAACACAGGGCTTTTTGCAAACACTCTAACAAATTTAATAAACACACACATCATTGTTTAATTTTATGTATGTGTTAGTAGCAACCTTAAATGCATTTTACTCAAAAAAAAAAAAACTTACAAATGTAAAAATCTTGAAATCTGGTGGACAGTTAAAACGAAATACATTTTAAATGAGGGATGTTTGGTCAAAATGGGATTAAACTGATATATTTACAGCGGTCACAAGAAGTCGCCTTGCATATTAATACTATGGTTTTATGAAGTCATAAATCTCTACAGATTACGACGTATCAACTAAAGCGATATATGTTTTCTTGTGGCCGACAAGATTTTTAATAATTTTTTTAGATTTTTGGAGGTCGCTGAAATCGTTTTTTCCGAAAATGATTTTTCTTTTTCGATGTTTAATTTTCATTCCAAAGAGTAAGTTATCTTCAATTTGAACACCATTATGCAATTAACATATATTCGTACAAGTCTCATGTTTTGGATTAATACACAGGGGCCAAAAATGATTTTGTTTTAGTTTGTTTTATGAATTTTTTTAATTTTTTTGATATCTTCAAAATTTAATAGAGACAGATTGGTTTCAGTTTAAAGGTATTTGGGTTGCTTGAACTTTTGATTTTCTGAAGTTTTAGCCTTAGGGTCTTCCAAGTTCCCCTTAACTATAATTATTTACCGATGATATTTTTTTTTTATTAAAAAAAGCTTGAGAGAAAAATATAAAACAATTTTACATTTCATAACCTAATTATTGGTATATAATCGAAATCAGTGAAAGTCTCGTTGATCATAAGAATTAATACTCCGTACGAATTTAGAAAATCATTTTTGTTGTAAGTTCTAATATATATGTATCTATGTTTTAGACTCGTGAACAATTGATCCGATTTGCAGTTTTTTTTTTCATTGTTTGGTATATATTAATGTCAAAGCGAATATGTTGCTGTTAAAATCTACGCTAAAAGTATTTACTTACGAATGTAGGCTAGTTAGACACATATTCCTCTGCTAGTTTAATAAAATTCAAATTTTGTGCTCACGCTTACTAAAAAATACGTTGACCCACTCAGAAACAAGCTACATGTAACTTCGTTGTTTTTTAAGTTAAATTGATAAATGTCTTGGAATCGGAAAAGAAATCAGAATATATTCAAATTTTAAGTTTTTTTTTTTTTTGACAACTATTGCTGTCATTTGCTATATGATACTCTAATGTGAGTTACAATTCAAATGACAACTATTGTTGTCATGACAACTATTGGTATCATTTTAACATTAATAGGCAAATAGTATACTACTAAGCATATGACAACTGTGTAGTCCATTTTTCCAAATCGTTTTAGGTACATATAATTAACTATTTTTTGAATTAATCACATTAGTACTTTTTTGAAATATTTTTAATTAAAAATAAAATAAAAATGTATAATATAAATGAAAAGATTTATTAAAAAACTAACACAATATAAAATACTAGATGTAACCCGGTGTGCTTCGCTACACCCTCCCCCTACCCCTCCCCCTTCGGAATCGTTATGAAAGGGCTCACGCAAAGTCCCAAGGCTCTCAATAATACAGTAATTCAGATGTATCACATTTAATATTAAGTTTGTGTGTGGGTACCGCGCCCATTTGTCTAATCCCGCCCATTTTTTGTCTGACTACTCATGTTAATAATAGATGACTTGAAACAAATTTGCAAAACTTTCTCTATCATAGTGCTTAATATATATGATATTAAAAATTTACTTTGTAAAGGAGGTGCCACGCCCACTAAAAATATTTAAAAAAAATTAAGGCTGTAGCACTCCATATCCGCAGTAAGACTCTGTGAAAATTTCAGGAAGATCAGATGAGTAGTTACGGAGATTACCTCCTACAAACAAACAAACACACATTATTATTATGCTAGTATAGATTATTAGTATAAATTTTTTTTCAATGCATGCTGATGCTGATATACAATGTTTTTTTTTTTCATTCGGTACAACAATTATCAGATTTTTCTGCGTTCCTACACTGGAGCCCATGAGAAGAAGACGGATTATCCATATTTGATCTGGCAACACTTAACTTTGGCCTTGAACTTAGAATATCATTTAGCACTTTTTCTTTTTAGCGATTTTTGCTTTTTCCCATTTTTGATTTTAAAGATTTTTGTTTTTTGGGCGATTTTTATTTTTCGCGATTTTTGGGTTTGGCGATTTTTGATATTGGCGATATATTTTCCACGACAAATCACATTGATAACTAATGAACTTATCAAAAGACTGTCGCTTTCGTAGTGCTTCATATTTTTTACATAGGAGGTGCCACGCCCACTAATCCCATCCAGCCCAATTTTTATTGGACTACTCACATTAATATCTGATGGACTCATGCAAAATGTAGAGTCTTTCGCTTTTATATTACACCAGTTATATGATATTAGATATTTACTTTGCATGGGCGGTGCTACCCCCACTGCTTCGATCACGCCCATTTTTTTCTTCGACTAATCACACAAAGAAACTATGGGCTCACGCAAAGCCACAAAGCTCTCTCTTTTACAGTACTCCAGAAATATGATATTAAATTTTTACTTTGTATGGGTGGTGCCACGCCCACTGCTCCGATCACGCCCATTTTTTGTCTAACGAATCAAATGAATAACTTATGGGCTCACACAAAGTCCCAAGACTCTCACTATTACAGTACTTCAGATATATGCCATTTTATATTTACTTTGTATGGCAGGTGCCACGCCTATTGGTCCGATACTGCCCATTTTGCATCCGACTACTCACATTAATAATAGGTGACATCAAAAAAATTTTAAAAGCTCTATCTATCACAGCACTCGAGATATATAATATTGAACTATTACTTGTATGGGAGGTACCACGCCTACTTATCCGATCCCGCCCATTTCCGGCGTAGGTACTAATATTAACAATTGGTGACTTCACACAAATTTGCAAAGCTCTCTCTATCATAGTACTCAATATATGTATATGATATTAAAAATTTACTTTGTGTAGGAGGTGCCACGCCCACTAAAAATATTTAAAAAGAATATAGCCTATAGCACTTCCCATATCCGCAGTAAGACTCTGTGAAAATTTCAAGAAGATCAGATGAGTAGTTACGGAGATTACCTCCTACAAACAAACAAACAAACAAACACACATTACCTCTTTATAATATTAGTATAGATTATATAAATAGTAGTTAAATTTTTTATGAAAATCCTCAAAGCAACTTATGCAGAGAGGCGGTTTGTCTGGACAAGTTTTACATCTGTTGGATTACTGGATCGCTTCTTGCTTTTATAGCAATGTCTGCACCGCAAGAATTGTGACTTTCGTTTTGAACCTTTTGGTATTGGTATCTTTTCAATAAAATGTTGAGGACCGAATAAATTTGATGATGTTAAAGATGTTGGACATGGCGCACAACTAGATGGAAAAACTGACAGTGATGAGTGAACTGTTGTAGGGGTTGATGGGTAAACTGATGATGGCATTAGAAAAGCATCGGTTTTACTTATCTTACGTGGTCGGTCGACTAAATTCATTTCTGCAACTAATGTTGTTCCATTTAATATGTTTGGCGGAAGATCTATTAGACTTAGAATAAGCATATCTCTGAATTCGAGAAACTTTATGTTCTTGTGAAATTTTTTATAAATATAAAAAGCGTTCCAAACACAAACTTCTATCATGTGAAAAATTATTTTTTTGTACCACCTACATGTCTTGCGAGGACTCGAATGGTATGCGATCATTTGATCACACCGATCAATACCCGACATGTTGGAGTTGAAATCATAAATATCTTTAGGTTTAATTTTTATTTTTTTGTATCTGTTTTCGGCTTCAATCAGTTCGGGATGATGAGCAGTACTTATTGAAAGTACTTCCCGCTTATCTTTCCATTTTGATACGTAGACATTTCCCTTTCTTGCCCATATTAGTTCACCAGCTTTAAGCTTTTTGTTTATAACGTCTTTTGGATTATCCTTCGGGTTGCACGAAGAGTTCCTACAGTATGCGTTTGGTATTCTAAAAGCTCTTCAGATAAAGCAACACTATTATAATAATTATTCATGTATAGATAATGTCCCTTATTCAAATATGGTTGCATAAGGCGAAACACTAAATTTCGTGTTTTTGGAGTTGTACTCTCACTATCTTCTTCATGCGTACCCTGCTATATCTCTATGTTTAACACATAACCGTCGTGGGTGGTGAGTTCATACAACTTGATTCCATATCTAGCCTTTTTTCCTTTGTTATAAACCCGAAAGCTTAAGCGTCCCCGAAATAAAAGAAGAGATTCGTCTAGTGAAAGCGATTTATCTGGTTGATAAGCGGTTTGAAAATTATTTAAAAAAGAGTTTACTACTGGCTGAGTTTTATTAATGCTCTTGTTATCTTGACTGTGCAATTGAAACACCTCAATAAATTTTGAAAGCGTAAACCAGACATGGTGAATCTAAAAATTGGTTGAAAATATAAAGGATGTGAAGCAAATAAATGGCGAATACTCGGTGATCTATTTTGAGCCTGTAAAAGGCACAACCCAATAAACTGCAATGATTCAGCTTTATTTGTTTCCTTGAAACTTCTATCTTTTTTCAACGTGTTTTAATTTTTTCATTTTCTGCTATACATAAATTATTTCCATAATTATTTGTGCAGCTAACGAGTTTTTCAGCTATATCGTTTGTAAAAAGTAAGTCAAAGACGTCGCGAGGACTGGAATTTTCAGAAACATTCATTTTTATTCCAGATTTTTCCTCGTTGAACGGGAAATTTAAAAGTTGTTTGATATCCTGTGTCCAATTACTGCTGTTTTCTTTTATATTCTCGAAACTTCTTTCATTCGAACCTAAAATGTCAGAATCGTCCTATCACTAGTGTTGGGTAAGTAATTAGGATCATCACCATATTCACCACCATCTTCGAAAATATCAACTTCGGATTCTTTTTCTGATTCTGAACCTAAACTGTCCAAATTATCCTCTTAGTCATTTAATTGTGATTCATTCAATAGTTTCCGCAGTTTTTCTTGAAATTCCACGTAACTCATTTTCTAAAGGAACCCAAACAATTACAAATAATAAAAAAACAAAATATAAAATTACTCACATTTGTCATAAAAGCTATTACAAACAGCAATAAGAGGTAATCACAAAAAAGAAGGGCCACAAATAAATAAATATATGTGTAATAAACGAAGATTTAAAACAAATGACCTCTCAGAAACAAATTATTTTACGCACTGAAGGAATTTTTATGAAACTATGACAACTGTAGGTGTCATTTGATTTTACTTTTGCATATTTAAGAAAAAAGGGATCTCCCCAAACTTAAACCAAATACAAGTCGTTACACTCACACAAGGCCAATGCTGCCATGTATTTTAATTCGGTTTATGTCTAACTATACAAAAAAGTATCAAAATAGTGAGAATGGGCAACATTGAAATATTTAGAGGCAATTTATTTTATGACAACTATAGTTGTCATTTGCTATTTTTAAAACTTTTTTTGACAACTATGGTTGTCATAAACGTCAGCGTGTTAAAGAAGACTTTTCAAATTTCTATATTTTTTTCTACATACATAAGCAAATTAATTAAAACTAAAAATTAATATAAGTTTAAACCTCCATTGACGATCAAACCTATAAACATTATTATACATTATTATACATTATTATACATTTATAGCCTATCAAATTTATATACTTATAAAAAATTTATATGATTACATAGTGATACAAAAAAGAATGAAACAGAATTACTTGGGATGCGATACTTTTTTTCTGGTAGGCCTCGTCGAGTACAACAGGGCCCTGTCCTTGAAATTTGGGAAACACCTCCAAAATCTTGAGTTACTGGTAAAAAACCGGTTTTTCGGCACTTTTGCACATAGAAGCAAGTAACTTTATTGAATTCTCAGCGGATTTAAAAAGAGGAAAGTAAGACCCTTCGAAGATATGAACACGACATTTAAGTAATATTCACACATCTAATTTTGCAAACTAATTTTGTCTAAAAATATTCTCTATTTTTCAACTTTGGAGATGTTTTTACACTTTTTTTTTATTTAGAAATAGCATAATTTATGAACTTATTATAGAGGTTTGTTTATTTAGAGTAAAATCTTGCTTTGGTTTAAAAATCTGATAAAATTAACTGAGTTATTAAAACTTTTAATTTCAAATGTTTCGCTTCTTGTCCATTATTGTCTAAACTTAAGCTCATCACTGATGCGCTGAGTTAAAGTATGTATAACTCTTTAAATAATTATCAATAATCGTCCACCTAATAATTTTGGTATTTTAATAAAATCGAAAACTAAGCTTCGTAGAGCAAAATGATTTTAATCTTGCATCTTGCTTGAAATTCAAATTCGTTATCCAAATTTTAGAATAGAATTTGGCGGTGGCGCCATTTGAGTTTTTTTGTTGCAAAAATCATAACTTTTGAACCGATTGAGACTATCAAATAAGTTAAAACGCATATGATAGATAATTATCCAGCCTATAAAATAACTGAACTACACCTTCTATATACTTTCTTGTGGGTTATCAAAGTTGAAATTTGTTAACGGCATGAAATAAATCAGGTTTATGTTAACTAAAAAACATTATTTTTAACACTTTTATATTTTTTATGTTTCTTTTTCAAGTTTTTTATGTTTTAAAATTATTATCCATAAATAAAAATAAAAAAAAAAGTTTATTTTCCATTAAAGTTGAAAAATTGTGAGAAAATAGACAATTGGTAAATAGCGATTTACCTGGAGAATCATAAAGCAAACAGTATTTTTTTTTTCTGTAATAAACTGAATAAATACATAAATCAATAGAAATAAATAAGATTAGAATTAGTTACACAGTTTTTTTTATATTCCACCTAAAACTGGAACAAATTGCCTAAAAATTATGTTCCTTTTTTTTAAACTGGAACAATGTCTTTTTTACCTCCAGCAGTCGAACGAGCAACTGGAAGCAGCGGGACTTTATTGGATTACGCAAAGGAATAATCAAAGAACATATTTCGAAAATATGGCAGATATACAAAATTATACATTTTTTATTTTTTATCAAAGTTCAAAAATTGTGCATTTCCATCAAAGTTGAAAAATAGTGAAAAAATAAACAGTTCGTAAATATCGATTTACCTGGAGAAGCACAAAGCCAACAGTAAATTTTTTTCTATAATATATTAAATAATAAATATATAAATCAATAGAAATAAATAATATTACAATTAGTTACCGAGTTTATTTTATATTCCGCCTAAAACTGGACCAAAGTGCTGAAAAAATTGTGTGTTTTTTTGAAAATTAAAAATCGGTTAACTTTGGAGGGTTACATCCTCTAAACTAAGGTAGAAAATTTGTAATCTTTGAACAATTTCCTATAAGATAAGTTTATTCAAAATACCGTAAGCGTATATGAAATTTTTGATTTTTGCAACCTCATTTGTTCTAAGTGCGCTACTGTGCAACGCCTAAATTCAGCTTGGTTAAAATATTTTGCTTGAACTTTTCGACTTTTGCATGTGCATATTTAAAAGTAAACCTATTATAACATCTTACTTTTTACTATTCATTCCAACCTAATGTTCATATTTGTGAGTTTCTTTGGCTTAGTGGATTATAAACACATGTGTATAAAACATAGTCTATGTGTAGAGGTGTTATCCTTACATTATTTTTTTTTTTATTTCTATTTCTCCGCAAAAAAAATTGTTCAAAAGGGTTGACCTCAAACAGCAATTGACCGTGCTAAGGGCATGATGATGTCCACTCTTATTTTGTTTTGAATGAGAAAATAAAAAAATAAAATAATGTAACCATATACATTTATAAATAAATCCCCTTTTAAACGCGCAAAAAAACACACATTACATTTTTATATTTATCTTCTCACTTTTTAAACATTAAAAATATAACTCTTTGAGGGAAGGTATCCCCGTGGCAAAATCGTCTTCCTCTCTTAATTCTTAAAAGGAGTGAACTAGCTCTACCTGAAATATTTGCAGAAAATCTTGCCGGAAAAAGGTACCTTTGAGATAAAAGGTACGTGTTTAATTAAAAGTACTTCTTAATAAATGTACCAGGAACATTTTTGATAAATCGTACTTTTCTTTTAGCAAAATGTACTTTTGTAATGAAACGTACTATTGTAATGCTACATTCCTCTTTAATAGAAAGTACAATTTTAAGAGAAGTGCTTTTGAAATAAATGGTAACTTTTAATAAAAGGTATTCTTTTTATAAAAAATATCTTTAAAAAAACTACATTTTTAATAACAGCTACCTTTCTAATAACAGGTACCTTTCTAATAAAAATATCTTTTCAATAAATGTACCAGGTACTTTTTAATAAGTGTTCCTTTTTTTAAGAAGAAGTACTTTTTTAATAATATATATTTTTTTGATAAAAGATAATTCTTTAATAAAAGGTATTTTTTAAATAATAGGTACTATTTTAGTAAAGCATACTATTTTAATTAAAGATAATTTTATAATGAAACGTACTGTTTTAATGCTACGTGCATTTTTAATAGAAGATACTTTTTTTTTTAATAAGTGGTGCTTTTTTAATAAAAGGTATTTTTTAAATAAAATTTTACTTAAAAAAAAAAAAAAAAAAAAAATTCATGAAATGGAAAATAACAATAAATACTGATAAATCGGTTCAGGTCACGTTCACTTTACGCAAAAATGAATGCCCATCACTTTACATTAACAATGCTCAAATACCTAAATCCGATAGCGTAAAATATTTGGGCATGCATCTTGATAAAAGATTAACCTGGAAAAACCATGTCAAAGCGAAACGAGAACATTTAAATATCAAAACCAAAAAACTTTACTGGCTACTAGGCCCAAAATCAGAACTAAGTCTGGAAAACAAAGTTAAAATCTATAAATCGATATTAAAACCAGTTTGGACATACGGCCTACAATTATGGGGCACGACAAGCAACTCTAATGTTGAGATTCTTCAACGATACCAATCCAAAACTTTACGACTCATTATTTGTGCACCTTGGTATGTGACCAACAAACATATTCATGAAGATCTTAGAATTTCTTATATTAAAGATGAAATTAACAGATTTAGTTGTAGATATTTAGAAAGGCTTAGTAACCATTCAAATCCACTAGCAATTATTCTATTAGATGAATCTGAAGAAGTTAAAAGGCTAAAAAGGTATCATGTTTTAGATCTACCATACAGAAAATAGAATTTATTATTATAAAATTTGTAAATATGTAAATATGTAAATATAAATACTAAATTTTGTATGTAATAAAAACAAAAAATAAATTAAGTTATTAGGCTTAATGAAGCTTAATAATATAGGTTAAGTATCAGTTGTACTTATATAATTTACTTATTATTGCAAAATAGATTGTAAATAAAAATTTGATTGATTAAAAAAAAAAAAAAACTTTTGTAATAAAAGGTTCTTAACAAAATGTACTTTTTTTTTAATAAAAAGTGATTTTTAATAAATGCACCAGGTATTTTCTAATTAATGGTACTTTTTAATAAAAGATACTTTATTTACTAATAAATGTTACTTTTTTTAATAAAAGGTACTATTTTTATAAAACGTACCTTTACAACTAATGATAGTTTTATATGAAAGGTACTTTCTTAATAAAAAAAGGTAGTTTTTTAATAAAAAAAGACTTTGTAATAAGTAAGATCTTCTCCACGCGTGTAAGTTACCATATTTATAAAATTATGTCATTAAGTCTATTACGTTTTTTCAACAATTTTAATTATTCCAGCTGGCAAAACATATGTGTACTTAAATTGGGATACCTTCCTTATTATATGCTTTTCTATCTTATTGGTCAACATGGTTTGTTATGGTTTATATTTCTCTTAGTTAAAACGTTTCGTATACTTCATACGATTGAGTGTGTGAAGACAACAACAAACTGGATGAAAAAATTTGCGAGACATTTTTTACATATGAAAAATGTGTTGCAATATATAAATGTTAATATAAAAAAAAATTGCTCAACTTTTACGGTTGGCATGTGAAAAGAGTATTAAAAGGATCGATAAAAACGCCATTAATTATGATCCGGAGCAAAGCAAGTTGGTAGAGCCTCTGAAGAAAATTGTCAAGCTTCGGTTTAGGATATTTACGTTCGTTAGTCACTCATACATTGAATGAGAGTATTTATGGAGATATGTGAGATGTGAAAAGAATAACTTGATAATAATGGAAGTAAAAACATTTGTTAATATTTAATTTTCGATAATTAATATCTCGGAACTCACTTACTTAATCTAACAGAATATCTCCAATATCGATAGATTTAATCCTTAACCCGATAAAACTGTATATCGAACTGCATCCAAATATTGGTACAATTGCGACTTGTATTTTTTATACAAAATGGACAGACAGATGAACATCGTTTTATAAAATCAAAATTTATTAGACGTTTGATATAGTAAAATGAATTACAATAGGTCTATCAAGACAGGTCTCGTGGGTGGTACCCGAAATTCGCAATGAAACTTGAATATGTAGTAAAACATGAAAAACGAAGTGTACTTTTTTCTCGTTTTTTTTTTTGCTAATTTTTCACATTTAATCATACGAAAGATGTTTCAAAGTCATTTCAATAAAAATTCATTTATTTATTTATTTAGTTATTTATTTGGCATGCCAAAAACAAAAATTAAAAATTAAATTATTTCAATAGTCTCTTTCAACTTCCACCCCAAAATCAAATTTTAAAAATTTAATTAAAAAATCACTTAATTACTTAATAAAAGCATATAGACACAAAAAGCTTTTCATCAATAAAGTGACAATTTTAGCACTCAAACAAAGTCAGTATGTTTTTAATAACTGGGGGAAAAACACCCTCAATCAAATTTTAACACTCCATAATATTCAAACACCTCCCACCCCCCAACAGTGACATTAAATTAATTTGTAATATTTTAGTTACTATACATTATAAAATTTTTCACCATACAACATGCATTATAGTAGAGGAGTATAGAATGAATAAATTACACCCCGCTTAACATCATTTGACATTATAAAATTTTAAACTTTGTCACAAAGTTTTTATAAATTGTATGTTTTTACCACCGAACGTGTGTGGCCGTTCGTCATCAAAGAGACTCACGAGAGACGGAGAGTAAGTATTTTTGACTGACTGGGCTGAGGCACAAAAAACCACAATTTGTCAAGTTCAAATATTCATCAATATATATATATATATATATATATGTATACATATTATATATTTATATATATATATATATATATTGTAGATTGCCCTTCCTATCATTTATTATAATTTTTCATATCAAAGGCTCGACCAAGCAACCCTTTATTACAATCAAAAACGTCGTAATCATCATCATTATTATCATCGTCGATAAGAAAAAAATATTTTCATACATGAATGTAAATATGTAAGTTTGTATTTGTGAATTACAACATTTTAGCTACACTAATAACTTTATGTTGGCATGAGGCTTTTTCAAAATTTATTAACCTTTCGCGTATATATCCGCTTCCGCAATTTTGGCTTTTAACTCGAACACTTGTACGTGTGTGGCCCCTTCTTTTCTTCTGCCTTCCCCTTGGCTTTGTTTATGTTTACATAAACTAAATAAAATGATTAAAATCACCCTTGAAAGTATTTTTTAGAGTGGGTAAGATATTTGAATAATTTGTCTGTCTGCTACTCGTATTTGGAAAATTCAAAGGGTAAAATCAGTAAATCGTTAAATTATCAAACTGTATTGTAACAAAATCATAAGGATTATGTATTCAGCGTTTTAGTGGTATTTTGGATAATATTTTAGACCATAAAAGTTACGTGTAATTGACGATAGGCATATGTATATGTATGTATGTGTTTGTGTTTGTTTTTATTTTTTTATTTTTACAAATAGTGATACGTTAAGTTTCCAAATAATTTAATTATTTAATTTAAAGTTTTGAGTTATTTGTAAGCATTTTATTTTTATTTGGTGTTGAAACTAGCATGCGAGGGTCTATGGTTTACAAATTCGGTGTGTAGCAGTGAGACTTATGATGAAAAAATAATCAGAAGTATATTCAGTTTTTGCGCTCTCAAGCCAAACGAAAAGATCAGTCTTTTTCTATACAAATGTACGAAAATATGCACTCTGTGCATATTTATCAATTAACTAGATTAAAATCAGTACCTGTGTAAGTTGAATATTCTCTATATTATTTTCTGATTTCATTTTAGGTATATTCTTAATTTTAAAAATATTAAAAACCCAAAAATCATAAATTCCAAAATTTTTATAGGGCTACCTCGTTTTGCTGCAATAAACCATTGCTTACAACCGGTAAAGTAGCCTTTCCATTGACATTAATGGAAAAACCTTTTATTTTACAACAAGTTTAGGTATTGTGTCAAAACGAATCTTTCCCAAAGTGAACTCAACATAAAGATTTAAAAAAATAGAAATCAGAATATTATATAGAGATTATTAAAGTTACACAGTTACTGCCTTTAAACTAGTTAATTGAAAAAAAAAAAATTGTTGACACACTAAAAATGAATAGAGTGCATATTTTCGTACATTTGTATAGAAAATGGCTGATCTTTTTCGGTGAATTGAATTGAAAGTGGCTGTTTTTTTTAATATAAGTTCGCCGCCTCCACAATTTTCCCTGGAATAGTTTGAAATTCTTAGAATTTAATGTCCTGAAATCTATTACTTAAAAACAAATAAATTTCTAAAAATTCGTGAAGGAAAATTTTCAGTAAAATTATATCAAACTTAAAATAAGAGCAAATTTTCACACATTTGTATAGAAAGTGGCTGACCTTTTCGCCAACAGCGAAATGCTTTGAAATTTTAAGGACGTAATGTCCTCTTATTTGCAATTTTACAGTATATAAATTATTGACATGTGTGCCTTAATTATTTTTTGTAAATCGATTTCAAACTTCCATGAAGTTCTTTTTTTCATATATTTGTATGGAAACTGACTGACTGACTGCACAATATTAGTCTGAATGGCTAAAAATTTTGAAAAAAAACAAACTCCTCCAGTGCTGAAAAATTTTTTATCGCGTTTTTTCCACCGTGCCATATTGAAACAAGTAACAAAGTTATAGTCGGTCTAGACCGACCATATGATACCCTATACCATGGTTTAGAAACCCTATCTCTTCGGTCCAACTAACTGGATATAGAAAATAAGCAAAAACTAAATTTGAGTGGAATTGTTATTAATTTTTTGGCTGCAGATCAGAAAATGGACCGATCCTGACCATATTTGGTAAAGTCACTTATGTTTTGAAAAAATATATACGAACCAAATTTGAGAAAAATCTGTGCAAAATTTTTGTTATACCCTATACCACTATGTGGTTTGGGTATAATGACTTTGTGCTGCTGTTTGTAATAACCAAAAATATTTGACCTAGACCCATCTTTAATTATACCGATCGAATCAGAGTCACTATCTGATTCGATTAAACGATGTCCGTCCGTCCGTCCGTCCGTCTGTGTGTCCATTAGTGTTCAAACTGTCGGTCTCACCCTCTAGAAATATGCGAATAGCAAAAAAACTGAGAAATACAAAGTTTTGGGCCAATCAGAAAACGTTTAGTCGTGGCGCCAAGCGATTGAAAATTTAAAGCGTGTTTATATGGGGAAAATATGACTTTTTTCAGATTTTACGAAAATTTCGTTCTATAGTTTAATTTTACCGACAAGCGTTTATATAATTCGGGATCAGTATTAAATTATCCTTTCAAAAGGCTGTAAAACTTCAAAATCGAATACAACCTCGCCAAGAAATAGCAATGCCCCAGACCACTTTTGTGCCAAAAAAAAACTAGGTCACGAAATTTGATGGCATTTTTTTCAACTTTGAGAAATTGATTAAAGCCATCATTCTTTTTTGGTCTCTATACTTATGAGTACGCAGATATGAAGTATTGTTTTATTACCACGTTGTTAACCTATTGCGCATTGAGACCGAAAATTGGAATTTTTTTTGATAAAATTTTGAAAACTCCTTTTTCAAGTTTGAAAAAATTTTCTTAAATAAAATTTAAAAAAATTAATATATTAATTTATGGTTTTATTAAATACATGCTGCGGATTAACTGTATGAATTTTTAAGTAAATCCCTCGACCATAATTTTTTTGACAAGGATTTTATTTTTGCGGATTTCGAGAAAACTTGGATTTTTGTGAAATATTCTGTAAATGTACTCTTTCTAAATACTTTGTATCAAAAATTCATCACTTTTCTACTTTCAAATGTTATATTCTATCTTAATAGCCTAGGGTTTCGGAAAAAAATAATATGACTCCATTAAACCTTTTGGAATTGGGGTCACATATGACCCCAAGCTAATAAAAGACAATTTATTCAAAAAATTCAAATATTTTGTAAGTGCTATCTAATTATTAGATGCAACGCTTAAAATATAATAACCAAATGTGTAGAAGTTTCGTTCCAAAAATTTGGGAAAAATCCAAGAACGTTAACCCATTATTTGCCAAAGCCAGCTTTAGATTTTAAGATATTTTTAAATAAAAATTGCCGAAAACAAGTTTTTCTAGTAAACGCGATGAAATTAAATATTATTATATTAATTTTATATATCATATTCTTTTAATAAAATGTCATTTGTTAGCTTTGGGTCATTTGTGGGTCTTCTTATTTCATTTAAAAAAATATAGGTAGTTTTTATACATAAAATAATTTTATAACAAAATTGGTTAAAAGTTGTTTTAATTTATATTTGCGAGCAATAAGCAGATAATTGCACCAAAGATATATCACGATGGATTATTTTGATCCTAGGAGCACTGAAGCCTTAAATAAATAAAAAATAACCGAATTATTTTTCTTAAATTCGAAATAGTGGGTTCAGCGAGTTAAATAGAAAAACTCGTTATCCGTAATTTTTACTTAACAATTTCTTAAAATCCAAAGCTGGCCTTGGCAAATAATGGGCTAACGTTCTCAGATTTATCCCAAATTTTTGGAGCGAAACTTCTACACATTTGGTTATTATATTTTTAGCTTCGCATCTAAAAACTGGACAGCACTTACAAAATATTTGAATTTTTTGAATAAATTGTCTTCTATTAGCTTGGGGTCATATGTGACCCGAATTCCAAAAGGGTTAATGGAGTCATATTATTTTTTTCCAAAACCCTAGGTTACTAAAATAAAATATAATATTTCAAAGTAGAAAAGTGATGAATTTTTGATACAAAGTATTTGGAAAGAGTACATTTACAGAATATTTCACAAAAATCCAATTTTACTCGAAATCCGCAAAAATAAAATCCTTGTCAAAAAAATTGTGGCAGAGGGATTTACTTAAAAATTCACACAGTTAATCTGCAACATGTATTTAATAAAACCTTAAAGTGATAGATTCAGTTTCTTAAATTTTGTTTAAGAAAATTTTTTCAAACTTGAAAAAGGAGTTTTTAAAAATTTTATCAAAAAATTTCCAATTTTCGGTCTCAATGCGCAATAGGTTAACAACGTGGTAATAAAACAATACTTCACATCTGACTACTTGTAAGTATAGAGACCAAAAAAGAATGACGGCTTTAATCATTTTCTCAAAGTTGAAAAAAATGCCATCAAATTTCATGACCTAGTTTTTTTTGGCACAAAAGTGGTCTGGGGCATTTTCTATTTCATGGCGAGGTTTTATTCGATTTTGAAGTTTTATAGCCTTTTGCAGGTATAATTTAATACTGATCTTGAATTAAATAACAGCTTGTCTGAAACATTTAACTATAGAACGAAATTTTCGTAAAATCTGAAAAAAAAGTCAAATTTTCCCCATATAAACACACTTGAAATTTTCAATCGCTTTGCGCCACGACTAAACGTTTTTTGATTGGCCCAAAACTTTGTATTTCTCAGTTTTTTTGCTATTCGCATATTTCTAGGGGGTGAGACCGACAGTTTGAATACTTTTTTTTCGCTCCATATAACGAAGGACCACCCTAGTGTCCATGTAAAGCTTGTAATCAAACTGCAGGTCGCAAATATGAATATATTTTGATGAAATTTGGTATTTAATTTGAGAAGAATCAGTGCAATATTTTTCTTTTTTGATAGATTTAAGTGAAGATCGGGAAGCAGCTCTATATGGGGCCTATAGCTAAGACTTGTCCGATAAGGATTATTTTTGGACAACTTATTAATGGATACAATAAACACATACAAATCCAATTTTACTAAGATCTATGTGATAGTTTGGATCTTATGGCAATTTATGTCGATTTCATAGGCGTCATTTGTATGGGGACTAGGTCTGAACATGAACCGATTTTCGCCAATTTCAATAGCATTCATCCTATGGCCGATAAAAGCTTATATACCGAATTTCATCAAAATATATTCATATTTGCGACTTGTTTGAGTTTGATTACAAGGTTTACATGGACACACAGAGAGACGGACGGACATCGTTAAAACGACTCAGAAAGTGATTCTGAGCCGATCGGTATAATAAAAGGTGAGTCTAGGTCAAATATTTTTGGTAGTTACAAACAGCAGCACAAAGTCATTATACCCTAACCACATAGTGGTATAGGTGCCTAAAAACTACAACATGGTGCCTAAAAACTACAATATTGTGAGCAACTCAAAGCAATAGATGTTGGACATTTAACAAAGCTGACGAAACATATTAACATAAAACAAAAGTTTCTTCACCGGCCGATGCCAGCTAACTAAGTTTTACTCTACAGAAGTTCAAGTTCGTTCACAAAAAAGGAGTTAACAAATTTGTTAATTTCTACCACAATTTTCTACCATAACATATATTGCACAGGTCACGATATTTTTTTTTTAACTATTTACATAACTTTAGCTTTCAAAAACCCTAAAAAAGTTTTAACAATATGATTTTTCACAATTTTTCAGCACAACCTGTACACTTGTAAAAACGAGGCAAAATGTGTTTGTTGCAGCTGTTTTAACTTGTATTGTGTTAGAGAGCTCACATCTGATCAATTATAGCAAATTTATGAATTTGGAAATTATCGACCTGCTAAATGAGCATTTAGTTGTCGGCGGGAATTGAAACTATGGTAGATTTTGAAGGTCGAAAATTTCGATTTCGTTACGCTAGATCAAGCTAATCGGCCACTGTGCATTGGCTTACCTACTTGTTGACTGACTCACCAACTCTCTAGCGCTCAAAGTTAGCACAAGCATCGCATACATTTAATTTATTTTTTATCCCCTAAGCTATGCTGCAATTTTTTTTGCTTTTTGCTATTAACCATTTGTTATACAATTCATCTTTCGAACGGATGTCTTAGGTGCACTAAAACTAATTAATTTAGAATAAAACCTTTGCTTAAAGTTGGTTAAAAAAAATTTTTATTAATCGACGACTTCGATATTAGGCGATTTTTTAATCGCAATCCACAGTGTGATTATATGCAAGCTCTTATCTACATGGATTTTCTTAATGATAATGCTGTCAAAATTAATATTGAATTAATTTATCTGGTATACTATGATCATTTATCTATAGAAAGGGTTTCTATTCTTAAGATCAATACCGGGTAAGATACAAATCAGCTACTCCGCTTCTTTCCGCATTGTTCTCTGTAATCTTCTCTGTAAATCTTATTTATAGCTTGAATTGCTTTTAAATTCTGCAAAGAGAAGATCCACTCTCCACGGACCCCCAATCCATATTTAGATTGATAATCATATTTCCTGAACATTTGTCAGTCCCAAGCTCTTTTAAACCATAAAATACTTGGCTTTGCTATAAAATTTGCTCTAGTTATAAGAGTTTAATGACGAAAAAATTAACTGAGTAGTTTTGCAGCTAGTACTCGTACTCTGAGATAATAAGGGGGCAAATAAGTAATAAACTATACTGTAACTGTAAATCATAAATTTTAAATATGGTAATAATACGAAGTAATATAATCAATGAATTAATTTCCAAGATATAACATTACTTACGATAAATAATTTCGTAACTAATTCTTTCGTAGAATATATGAAAGGTTCTGTTATATTATGAAGATATAGTTAGTGAATCCTTTAAAATAATTAAATAATATATAGAAAAATATTTAATTTAAAGAAATAAATTTCAAAATTCAAGAAAGTTTCTTTAATATACGAAATACATTTTATTACAAGATTTTAATATTTTTGAAAACTGAATCAAATTGACATAAAGTAAAAAAATTTAATTACAAACCTACATTAAGTGTGTAATAATATTTATGATTAATTTTTCTATAACAATGTTATGATTTTTTTCAAATTATATTAACTATGGTAAATTCTTTATTTGGGTGTCCTGGTTTTAAAATGTTTCTACGTGAAATTCTTGACTATGAAAAAGGAAAATGTACAGTGAACGGTGTTTTCTTAAATGCATTTACATTTTCTGTATTCAGGCAAGATTTTCAGTTGCTTTGGAAACCAAAAGAAATATATGGTTTAACAGCTGAGAGTTTGGGTTTAGTATTACAAGAGAGAATAACGCGTTTCTACTGCGGAACAATATTTCAAAAATAATGAGAAATTGGCGTTTACACTTTTCAGAATTCATACAAAATATTGTCGGAATATTGATCTAACTTTGTCAACTGTAAAGAGAATAATTGAAAAATGTAAGCAGACTAAATCAGTTGCTGATGCTAAACACACTGGCCGTCAAAAACGAGCCAATCAAGTCGGGGAAAATCAATTCGTCATCGTGGACAAGAATTGCAAATTTCAAGAAGCTCTCTACAGCGCATATTAACTAAAGATCTGAGTCTCTTCACAAGAACTGAAGCCTTCGATGAAGCAGCTGAAGAGTTCGATTAAGCACCTTTTCTACTTTATGGCTTTGTTTGGTACAGATAAACCACATGCGTTTGTCGGAAATCAAATGCATCCACAACGTATCACTGTTGGTGCGACTTTTGGGCTAGAGACATCATTGGACCGTACTTGTTCAAAAATGAGGGTGATAAAACAGTGACATGATAACAAAGTTCTTTCTGAATATATTGGATGATATTGATTTGGACGACATGTGGTTTGAACAGGACGGTGTCACATGACAAACAGCCCAAAAAAAAGATTAAATACTACATGACACATATTCTGGCCGTGTACTCTCTTGTTTCGATTATTAGAATTGGCCCAGTAGATCGTGCAATTTAGCACCATTGGATTTATTTTGAGGGGGTTACGAGTATTTGAAGTTAAAGATATATGCCAGCAAGCGCACAAGCACCCATGTATTGAAGAAGAATTACAACGCAGTATCCAAAATTTTTAGCCACATTTGTACAAAGCCGTGGAGTAAAAAAAACAATGTTTGTATATTGTTCAAATCTTGCGTGAATTTTGGGATACCCTTTATAATGTTCTTTCGTAGAACTAAATAGTAATTTTTTACATTGTAAGAAAGGCTATTAACTCTAAATGTAAGACATATATAATAATAATATAATATAATTTTCTTTTCTTGTTACAACTAAAAGTTACGATGCCATTTATGGTCAAGAGTCTCAATGTGGATTTATTATAAAATTTTTTTATTTCAATAACATTGGTACTCGAGATGTAATAATTCAAATTACTTCGAAATAATAATAACGTTTTTATGTATTTCCCACTTATTAAAGGATTTTTTTTTTTAAATAGTGCGATTGTTGCTTCCTTTCTCTGTTTTAAAAAAGTCAATTTTTAAATTTAACTGTAATTCTTTACTTTGCGACGACAAAAGCACTCTGATGAAACCCGTCAGAATTATTCTAAACTTTTCTTGTAGTTGGTTTGCTTTTTAGTAAATTTTGTGTAACAGAAAATTATTTGTTTGTTGTTTTCTGTTATGTTGTTTTTGTTTTATTTGCTCCGAATTTGAACTAAAGTTTAACAAGTAAGAACATAAAAAATCCAACTAACACAGATCCGTTTTATAAGTCCAAGTGTTTTTTGAGAAAAAACCTTAGTAATAATTGTACATTGTAATAGATTTCATTCAGTAGAAATTAATGGACCCCACACTTGCAAGGCAATTTTTTTAGTTTATTGGAAAGATAATTTATGGCAGAACGTGTATTCATTCCTTAACGCCTGTGCAAACTAAAAAATAAAATTTTCATTAATATTAAGGAAAAGAGTTTATCCCCCTTGTGATCCCATTATCAATTGCCGATTTTCGCCTGAACTTATCATGATCCAATTGGCCCGAAATTAAATATGAGCTACAATTGGATAGAAAATAAGAAAATTAGTCTCTTCGAAACTAGTAAGTTTTTTTGTGGTTTATAGGGGACTACACCACTGGACCGATCGTCTTGAAATTTTTACAATAGGTAACTGCCTTACCGGAAGAAAAAATAGGCTATATTTTTTTTTTGCATTTTTCAGGTATGCGTGGCGCCTCCCATACAAAGTCTGAAGTACAACGACAGCAAGAATTCTGAAACTTTGTAAATGGATATACTAAACCAATATGAAGAGTTGCGAAAAAATGGGCGGGATCGGAACAATGGGGGGGCACCCAGCATACAAAGTATATGTTTAATCTCATATATCTGGAGTACTATAGTTTCTAAAGCCTTGGGACATTGTGTGAGTTTATAAGTTATTAATGTGAATAGTCGAGATCGGACTAATAGGCGTGTCACCCACATACAAACTAAGTATTTAATATCTATAAATATTTATATACTATAATAGAAAAAGCCTTGGGACTTTCATGAATTATTAATGTGAGTAGTTGCCCAAAAAATGGGATGGATCCGACAAATGGGCGTGGCACATCCTACACAAAAATGTATGAAGTGCTATGAAAATAACAGTTTTGAAACTTTTGACAAGTACATTAATTTCAAAAATCAAAAAACGGCAAAACCGAAAATCGCGAATAACAAGAATCGCCAAAACCTAAAATCGTTAATAAAAAAGTCTCTAAAAACAAAAATCGCTGAAGCCAAAAATCAAAAATCGCTAAAATAAAAAAATCGCCAAAATCAAAATAACAAAAATCGCCAAATCAAAAATCGTCTAAATCAAAAATTGCCAAAACCGAAAATCGCGAATAGCAAATATCGCCAAATCAAAAAACCAAAAATCCAAAATCGCAAAGAACAGAAATCTCCAAAATGAAAAATCGCAAAAACAATAATCACCAAAGTCGAAAATCGCAAAAATCAAAAATCACCAAAATTTGAAGTCGCAAAAACAAAAATCGACAAAATCGAAAATGGCCAATATTTTCTACAAAATTTTTTTTTCCCAGTTTTGTATATTTCATACCGATGCACAGAGGGTTAAAAACGCAAAAAATGGATATTAATTGAAAAATTAAAATTTGCTTTTTTGAAAAATATTTAGTAACCGATTAAAGTATATTAAATTCTACATCACTACTGAAAATTTCAATGTCATATGTTGTTTACTTGTCAAGCTGCATTGTATTAAAGTTAAGTAATTTTTGAGCTATTCGCGTACAATAGTGTTAATGGAAATTCGGTATAATTCGACGCTTATATAGTTTTGCGCAAGTCAAAAGTAATACTTTTACTATGGAATCTTCAACCACAGGTACTTTAGCGTTGTTCTAAAAATAATTGTGTTAGCAAAAGTTGTGTAGAAATATTTTAACAAATTTTTTTAAAATGTGTCTAAATTTTGGCTATTTTCAAAATATTCGTTGATATTTAATATTGAAATCAGTGGCACCAGAAGGTACAAATCATGATACAATGACGATGATGATTATAACGAGGGCGATGCATTGGAGTATGATGACTTTGGGCATATTTTTTAAAATAGCAGGTCAGAAACACATGTCTTATAATAAATATATACATATATATAAATACTTGTGTATACATTTTTTTTTCGTATTTTGTAGACATGAAGGAAAAAGCTATTTATTAATATTTTTGAACAAAACGCTCACCAGACACATCCGTACACGATCGAACAATTTTAATATCTGCTTTGAGTCCCGAATTTAGTTACATTTATGATATAACTAGCTGTTTTTACCCGGTCTTGCCCGGGATAAAAAGGCATTTGACTTGAAAATGGTTCACTATGCTTAATTGAATTACTTCATTCAATAAGTGATCATCATTGAGCAGAGACGTTAAATTCAAGTTTCAGAAATGAAAGACTAATGCGACGTTTAACATTATGTCGCGTCCGCTTCCGCGCGTTTGGCAGCCACACCCGTGCTGCCGCGCAGTTGTTGTCAACTTATTTTAATCGCCAAAATATATTTTTCAGATCATTGCGATATTTTAGCTCAGCTGTGTTCCGCGAGCGCGTCGCGTCCGCATCCGTCGCGTCCGCGTCCGCGCTCCGCTTCCTCGCAGCTACTACCTGTGCTGCCGCTTAGTTCTCGTTAACTTATTTTAATTTCTAAAACATATTTTTTAGAGCATTGGGATATTTTAGCGGAGCTTGTTCCGAGAGCGCGTCGCGTCCGCGTCCGCGTTCGCGAGCCGCTTCCGCGCGTTTGGCAGCCATTTAACAAAATTCATTAAATAAAAATATGTAAAAACTTAAGAATGAATTTGGGGAGTAAGTTAATTTTTTATTTTGATTAAAAAAAGATGGGGAATTTGTTCATTTCTTTTGGGTACCTTTTTTTAAGTTTGGGGAATTTGCTCACCGTGTATTTATTTCCGTGTAAAACAAATTTCAGAGAAATCCGTTGAAAAGTACAAATTTGTATAGGGAAGAAATATACCACACAACAAAAAATGAATTTTATAAGAAAATTGGGCGTAAAAGTAGGCTTGGTCGGTGAAAATCATATGGCGACCTTCCCTGTAGTATAGAGATCGTGTGACCAAATTTTAGACATCCCTTGAACAATAAAAATTTCTATAGTGAACAAATATACCAAAAAACAGAAAATTAATTTTGTATAAAAAGTGGGCGTAGAAGTAGGCGTCGCCGGCAAGAATCATATGGCGACCTCTCTGGAGTACAGAGATCTTGTGTAGCAAATTTCAGAGAAATCCGTTTAAAAAAAAAATTGTGTAGCGAACATATATACCAAAAAACAGAATATAAATTGTATACAAAAAGTGGGCGTAACAGTAGGCGTGACCGCAAGAATTACACGGTGACCTGGCCTGGGGTACAAAGATCGTGTGTAGCAAAATTCAGAGAAATCCGTTGAAAATAATAATTTGTATAGTGAACAAATATGAATAAAACAGAAAATGAATTTTACATAAAAAGTGAGCGTAAAAGTAGGCGTGGCCGGTAAAAAGTATATGGCGACCTTTCTTGGGGTATAGAGATCGTGCGTGCAAAATTTCAGGAAAATCCGTTGAAAAATATAAATTTGTATAGCGGTCAAACAAACAAACAAGCAAACAAATAAACAAACAAACAAACAAACCAACAAACAGAAAATGAATTTTATATATATAGATAATCCCCCTTTCGTCTACGTAATTATATTAAAAATAAATTGATTACTATGTAAAATTTTTATTACTTAAAAAAAAAAAAGCCGACTGAGCCAGAACAATTTTTTAAAAGGGGGCGTGGCACCTCCCACCTTAGATGTAATTCGAACAAATCTCATCTTCATGCATCTGCTTGTTCATGAGATATATCCGTTCTAAGTTTCAGTTTATATGGGTGGTGCCACGGCCCTTTATACTATCATAACCAAGTATTGCCAAGGACTATTAGCAGGTCAACAGTACAAAATTTGGAAAGTTTCATGACAATCGGTTTTTACTATGGCCGCTAGAGCGATTTTTAATAGGGGAGTGGCACCGCCCACTTTTCCAAAAGACGTGTAGCCTATATCACTCACTGATAACGTAGCATTCTAATAGTGAAAGAATTTTTAAAATCAGATAAGTAGTTTAATTAATCTCCATTTTTTGAGATTTCAACCCACTGTGCGATGGGTGTAGCGAAGGTCATCGGATTGCAGCTAGTATGTATGTAAATGCTAAAGTTTGTTTGTTGGTACTATGTATATTTGTTTGTGGTTTTAAATTGGGTAAACTGTTGAACAGATCTTCCTAGAATATTTTGAAAAGGATTGCTATATATTTCGAAGGGGCATCTGACGGAATTCTTTATGGATCAATTTTTTCATGTATCCCTGAATTATTAGTTTAATAAGTCGTGTCTAAAAAGGACTGGGATCGCACGAATATAAAGTAAGATGTCTGTAGTGCTTCGATATGAGAGACTTAATATTTTGTGTAAGTTCATAAGTTATTAATGTGAGCAGGCGTGAAAAAATAGGCGGTATCTGACATTTAGAGTATTATGGTATCAAGAGTTTTTAAATTATGCATGAATCCAATAGTTATCGTACCACGTGACATACAAAATAAATAAAAATTATCCTCCAAACAAATGTGCCAATATTTTTGTTTTATTAACATAAGAGTGAAATCATTTGATCTTGAGCCTGATTAATTTCTAACTCAATTATTAAAACGAAGAAAAGCATATATTTACATTTGCGATATGCATCATGTTGGGTATTTATATTACTCAAAAATATATTTTCTAACTACTCCTTTTTTTAAGAAATCTTTTTTTGAAGTTGTTTTCATATCTGTAATTGCTGTTATTTTTGTAATAGTTTTATATAAAATAATTTACGTTTAATGTTTTATCTCAAATTATTTGGAAGTGAAGTAAAATTAAAAATACTACTGGAATTAATATTAAAGCCAAAGCTTTAACGGAATATTAAATAATTTCTAAGGAAATTATGTATTTGTTATTGTTATCAAATGAAACTCGAAAGTGTCACATTATAAATGCATTTAATGCACGCGTGTTAATAGAGTTGTTTTGCGAGTTTTTATGTTGAATTTTGGAAATTTATTAAAATTTCATTTTAATATTTCTTTATAATTTTTTATTATCGTCATTTTATGTTTTTTACCTGTGATTAACGTTTTCTGATAACACCACCATTTAAAGTGGCTCTAAACAATGTTAAGAGTGATAACTTTATAGCTTTTTTGTGTGTGCATTGTTTGAATCGTCAGTCACGTGTCTGTTACATCGTATAATGTGTCGATTTTGTTTGTTTTCCGGGAATATGGTTTCCAAAACAAACAGAAAAAAACACATTTTAAACGTGATTGGTATCAGTTAGTTTATGTTTATGAAATTTATACCCTACTCCACTCTGTGGACAGAAAATATTGAGTTTGTGCTGATGTTTGTAACTATTAAAAATATCTGACCAAGCCCACCCACCGATCAACTTTCAATCTATTTCTGAGTCGATTTACCGATGACCGATCAACTTTCAATCTATTTCGGAGTCGATGACCGATGACCGCCTGTCTATGTGTCCAAACATTGTATTTAAAATACAGGTCGCAAATATGAATATATTTTGATGAAAAGTTGTATATAAGCTTCTGTCGTGTATGTTGTATGTTGACCCATAGGGCCATGGATTCGACAATGTCATCTGTATGTATGGGTGGTATAAGTATTGAGGAGTCGGATACTCTTGATGTTCTAGGCATGAGAATTCAATGTGATGTTCGTTGGAACGAGCATGTTTTTCAAGTGTCGAAAGAAGCATTCAAGTGTCTTGGTGCAAAAATTACTTCACTCCTCCTGATCTCCTTAAAATCTATACCACTTACATCCGACCGAAAATGGAATACAACACCCATATATGGGCAAGAGCTTCAAAGTCTATTTTGGAGCTACTGGACCGTGTGCAAAGGAGGGCGTTGATGCTCATCAATGACAGTTGGGTATCCAATTCTATTGACTCATTGGAACATCGTCGGAATGTGGGCTGTGTATCACTGTTCTATAGATATTACCATGGGAAATGTTCTTCTGAGATTAGCGAACTTATTCCAAGTGCCCGAGTTTCGGTTCGCTCTAACCGCTTCTCTAGTAGATCACATCCGTTTGTGGTTTATTGTCCAGTTGACCGCACAGTGCATTACAGAGAGAATTCGTTTATCAGTCGAACTAGTCGTATGTGGAATAAACTCCCCGCAGAGGTCTTTCCTGACAGTTCCTGAATTAATCTAATAAAATTTAAGTCAAATATTCACAAACACTACTCTCTCTTTCCTCCTTCCCATAACCTATTTTCCTGAGATCAACACAATGCACTGCATCTGTAGGGGGCATCCCCTGAGGTTGTGTGTAAAAAGGTTTTTTGTTGTTAGAGGACCATAACACATCAAAAATATAGTCGTTATCATTGTTATTTTATTGAAGCGTAGTGATATCTATTTAGATATCTTCTTCAGCATATTCTTAAAAATGAAAACTATACAGTTTTATTCCAAATTCCAGAAAAATCAAAGTAAGACCTTTAAAAAGTGTTTCGGAATTTTGATCAAATAAATTGCTCTCTTAATTAAATCAAATGGGAAAACATTATTTTAATATGAATATCCTGGCACATGTTGCCACTTGTTACTTTCTAGTCAATATGTTTATCAAATTGTAAAAAAAAAAAACGAAAGAAACTGTCTCAATAGTTTTAGAACATGACTTTTTTCTTTTTGTCGTAGATGACAACATATGCACTTGCTTTCGTGACTATTACAGTGATTTAAACAGTAAGATGCAAATAAAGTGATTGTTTTTTGTTTTTGTTTTTTGCAGTTTGTGGGCGTTAAATACAACCAACATGAACATCAACGCTGATGAGGCTGACAAGACCAAAACTACATACAACAATGTTAACACCTTGTTAGTACGTGTGTATGCAGATGCATAAAAAAAACCAATACAAACAAGTTAATTCATTTAGACAACATTTAGTGATGACAAATAAAATGCAATCCAAAAAAAAAAAAAAAAAAATGAATTAAATGAATTTTAGAAATTGTTTTTAGACGGCGCACTACACACTTGTGGTTCAAGACCACACAGTGTTGAGTGAAAAAATATTTGTTTTGACACTAATTTACAAAATAATACTTAATAAAAAAAAAACTATATACTTATTATATAAAAATATTTTACGTTTTATTTATATGGTCATGCCATTGGCAATATAAAATATCATTATATGGGATGGGCTATCTTAAATGCTTAAATAATTTTATAATAATTATCAATAGCTCGGTTTTTCGTTTTCGAATTTTTTTTTTTATTAAAAGGAAAGGAAAACAAATTATTTTGCGATACATCATAATTGTAGCCATATTAAGGTATACAAATTCGCGATTTATAGCTAAGGCTAAGAGAATAAAGGTAACCGTAACCATCATTCCGAAAATTGATTTTTTTTTGTAATAAAAAAACTTTAAAACAGTTTTAAATTTAGATTACCTTTACGAGTCATTTTTAGGATTTTCTTTCATTCGTCGATATCTCTGTGTACCTATGGAACCTTGTAGTCAAATGGCAGCTCATTCAAACTCGTTGATTTGCTGAATAGCGGTTCCTGTTGAAATTATTTTAATTAATTGGTTCATAATCAACACAAATGTCCTCTATAGGATGGACGTATGTTAAGGACTGTGATCAGTCAAACACATATTTATACATGTTAGTTCTTTAAAATAAATAGTTATTTATCAAATTAATTTTCAATGTGTAAGAAATGTCGTTTTCTTATTTGGCTTGAGTATGGTTCTCTCACATTTCATCAGTCCAAAAATAAGCAGATTCAAAGTCATACTTCCTATATAATTCAGTCAGTCTGAAGACATACCATTGAGACAAATGTAAATGTTTTTACCATATACGGTAGAATCATACGATCTAAGTATCTTTATAAAAATGATGCACTGTGATTGGGATCTCACCCCTTTTTGCTGTTGAAAACCTTTCACGAAACTTAAAGTGTAGAAGTCATATAGCAATCAAACTTTAGTTGGTATTTAGAGAGGTTTATATGACTATTAAGATTATGCGATGACTAAAAATGGTCTCACAATGTTTATATATAGACTGATAATTTTTGGATACAATATAAATACGTATACAGTATTGGGCAATACAAAAAGAGCAATACTAATGTATACACAAAAAAAATATTTATTTCAGAGAATCTTCAATTTTCCAAAAATTTATATTATGTACATTTTTAAATATCAGGATCTTAAAGCTGCCAAAAAAATATAAAAAAGTTTTTCACTGTCTTTTAAAATGTGAGCTCGATTTTCTTAATCAAGTGGTCTGCCTGGGGAACTTGGTATAACTTGGCTGTTTTTCAACCGATAATAGATTTTGATGTTTTATTGGAAAGATAATTTGCAATAGATTATGTTTTATTAATTAATTTAATTTAAACGCGCGTCCAGAAAGCATTGTCCGATTTGGCTCAAATTTTGTGCACTAAAGTTTTAGATCTAGTGTCACAATAATCCGACCGGCACACCTCAAAATTCGACCAAATTTTTTTTTTTCATACAAACCGCTATCACCCTAATGTTAACCCTTGTCCCCAGATAAATGATACACATGTACTCCAAAAAAAACCCGTAGCACCATTTTGATTCATAGTCCTCATATAAGGCATTTTCCCGACCTTCACTACAGTTGAAGATAGAAACATTTACTAAGTTTATAAAAGTATTTATTAGCATTTGTAAAAGTCAGTATAAATTTAATATACGTGTTATTTATAACTCATTTGCCTTACGTTCGTTAAGTTCATGCTAACGAACTTCTAAACCATTGCTAACAAAAGAAAAACAGCTGTTTTCTGTCAAAGTGAACAATTCAGAAAATGGCATAAAACAATTTTGTGCGCGTTTTATTTTAATAGTGACATTAAATAATTTAGTCTTAATAGACCTTTTAAGAAATAGAGCCAGTAAAGGTGTCTATAAAAAGTCTATAAAAAAAGAAAAACTCATTTGTTTACACGGACAGTGAATTTCGTTAAAAAATGTATAAATATAAAATTAAACGCTAATAAAATAATAGATTTGGTCACCAAGGATTTAAAAGGCGGTAATAATGATTTTGTATTTGGTTTGTTTTTGGAAACCTTGTTGAACAAATCTCTGCTCCAAGTCTTCGTTTTCTTTTTGTTAGAGCTTGTACTTATTTAAATGTAAATAAATAAACAGAATAATGTCAAATTACCTTTTCTTCTTGATCCCAATTCACCGATCCTTTAATTGTTCTTTTTTCTTCTCTTTCGGCTTTTCCATGTTTATTATATTTTTTTATTTTTATTTTAGTTAATTAAATACTAGCAGATTCCAGCCCTCGAAATTCGAGCGCAAATTCTAGGAAATTTTATTTTTTCCATTAAATAAAGACCCTAAAAGTATGCTAATCAATTATAGCCAATTCACAAATCAACACAAAAAACAAACTCATTTTTATTAAAAACACATTAACAGATTTAATAAACACACACATAGCACTATATAATTTTATGTATGTGTTAGTAGCAACTTTAAATGCAATTTACTCAAAGAAAAGGACAAAATTTAAAAATCTGTAAATCTGCAAAATGGCTAAAAAAAATACCTTTCATATAATATACGTTTGGTCAAAATCGGTATAAAACGATAGAATAAAACATCAGCCACAAGAAATCGCCTAGCCTATTAATATTATAGATTTCAACTACAAAATATGTACATATAGTTCATATAAGAAGACTGTCCGTTTGGGTAAGTTATGTGTATATAGGTTCTGTGGTCATTAGAGCACCATAATATAAATTGTTGGATACATTTTGGATGAAAAATACTTTAAATTATATATTGGAGTAATTGCGTCATTACAGAACAATTTTAAATAATGGAAAGTTGAAAATTTTTTTATTAATCCTATTGGCTTATTCATTGTTATTCCAGAAGTCAACTCATAATTTACAAATAAATTTTTATGAGTAACTGCTATTTATTTATGCAGATATTATTTTCTAATTATTTTAATCATTCGAAATAGTTTAGCAAGACAGTAATTTGTATCTTCTATAGTTTAATTCAAGATACATCAGTCATTTTAAATTTTAACTATTAAAATTAAAAATAAAGTAAACAAAATAATCGGAAAGCATAAACAAATGATGACTATACAACATATTTATAAAGTAAATTAAACTAAACTTAATAGTTTATTTAATGATATAAATAATTTAAAAAAATTCTAAATTTTATAAAAACAGTTTAAAAAAATTTCCACAAATATTGATCACATAAAATTATATTTATTAAAGTTTAAATTGTGAATTAAAACAATTTCATTCTATGAGTACATAAATATTCTTTCACATGCAGTTCAAGTGTCTTAACAACTTATTGTAAAAGTTGTAAATTAATAAAGCTATGCACAATAGGGGTGGGATAGTGTCGTATGGGGAACCTTAGTAGCAACATTTGGATATGCTACAACCCTTTATTTTGTTCGTAAAAAAATGCATGAGCCAAAAAATGGAAAATTTTGAGTGATGGCAACTGGCCCGTCATCGGGGGCAAAGTTGGGACGGCAGGGGAAAAAATCCACAAAAATACCCAAAACTGCCCCGGGGTCGCTCCTACGGGGTTAAAATGTAAGACGGACCCCATTAATTTTTCCTAGGGTGCCTCTAGAGGGGTCAAATATATGACAGACTGAAAAAAAGAGCTGAAAAAAAAACACAAATAGCCCAACAACTTTCCCGAAATTGCCTCTAGAGGGGAAAACTGGAAGATCGACCTGCATTACTTTCGCCCTCCGAAAATTTTTTTTCAAACACACCTACCCTGTATCTCTAATCCGTAAGGCGGTTCCCATACCAAAATTACATTTTTAAAAATTTGCTCCCACCACTCTATCGGTCCCAAGGGTGACCATAGGGTCGTCAAATGTTTGACCGACCCCCAAAAAATTTTTCAACCCCAACATTTTCGCAGAGCATACCGACCCTCGATCTTGAACCCTTAAGGTGGTCCCCATACAAATTTAATAAAATTTAATAAATCGCTAAAGTTGGCAGCACTGATTATGTGATAGAAAAAGTTGTGTTGTAAAATTTGTAAAATATAAATCGCTTATATATTAGACACCGAAATTTAATCTAAAACAAATTTGAAATCAATAAAATAAAATGGCATCAACATCGACCGGCGTTGCGAAAAGTTTAACATTGCATACCGAACTTTTTTTAATCGGACAACCGTGTTCGAATATAATGGGAAGAAAATTGGCAGCTACAAAACAAGTGATCAACTTGTACTTTTATGTAGCTGGACAGCTTAAAATAAGTCGTGACGAAAGTGCATACTTGGTGACTGACACTGTCATGATTTTTTGGCGTCAAGCGTTTATTCCAACACAACACAGAGGTGATTTTAAAAGAAAAGTTCTATCTTTGTTCACTGAATGGTATTCCTTGCAAAATAATACTTTGAGAGGCGGTGAAAAACGAAATATAAAGGAAGATGAGTTTTTCGAAAAATTGGATGACCTTTTTGACATTGCACATGCCAATGCACTTAAAATGGTAACCGATCCGAAAGATGCTGTATTTTTGCAAATGCAAATAGACAAGGGGCGTCCAAGATATATGGCCGGTGTTGACGAAAATCTAGCAAATTTACAGAAAAGGCGAGGGTGAAGATGCGAGAAAATTAAGAAGAAGAACGGACAAAGCGCGCGAATTTTTAAAACGAAGTCGCAACAGCGGGTGACTATTATAATTTCTTACCAGGGCAACCAAAAATATGCTTCTGGTTGGCCTATTCATTTCATACATAATAAAATAATATATGTGTTGTGTGAAATTTCAGTTAGCAAGTTTTCATCCTCCGAATGTAGTAAATTAGACACTGCACATAAAGTTGCCAACGACGAAATGGTTTTGCGTAAGAGACTAACAAAAAGAACTAGGGGCAGAATTGAATGCATAACTCCAGAACGAGTATCTGTTTTCGACAGATGTTAGGTAGCTGATATAGCAGCAGTTCGTATAATGATTGCTGCATCAAGAGCTTTTCAACGTGACCCAAGAATGTATATCATCAATCGGAAATCCCTTCGATAAGCCCGTACATAAAATCGACAGCAGATTGCTGCATTACTAAAGGAAACCCCACAAGTATGTAATTTATAAAAAAAAAATTATATTTCTGTAAAATGTGTAATAGGTAATTAATATTTATACGTTTTTAGTTGGCTGAGGCGAAATTTTTCAACGTGCACTGGGATGGTAAAATGTTGGCGGACTTGCAAGGCGGCGGAGAAAAAGTTGATCGACTTCCTGTTATCGTAATGTACGATGGAAACGAGCAGCTCTTGTGCGTGCGAAAGATACCGTCGGGTAAATAAAAAGGCAAACGTATTCCAGAGGCCATTAATGGGCTTCTGTTTGAGTGGAAAATCACTGAGCATGTCCAAGATATTTCATTCGACGCTACCCCAACTAATACTGGCCACTTCCAAGGCGCCTCGCCATTGCTTGAGCAAATACTGGAACGAGATCTTTTCAGACATCATATTTATGAACTGCATTTAAAAGAAGATTTCGAAGTTAAATTCGGCAAAACGTCTGGGCCAAGAGTGCCAATGTTTGTCCGTTTTAAAGAACAATGGGAAAATATTAAACACAAACCTTTCCGTTTAGGCATAGAAGATGATGAAGTCGCAGCTAAAATACCAGATGTAGTTCAAATGGAGATCAAGTTTGTTTGGCTCAGTTGAATGAGAAACAACCCAGTGATGACTATAAGGAGTTCCTTGAAATTGTTTTATTGTTTCTTGGTGAAAATATTCCGGATTATCGTTTCAGCCCACCAGGACCCATCGGTCAGGCTCGATGGATAGCACAAGGTATATACTGCCCAAAAACAAACAAAAAAGAATTAAATGGACTTCGCGATGTTACTATTTTTATCGTAACACTTTACGTGAAAGCTTGGTTTTGCACCACCAGAGCAACCGAAGCCCTAAATAATGATTTGAATTTCTTGAAAGTGATTGTTGGATATGCTTCAATTGATCAAATTGTGTATAAACGATTGGTAAAAAGATTATGTGGACATCTCTGGTATCTCAGTGGTGAAGCTGTTGCTCTTGGATTATTTGATCCGAATGTCCCCTGTGACATCAAGCGATGACGATGAGATGGACGTATCGTCCGACGAAGACAGTGGTGAAGAAGGGGATGTGGATGATATCGAGGAAGAAGACGAAAATCATTTTGAGGATAGTAGCAACCACGACCGTTCCCGTCCAGTACATGTTGTTGGCTTCGAAGGTGTGAAAAGAATTATCTTTGCATCGAAACAAATAAATCAAGAACTAATGGAGAAAGATTTAAGCCATTACGTCGCACCTCAGATTTAAAAATTTTCCGAACGATTCGGATTGTCAAAAGATTTTATGGTTACTGATCCAGAAAACTGGAAAGAGCTTGAGGAATACCAGCAATCGCTAGACATGATGCGTAAACTGCATGTTGTCAACGACACTGCTGAAAGAGGTGTAAAATTAATAGAAGACTATAGCAACGTGCTGTGCCGTAAACAAGAAGAAAAAATATTTTTACTTCAGGCTGTGGCCGAAAATCGGAAAAAATGTCCATCACACGTTAAAAATAAATTTATTTGATTTACATTTGTGAACTTTACAAAATTTTCGAATTAAATAAAATTATAAATTAAAAAGCTAACAATCTGGTTTTTCAATTTCATAAAAAAGTTTAAAATTTGTATGGAGACCACCTTAAGGGTTCAAAAAAATTTCGAAAAAATTTTGGGGTTCAGTCAAACATTTGACCACCCTATGGTCACCCTTGGGACCGTTAGACCGGTGGGAGCATATATTTTTAAAATGTCATTTTTGTATGGGAACCTCTTACGGATTAGAGATAGGGGGTAGGTGTGTTTGAAAAAAAAAATTTCGGATGGCGGAAATAATGCGGGTCTATCTTACATTTTTCCCCTCTGGCGGCAATTCCGGGGAAGTTGTTGGGCTATTTGTGTTCTTTTCAGCTCTTTTTTCCAGTCTGTGAAGTGTATTTAGTATGGCAGACCCCTTAGGATGTGAAAATAGGGAGAAGGTATATTCTGAAAAAATGTTGGGGCTAAAAAATAAATGGAAGTCGGTCATACATATGACCCCTCTAGGGGCACCCTAGGAAGAAATGTTCGGAAATGTCCGGGCCAGTTTTGGGCAATTCTGTGGATTTTTTTTCCTGCCGTCCCAACTTTGACCCCGATGAGGGGCCAGTTGCCATCACTCAAAATTTTCCATTTTTTGGCTCATCCATTTTTTTATGAACCTCACAAAATAAGAGGTTCTAGCATGTCCAAATCGAAAAGTCGTACACTATCCCACCCCTAATGCACAATCTTTTATAAGGCTCTAAGTCCAGCTGGACTGGATTCTTCATATGTCGACCTCCAGTATTTTTACAGATAAAATTTTTTACCTACATTTTATACTTTGAGTGGTGAAAATAACACATTATATTTACCATGGGTGCTCTTGGGGTCTCTATTTTTTTTTTTGCGGTAGCAAAAATTCTAGTGGTTACAACTACATAATTCAAATTTTGTACATTAACTTAGTGGCTCTTGAGAAATAACATTGCTAAAAATTAATATAATAATCTCAATTTTCTATAAATTAGATGAGATTTAATATGTCAGAAAAATTTGAGATCATTGTAAGTGGACCAAATTAGAAAATGGTGTATTTGTGAATTCGTATTATTAGCCCACCCTCGAAATTAGAGTGGAAATTCTACAAAATTTAATTTTTCTATTTAGTAAATAGTTTTAGAAGAGCCTAAAGGTATGCTAATCAATTTTAGCCAATTCAAAATTCAAAACAATTAAACAAAATTCATTAAATTTCATTATAAATATTTTTTAAACACTCAGATCAATTTTAGCCAATTTACAATTCAATACTTGGCTTTTGATATTTATAATAAACACACAAGAAGTATGTGCTTTATGTATGCTAATCAATTTTAGACAATTCACAATTCAAACCTGTTAAATAAAATTCATTAAATTTCATTTCATTTCATACATATTTGTTGAACACTCAGATCAATTTTATCCAATTCACAATTCAACACTGGGCTTTTGATATTTATAATAAACACACAAAAGGTTTGTGTTTTATGTATATGTTAGTAGCAATTTCAAATGAGCATTACTCCAAAAAAGTGTTCCAGAAAGTGCAAACCTGTAAATCTGTTAGAGAGCTAAAAAGAAATACATTTCAAATGAGGTATGTTTGGTCAAAATCGGTTATTAACTACAATATTTGCACCGATCAAAAGAAATCGATTTAGATTTAAAAATAAATAAATAATAAACTTAAGCATTAAAAGGTTACGCGTTTTTATACTTTCAGCAGTTATTTATGCATTTGAAGTGGTTAACCTCAATAAATGGTTGCAATAAACAAAACCGAAACTAAAATTCGATTGTATCAACTGAATATTACAATTCATAAAACTTAATTTATTTTAAAAAATCAAAATTAGGACTACAAAAATCCAGTTGGCAGAAAATTCGGTAGCCACAACGAATATAGCAGTCGTTTCTGTAGCCAGCAAATTCACAATAATGCTGCTCTAATTTGGTTTATGCTTATTTTATTTATCCAATTAGTAGGAACAAATAACCTTATAGGGTATAGGGTATCGAATAGGCGGTCCAGACCGATGACAATTTTCACACTTATTTGGTTATGAAATTGTTGATTACAAAAAAAAAAAGAACAATACCACGCACCATTTAAAAACAAAAATTAAAATTGCATATTAATTACAGTAGTAATTGCAATATGCAGTCTGAAAAATGACTATAAATCTAACAAACAAAAAAATTTTCTTCGCTTCACAGCGTCATCTCAAATATATGTAAAGTGCATATGAAGGTATGTACAAAAACCGTACATCACATATGACAACTCTTACGAAAACTGAGAATAGTGGAAATTAGAAGTATAAATGCAAAAAATATTCAAAATTCAAAAAATAACGATTGTTTGTTTGGACAGAGTTGTATCTTTTGAAATTAATACAAAGTAAAGCTGTATGGTATGAAAACTGAAAACTAACCACACTGCTCGGAGGCCTGACTTTAGGTGAGTGTGTTAAAGCGCTGACCAAAAAGTGCAAGTACGAGTGTATGTGAAGGTTCACGGTTCAAAACCTCACGGCCGCCCTAAGTAGAAAAAATTTTCATATAGAAACAACCTATTCAATTAAAAAACATAACAATTATCACAATGTTCAATAAATCGCTGATGAAGGCTGAAATGCCAGAAACCGGTCCGATTAAGAACACAGTGCAGTTATGAATTTTTGAAATATATGCTTTCTTCTTCTTTACCACGCACCATTTAAAAACAAAAATTAAAATTGCATATTAATTACAGTAGTAATTGCAATATGTCTGAAAAATGACTATAAATCTAACAAAGAAAAATACGTATATTTTATTAATTTTTTCCTTATCTTCTTTATTTGTATCGATTGTCTTCTATTTAAAATGCTAATATTTTTATATTTTGTTCTGCTTGGTGCATGATTTGATTCTATTGCCTGATTTTCACTAAGTCATATTCACTGAGAACGTTAAATTGCCTCAACTGATATATATTCTCTATCTATGAATTACGTTTTCATTATATCTTTAAACTGACAAAAAAGATATTCGGCTTTCAAAACCTGGCATAGTTCAACGCCAACCTTAATAACAGAAATAGTTTCCAAGATTTAGTTTGATTCAAATTATTTTATGAATCACATAATTTTAACGTGATTCTTCTACGGCAAGATTAAAATAAAATTTGAAATTTTTATAACTTGAATTGTGTACTCTATAAGTAGTACATGAAACTTTCAGATGATTTATGCTCCGGATGTCAAAACACTAGTTTTGCAATGTTTTTATATTTTGATGTCATCGATCGAATTGGGTTTAATTTTTGCTCTGATTTTATAGAAACTTCCATATTATGTTTTACTTAATCATTTTACTAGCTAGATTTTTAGCGGAAATTAAAATCATTGGAAAATATTGGTGTAAAATAGAATTACCCAGGAAAAATTTCGTAATAGCAGCTCATTGATTTTTGCATTACCAATAATGACCTACCACTGCCCACTGCATTACTTCTAAAGTGAAAATAAGGCGTTACTAATAATGTGTTAAACAGCTACTTATATTTCATGCCAGAGCCTTGCATACTGCATTACTTTCAAAGTGAAAATAATGAGTTCCTAGGCAACTAGCTACCTCCAATGACATCCCCGTGTTAAAATAATGAGCTTATCAGGCAAACTTCAACCAGTTACATCTCATTCTAAAACCCATTTTTTTTCTGGGTAGTTGTAGCTATAATAAATTTTTGCATATGTATTTTGAACGAAAAGCAATGAAAGCGTCTCTAATAGAGAACACATTTCATCCTTCTAATATGGCATAAGGCTTTGACCAATACTTCGTCATTTATAGATTTCTACCTGACACTTTATGTGGTAGACTACAGATCTGAAGGTGGGACAACTCAGCAAATGCGCAATGAATCGATCGTAATTAATAATTTTGATTCGTTTTTTTCCTATTATTTTGCGGTTTTTATTTAAAGACCATTTATAGCGACATAATTTTAAGACATATATTATTGGCCCACTAAAAATATTAAAGACAAAAAACACAAACAACAAAATCAGAAAAATATCAAGCGTCATAAAAAATAACAACAATGCAATCATTCCCTTGAGACAGACACAAAACATGCAGTGAGCGGTGCACCATAAAGCATTCAGTACTGTTTGAATTATGAACGCATTACGAGTACAATATATATATGAACAGATCTGTTTACGTATAAGCACTTTTATGGTCAATATATACAAAACTTAACAATGTTGTTATTGCTGATGCAGTTGTTGAATGTGTACGACAACGGGTCTATTGCACAAATATTGTATTGTAGCATTTCAAAGCATAACTGGCTCATTGACGAACTGACTGAATTATTGCAGCAGTGGCATCAACATCACATTATTCATCAGCAGCAGCATTATGTTTAATATTCATTTGATAAGTATGTACGTATATATGTATGATTCTCCTCCGCTCATAAACACATGGAGTAATAAACATTTTTTGTGTTTTTGTTGTTATTTTCAGAATTGAATATTCTTACACATACATACATACATAAGTATTTGATGGAATGAAATATTTTTATGCGTCAATTTATGGCACGCTTCAGATAAAAAACAACAACAGCATTGAACGGCATCTTTCAGTCATGCCAACAAATCGCCAGTAGTTTAGATAGAAGTAAGTGGCACGAATGTTGCGCTTATGATTGTATCTTGAGCTTATGATTGACAAGAATTTGTTCAAACTTGTTGGCGTTTACTATTGTTGCACAATGGACCAACTACTATTTATATTTTGAATGGTTAAAAACGCTAAATTTACTTTACTTCATCCGATATAAAGTTTGTAGTGTGGAAAGTGTTTAAGAATCCGAATTTCATATGATATCTTTTAATATCCCACTAATGCTGAGATCATTCCTAGTTTTAACAGGGAATTCCATCCCAGCAGTTGCGATCATAAATTTGTTGTTTTCTATTTTCCCATGAAGCCATGTAAAGAGCTCGGTGTTTTTGCATTGAAGTGTCACAATTGGTATTAGTTAATAGCAGAAGATGTTGTTAATCGCAATTGAAAAAAAAACCTACTTGAATCGCCTGAGTTCTTTTAGAACTATTCTATTGCATATGAATTGAAATTTTGTAAGAACTACAAAAGAAGTAAGAAAGTTTTAGTTGGTCTATACGATACGAACTTTTTCATATACAAAAAAGTAAGAAAATTATAGTCGGCCTAGACCAACCATACGATACCCTATACCATGGCGTAGAAACCCTATCTCTTTGGTCCAACTAACTGGAAATAGAAAATAATCAAAAACCAAATTCGAGTGGCATTGTTATTAATTTTTATGGCTGCAGATATGAAAAAGTTCATATCTGGTGCTATATTTATATGTGGACTAGGTCAAAAAATGGACCTATCCTGACCATATGTGGTAAAGTCATTTATATTTTGAAAAAATTTACACAAACCAAATTTGAGAAAAATCTGTGCAATGTTTTTGGTTTTTTTGATAGATTTAAGTGAAGATCGGGAAGCAACTCTATATGGGCCCTATGACTAAGAATTGTCCAATAGGTATTTTTTTTTGGACTACTGATTATTGGATACAATAAACACATACAAATCCAATTTTACTAAGATCTATATGATAATTTGGATGTTATGGCAATTTAGGTCGATTCAATAGGGGTCATTTGTATGGGGACTAGGTCTGAACATGGACCGATTGTCACCAATTTCAATAGCGTTTATCCTATGGCTGAAGAGTCACTTAGTGGTATAGGGTATAAATATGGAAAAGTAAACCAATTTTAAGTGGCATTGTTATAAATTGCTTGCCAATCAAACCAACTCAAATTATTAAGTTTATTTTCTGTATCAAATTTAATTAAACTAAGACCATTTTTACATGCGGACTAGGTCGCAGACCTAGATTTGAGAAAAATTTGTGCAATGCATATAAATGGGGGATTTCATGTCAAGTGCACCAACTTTTGAAACCGATGTCTTCCGATCGGGATGAAATTTACACCAAGGTTAGTCCTATTGGATAGTAGTTTAGACACAATTTTTCAACAAGATCGGTCCAGATCTCTCTGAGTTAGAGGGGATCAAAATTTGACATTTTGGCCAAACAGGTGTTTCTTCCCATCCTTGTAACTTATTACCTATTGTTCTTAGAAAATTTTCTCCCAAATAGTTTAGATAGCTATTTCTTCAGTATTTCGGAAAAAAATACTTTAAAAAAAATTTTTTTTGTAGACTTTTTTTTGCTAAATTAAAGCATTTTTTGCCTTTTTTTCCAAAAAGGGCATTTTTTTTTTTCATAAGAAAGCTTAGGATTTTTCCTTTAAGAGCTTTTTGGTCGCTTAGTGGGATGGGAGTGGGATATCTATCAAAATAAATATTTTGTAACTCAAGACAACGGTTTTTCAATTTTTCACAAATGCACTATTTTGAATTTTTTCCTATTTGTGTCTAAAACCTTACAAATAAAACTTATACTGAGAAACTAGACAAACTAAGTTTTCCGAAGGTATGTAACATACGTACCTTCATAACATAACAGAATAGAATGGTTTTCTGTATCCTGAAAGAGTTATTTGCAACATTTCAATCTGAACACGAGGATGTTAAAATTGGCTTTATGAAATTAACCCAAATGAGGCCAAAACATTGCGTTTTGGCAGAAAGCAACGGAACTCACACAGTATTCGTTTGCATTTACCGTGAAAATGTTAAACTGATGTTGAAGGAAATCAACTTAAAGTATTTAACAGATGATTCGGCAGAAGATTTACACGATTACCGCGATTGCCTTAAATTGACTATGTGTCCTAATACAACAACTTCTTGCCACTTAGGTGAATGGACCAATTGCCCGAAAACCACATTCATCAACGAAAATTTAATCAACTCTTAAGATAGAGAATATATAGAGGAGGTCAAATTTGATTCTTGGAGTCAGACTGACAGATGCACATTGAAATCATTTTAAATGTGGATGATTTTGTGGAAGAAATGTGTACAGGATTGCTAAACTTGAGAAACCATGACTTTTTAGTCATTCTTCAAGGATTTGAAGATACATTTGAAGTCTGGTGAATTCGTTATTCAATATGATTTCGCAGAAAACTCTAAATATGTTCTTCAGGATGCCATACAAGCATTCCACTTCAATAACGACCAAGCAACTATATTCACAGTAGTTATTTACTACATGAAAGATGAAAAAGTGGAACACAAATGTGTGGCAATCATATCCCACGATTTAAAACATGATACCGTTGCAGTTTATGAGTACCAGAAGATAATACTAAAATATCTAAAATCTAAATTTACAGTAAAGAAGGTATATTACGTTTCGGACGGAGCTCGTCACCATTTTAAAAACAAAAGTAGCTTCGCAAATCTTATGGCTCATGAAAAATATTTTGGAATGACAGCTGAGTGGCATTTTCATACTACTGCTCATGGTAAAGGAGCATGTGATGGTATTGGAGCCTTAAAAGAAATGCAGCGAAGTATAGCTTCCAGTGCTCTCATCAAGATCGCATCTTAGATGCGACTGCTTTATTCCATTGGGCAAAGAGTTATTGTAAAGAAACAAAAATAGTTTTTAGTAGCAAAGTGGATCATCAGGAAACATTGAAATCACTGAAGAGCAGATTCGATGCTGCAGTAACAATCGATTGCACCGTTCAATGCCATGCTTTTATACCGCTTGTCGATGGAAGACTCAAGTTGAAAAAGTTTTCTGCCTCTATTCAATGCGATTTCTTTCCAAAGACAAAAAATAAACCAGCAGCGAAATGAACAGCTGAGCCTAGTAACGCCAAGAAAGGATTGACAAAAAAACGCAGTAAATAAAGGCGACAAAAAAGCTGGATGAAAGACTGGGTATTTAAAAATTTACAAGACTTAAATACTTCATCAGCTACAATAAATTAAGTATAAAAATAGTTATGATATAAATGGATCTAATGCAATTAAGATTAAATTTTAATAAATTATTTATCTTTTTATTTTTAATATTATTATTGTTATACATTAATTTAATTATTATTAAAAATAAATAAAAAATAATAATTTTTCAACATTTCTATAGAAAAAAAGCGATTTTTTCCTGAGGTTAACATATTCTGAGTATTACAGTATCGAGGGTATAAAATTTTAGTTAGGTATTTTATATACCTTCGGAAAGTTTAGTTTGTCTAGTTTCTCAGTATAAGTTTTATTTGTAAGGTTTTAGACACAAATAGGAAAAAATTCAAAATAGTGCATTTGTGAAAAATTGAAAAACCGTTGTCTTGAGTTACAAAATATTTATTTTGATAGATATCCCACTCCCATCCCACTAAGCGACCAAAAAGCTCTTAAAGGAAAAATCCTAAGCTTTCTTATGAAAAAAAAAAAATTCCCTTTTTGGAAAAAAAGGCAAAAAATGCTTTAATTTAGCCAAAAAAAAGTCTACAAAAATTTATTTTTTTTTTAAAGTATTTTTTTCCGAAATACTGAAGAAATAGCTATCTAAACTATTTGGGAGAAAATTTTCTAAGAACAATAGGTAATAAGTTACAAGGATGGGAAAAAACACCTGTTTGGCCAAAATGTCAAATTTTGATCCCCTCTAACTCAGAGAGATCTGGACCGATCTTGTTGAAAAATTGTGTCTAAACTACTATCCAATAGGACTAACCTTGGTGTAAATTTCATCCCGATGGGAAGACATCGGTTTCAAAAGTTGGTGCACTTGACATGAAATCCCCCATATATATATATTTTTTTAGTTTAAATGAAAATCGAGAAGCAGCTTTATATTGGGGCTACGAATGCGGCTCCTAAACAACCCCACCTGATAAAGAGAACGTAACAAATTTGGAACAATATTCTTTATTTCTCAACACAATTGATACACTTTTCTCAGCGATATTCTATACCATGTTTATAGTCATGCCATCTAGCCATGAATCAGTCTACCCTAGTATGACTAAAAATGATCATAGTTAGTTTATTTTTACTAAAACTTGAAATAGACACACAGGCATACGGACAGAAGGATGGTCGGACTGACGGATATCGCTAAATGACCACAGAGTGGTGGTATAGGGTGTAAAACGAGTTACCAATTACACGACTAGTCGAGTACTCAAGGTAAGTTCATATTTTAAGACATTTGTATAGAAAAGAGCTGAAATTTTTTCAAACATTTAATGAAGTGCATACTTATTTTCAAATATTTGTATGGAAACTGGCTGTCCTTTTTCGGGTAAGTGGTAGTTCACCAATAGTGCATTAATTTATTATCGGAATGCTTATTTGTAAAGTCAACTAGTATACATTCTTATCAAGAAAAATTTTACAAAATATTAGAAAGTGGCTGATTGTTTTCAAGAAGTAGTTCGAGAAGAACACAATTTTGGTCGGAATGGCATAACATTTCAAATTATAGATTTATGAATTTAAAAAACATTTTATTATTCTTTTTAAATTTTTTTTTCAATTTCTCTAAATAACACTTTGTTCGCCCACCCATTACCTTTCATATGAGTGCTTCAATATATTAAGAAAATAATCTATTGATATAGACGACAATACTTTTTAGTAATTTTTACCATGTGCTTTTAGTTTGCCTACGCCCAAAAATGATAGTCCAATCTAAAAAAATTTTAAGAATGATGTTCGCGGTACATTTTAAAATGTATATAATTGTTTAAAATGTGTATAATCATTATACTAAATTATTTTAAACATGCAAAAAGTCTGGTTTTATTGCTACTCGTTGGGCTCGAGTTGTAAATTAGTTACCCAAGTAGCTTAAGTACTCGAACTTGAACGAAGGCTCTGCTTAAAACTATATTCTGCTTTAACAAAATGTATATTGCCGAATAGATTTTTGTTCGAAATTTTACCCATAGTGTTTTGGTTGGCTACTGCAGTATGGTCATAACTGTCAATTGAAGTCATATACTTATAATAAAAACAAGACTTTTGTCTTCTTGGACTAACTGACCGACTAACTAACTTGCTGACTTAATACCTGACTTGGCTTGCAATGTTTAATATTTCTCAAGTTTTTTTTTTTTACTTTCGTCATTTTAGAAAAATGTCATCTTCAACCATAAGTGTCGCTTTGTAATGTCCCCGGTACGTGATCGTTGCTTGACTATGGTCTTGATGTTTTGGCTTTATATTTTAACAAAATTATATCATACTTTTAGTTGATTTACTTTGAATGCGACTTCATTCTCTTTCATTTGTTGTATTTCAAAACATTCAAAAAATATTGTTGTTTTAAAAGTGTTGCATTGATATTTCAGCTGACGGCTGTGGCGTTTTATTTCAGTGTATGATGAGCTGAAAAAAGGAGTTTAAATATGTGTGCTGCTAACAATTTTATGTTTGATGTAATGATAAAATTGTTTATTAAATGCGTATCTGGCATTTTCCAGACAGTGTTACTTCAATTACTTATTTTTAAATATGACTTTTATATTATATAATTCTGCATATGCTAAAAGAAAAATTTAAATGCTAAACTTTTTTTAGAAAAACGTTCTAATTTAGTTAAATCTAAATTTCAGTTAAATTTAAATTTTAAAGATATAAATTGAAGTAAATATTGCCAAACTTGATGACATATAAAATCTCGGGTCTATACCAAAAATCTAGCCATAAAAAAATATGTAGGCACTTTGATTTCCTGAAAAATTCAATATTTAAGGTTTTAGTAAGATTTAGTTAATTATTATAATTAAAATGTTTTCACTTTAAATACAATTAGAAACTCTGTACTAATCTATACCAATATTATAAAGAGGTAATGTGTGTTTGTTTGTTTGTTTGTAGGAGGTAATCACCGTAACGACTCATCTTATCATCCTGAAATTTTAATAGAGTCTTACTGCGGATATGAGAAGTGCTCTAGGCTATATATTGGAGGCGTGGTACCTCCCATACAAAGTACATTTTTATATCATATATATTGAGTACTATGATAGGGAGAGCTTTGCAAATTTGTATGTTCTTATTATCAATGTTAGCAGCTATGCCGGAAGTGGGTGTGATAAGTGGGCATTGTACCTCCCATACAAAGCAATAACTCAATATCAGATAATTCGAGTACTATGACAGAGAGGGGCGTGGTACCCCCATACAAAGTAAATAATAAATGTCATATACCTGGAGTCCTGCAATAGTGAGAGCCCTGGGACTTTGCGTCAGACCTTTCATTACGATGTGGGGGGCAGGGCGTGGGTTAGCGAAACATTCCGGGTAATATCTAGTAATATAATAAAGACGTAATGTGTGTTTGTTTGTAGGAGGTAATCTCTGTAACTACTCATTTTAAAAATGTTGATTCCAATATTTAGAAAGCTCTTTAAGGATGGACATTGGCTACAAATTTTTTTGATATTTTTAGTGGGCGTGGCACCTCCCAAAAATTCAATTTTTAATAATAAATATTATTAGTACTACGACAGAGAAAGCTTTTCGAATTTGTCTGACGTCATTTATTATTAATGTGAGTAGTCGGACAAAAAATAAGTGGTATCGGACCAATGAGCGTGGAACTCCACATATTAAGTGAATATTAAATGTCACATATCAGGAGTACTGTAAAAGGGAGAGGCTTGTGAGACCATATGATATTTATGTGATTAGTCGAACAAAAATGGGAGCAGTGGGCGTGGGACCGCCCATACAAAGTGAATTTATAATATCATATAACTGGTGACTATAAAAGGGAAAGCTTCCATACTTTGCACGAGTCCATCAGATATTAATGTGAGTACTCCGATAAAAATTGAGCCGGACGGAATTAGTGAGCGTGGCATGTCCTACTCAAAAAATATGTAGTACTACGAAAGCGACGGTCTTGGAACTTTTGAGAAGTACATTAATTTTCAATGTGAGTAGTCATGGAAAATGTGGGAAGAATCGCCAAATTCAAAAATCGCCAAAACTGAAAATCGCGTAGAAATAAAAAACGGCAAAAACACAAATCGCTAAAATCAAAAATCGCCAAAATCAAAAACCGCTAAAATGAAAAATTGCCAATTGATATTCTAAAACCAATTGTTAAGTTTTGCAATATTTAATTGGAAAAATCCATGTTCTTCTTTTGGGCAGCTATATGTACTTTGCTCCAGAGTAGGAACGCCGAAAAATTTGATAATTGTAGCACCGAATGAAGAAACCAAATACTGTATATCAGCAAGAATTGAAATAAAAAAATTATAAAATAAATGAAAAAATATTTCAATTGCACAACATTAACTTAGTACGAAAAATTGATTATGAATTAAAATATGACAATAAGAGTCGGTAGGTCGTAGCGCGACAAGGTATACTAGTATATCATAAATTGGTAAAGAAAATTGTAAGTCATTTCACAAACCCAAATATTAAAAACCAATAATTTAAAACTTGTAAATCTCAATCTTTTAAAATTTTAAGATTGTGTGATTATTTTGTCTGGCTTTAGGTCATGTATGTATTTAAAAACAAAAAAAAACTCACTAAAATTAAATTTTTGATCTGGTTTTTAAATAAATATTTCTCTTTATTACTTCCGATATTTCGATTAGCTTCGCTAATCATCTTCCGGGATACTTTATTTTATATATTCTAATTGTAGATTTGAAAAACGTTTGTTTTTGTCGGCTATCTTCTTTCTACTGACCTAAAGCCAGACAAAATAATCACACAACAAACACAAAGGTCAACTATAAACATATAAACAATTTTAAGATTTTTCAGATTTCCTATAGAATAAAATATTCGAAAATATTTTGTTCTTTTAAAGTATAAACCCATCCAAATCAAAATTATTACTTTATCTCCGAATATAAAAAACATTGAACTATGTATTTTTAATTATTTTCTACTGTGTACTTCAAACTATCTAATATGGACATTTAGAGATCTACTATTCAAGTTATTCGACTTAGAGCGAAGGTCATAAACTTAGTTTAGACCTTTAATACAAATAAATATTAACCTGTCCGACTTTTGTGTTAAAGAGCCTTGAGTTTAACAAAAAGCATCAGCAAAGAATGTAAATGTTATGGCAAGAATATTGTTCGATTGTAAAGATTTTATATCTTCCCTTCTCTCTAGAATTTTTAACTCCATCATACATACTTCTTCATATCCCGATAACTTCAAATTTATTAAAATAGTTCCGGCTAATTGCTTCAAATTCTTCATAAACAATTATCGTCTTATTTAGAGAATAGAAATTTGATAGGCAGATTCAACATGCGGTTAAGAAGGGATGTGGAACAAATAATCAAACACGCCTTAACACCAGAATCAATATGAATCTTAGGACAGCGAGATGTCGATTAGTATTAGTTATGGATATGGGTAGGTTCGAATTCAAGAATCTTCCTCAAGATATAAGAAGTATTGAAAGAAACGCTTCTCTTAGAAATAATTAAATGTAGTAGTTTAATAAAAATTTATTATTTAATAGTCTTTTTGTAATAAATTATTATTTTTTTTCACAAAATTAAAGTTTTTATTAAATAAAGTTGAGAATTTTTGTATATTTTGCAATAAAAAACTCGTTTTTAGATTTATTTTTTGGAATGTCAGTTAAATTTTTATAAACAACTTGTTCAATTAAGCTGGAAACAAATGGAAAATATAAAAGATGCTACATTTCTGGTATAAAATATAATAGTTTTGCCTCTATAGTAAGTAACATCTTTTAAAATTTCGATTTAATTTCGACTCTACCGAATTTTTTATATCCTCTACCTGTAGGTTAAACTCAGTTGAGTACTAAACAAGTAGGAGTGTAAAATTCGGCTATGCCGAATCTTTGATACCCTCCACCAAGGTTTTCTTGCACTATTTGTAACAAATTTAGATAAAATATTTGAAAATGTAAACAATTTGATCAATTTAGTAATTTATTACAACAAATACTCTGAATTTTCAGCATTTACGTTTAACAATTTTAAAGTCAATAGAAGATATTAAACAAAATATATTTTTAAATTTCGGATCTTTTTCGGAATACTTGACCATGTCTTATATTTTAAAAGCACTAGCGTTAATCAGTTTTATTTTTTCGATCTTATTATGACATTCCATTTGTAACGCATCGATAAATGGATTTGCGTTTATGTGTTTAATGCAAAAGATTTCTTACTTTTGTCGAATTGTAGGGATTTTTTGAAAATTTTTTTTTAACAACCTAATATTATATACGTTTCAATTTTAAACTTTAAAATTAAAAATATCTATCTTTTTTAAATCTGGTAATAACTCTATAATATGAAGATACATAGTAAATACGTGGCTTCTTTAATAAGAAAGACAAGCAAAAAACACTTTTGTGCAGTTTACTTGTTTTGTGCATTTTTTTTTAATACATACATAAGTACGCCATCATTGTAGATCTCTTCGATTATATTAAAGGTGCTATTACATGATGTGTTTTTTACATATGTACTGTCAAATTTTCCCACAACAAAAGTTGTACACATCGTGTGATACATATGAAACATTGTTTATGTACAATACATGAAGAAAGTCACATGTACATTTTTCAATTAGAACAGGTTCTATTTTTGCATGAAAAACATGAAAATACAACACTGCTTGTGGCGAAAGAAAAACAGAGTAAATTTTAAAGATTAATATTGAAAGAAAAATAAATTGTTTAGTATTAACAATTAAAAAATATATAACCTTTTTTTTAACAATAAATTTTTGTAAATTCACAAATTAAATCAGCTGTTGTTTACACTTAGAGGTTATGTCATACGGAAATACATATGCACGTGTGATAGCAAAAATTATGAATCGTATGTAAAAGACAATTTTGACAGACATGAGGAATTTCATATGGATAAAAAAAGTGACAGTACATATGTAAAAAACACTTCGTGTAATAGCACCTTAAGTAAGTTTGTAAATAAAAAGAATATTAAAATATTATAAATGTAAACATAATTGAATTTAGAAAAATGTCCGATTCGTTTTTCGATGATGCTGAAAACACATCAAAGAAATACAAAAAACAAAGGTTTTACTCAAGTTAGTTGAGAGACGGGAAGCTAATGGGATAGAACAGGTCAAAGATGACGACTTTAAATACAGATGCAAGGCTTGTGAAAAAATATTAAATTGCGATAAATCAGATCTAAGTATACATGCTAATAACCAATGTCTTAAAAAAATATCTTTTAAAACCAACAACCAAAATTCTGTTTACGTTATAAGATACCATTTGCAAGCCATTTTAATTGTGTAAATTTTAAATGCACATCTAGCCATATAAAAGATGAATTATACAGAATAGTAAAAATATTTTTTTATATCTGTTGATTTTTATACCCAAACCTACCACTATGTGGTTTGGGTATAATGACTTTGTGCTGCTGTTTGTAACAACCAAAAATATTTGACCTAGACCCATCTTTAATTATACCGATCGAATCAGAATCACTTTCTGAGTTGATTTAACAATGTCCGTCCGTCCGTCCGTCCGTCCGTCCGTCTGTGTGTCCATGTAAAGCTTGTAATCAAACTGCAGGTCGCACATATGAATATATTTTGATGAAATTTGGTATATAAGCTTTTATCGGCCATGGGATGAACGCTATTGAAATTGGTGAGAATCGGTCCATGTTCAGACCTAGCCCCCATACAAATTACCCATATGAAATCGACATAAATTGCCATAAGATCCAAATTGTCATATAGATCTTACTCAAATTGGGTTTGTATGCGTTCATTACATCCGCTAATGAGTAGTCCAAAAATGATCCCTTTGACCCCATGTAGAGCTGCTTCCCGATCTTCAGTTAAATCTATTAAAAAACAAAAATATTGCACTGATTCTTCTCAAATTTTGTTTGTACATATTTTTGCAAAATACAAGAGACTTTACCAAACATGATCAGGATCGGTCCATTTTTGGACCTAGCCCCTTTATAGATATAGCATCCGATATGAACTTTTTTATATCTGCAGCCAAAAAAATTAATAAAAATCCCACTCAAATTTGGTTTTTGCTTATTTTCTATGTCCAGTTAGTTGGGCCTAAGAGATAGGGTTTCTAAACGCATTCGTATAGGGTATCGTAGACCGACTAGACCGACTATAATTTTCTTACTTGTTTATATTGATTTTATGTAATTCTAATGATATTCTTATCTTATTTTTTATGATATTTTTTTCGTTTTTATGTTATTTTTGCATTATTGAAATTGAAAATTAACAAAATAAAAATAATTTTTTTTTTTGAAAAATTTAAGAAAGTAGTGTGGGAAAAATGTAGAGAGAAAAAAGTGGGTGTAGGGAAAAAAAAAGGGATTTTTTTTCATTAGCGTAGAGATTTCTGTAAAAATCTCCTGGCATCACTGGTACCTGTTAAAAAACAATGTAAGCTTTCACAAAACAATGCGACGTATATCTGCATTGTTCAAAAGCTTTCATAAGACTAAATGAAATTGTTACTTATGCATGAAACACATAGACGACAGAGGCTACACAAACACACGGACACAAATGCTACTGGCTACAATTGTAGTCGTATAGTCAACTACTTAATTTTTTTGAAAATGACAGCAACATATAACAACAATATAAACAGCTGTTTTTATACAAAATCAGTTTTATTTCAGTAGTGCCAATTATATTTTTTTTTAAACTTTATTAAAATAGAAAAACATGTATGATTCTATATAAAATTGTCTTCAATATATTACTTATTTATAATGCATTATTATAACGTAAAAATAAATAAATAAATTTACTTATTAATAGAATTATTATAGCATTTCATTTTGCGATTAATTTTTTCAACAAAATAAAATATTTCATAGCACTAATATCTTTTACATATTTTGTTATATTGCCAACACTATTTTTATTTTGTGGCCAACAAAAACAGAAATTAGCCTAAGTTGACCACAGCAGCAAAAGTGGTCATGTAGTCGTGTAGCTGTGTTGGTGTCAAAATAATCGTTTTCATATAAACGTGTGTATTTTATTTCTGACAGGCTGTAGTCGTGTAGCCGCTGTCGTCTATGTGTTTCATGAGAGAGTTCGGCTTACTGGTGCCATTATGTATATGTGTGTGTAAACAAAAATATACGATATCCCAGTAATCATTTCGAAGATTGTTTTAACAAAAATCATCTTACTGTGTCTTCCTTAAGCACTTTTGATGATTAAAAACTGATTAATCACATGCGGTATTAGAAAAAGACTACGAAATGATTTTTGCTTACGCTTAAGTGATTTATAGAAAAATGACATTAAATATGACTCAAAAATAAGTCGAAATTAATCAGAAAATTGGATAAAAAGGTTCTCAAGATGAGTCGGGGGTAAGGTAATATTTCCTCCCAACAAAAGAATATTTTGTGATCAGCAAATGAGCGCATTTATGACTGTTTTAATAGCACAGAGGAGTCAAAAAAGACTCCACATGATCACTTATTGCATAAATTGTTTACTGGGATTTTATTCACTATCTGTAGAAATAGTTTTTTAAGTAAAACAAATCTGCACACAATTTCAATTCTATTTCGTTTACAATGATACGATCACTTTGTTTACTAGCTAGTAGTAAAATAAGAAAATAGTATTATAATACAGCGTAATGATGAGTTGTACTACTCAATTAGTTTATTTTTAATGTGCCATAAGAAGTTCGGTTTGTGCTATGAAATGAATGAATATATGCTTCCCAGGGCGAAGCTTAATCATTGCACTTTGATTGAGTTGAGCCCGCGACTATTCCTGATGTGGATAGCTCGTTCCTACAATTTTTGCTAGTTGGGAATGGCGTTTGTGCAAAGGGAAGCATGAACACTTGTTTCCCAGAGCGAGGCTTAATTATTGCACTTTGATTGAGCTGAGCTCCGCGGTTATTCCTAATGCGGAATAAATCGTGCATTAAATTCTCGGTAGTCCGGGAATGGCGTTTGCCTGCGCCAAACATTAAATAATAAATTTTAAAAATGTATTATAATTAAATATTATTGACATTATATTATTATCATCTGAGAAACAAATTTTTTTTTAAACACCAATTTTTAACAGGGTAGAATTTTATGGTTTCAATACTACTTTTGAATGCAATGTATGTACTAAAAGTAGAACCCTTAAAATCATACTATTTTTTGCAACCCTCAAAATTGCAATATTTTGTATAAATAAAATAATTTATATTTTATTATTATCGAAATACATATACAGAATATATGAATGTTATTTATAGTATTTTGATATTTGCAACAGTAGTCTGTATGTATCAATTTGTAATATTTTGTGATCTTATAAAAATCGCAGAATATTGATATTGATTTTATATAGTTTCTTTTATTAATTAATTAACTTAAATATTACACCATAAAATGTTGATATTGGTGAATTTTTATATTACTACCACAACGACCATAAAAACAACAAGTACAGCTGTGACAAAATACAAAATTTAGAATAACAATATAGGAAAACATCATATTTTTTTTACCTTTTCTGTGATTTCTCGGCACCTATGAGACCTACTGCCACGATTTAAAAAACAGAAACCTTCTCGTGATGTTGGTGTATCATTCCCACTAACAACAAGCACCCTAGCTGTAATATTGAGAACGTTATCGTGACAAGAACAACATAGTCAAATCATATTTTTTCAAGACTGTTTTTTACTCCATCGTTCAATTCTCGGGACCAGATAAACCGATTTGGACGATTTTAAATAGCAAACTTTTCAGGATGTTACTGAATCATTTTTTAATACCAACGATCAACCTAGTTGCCCGATTGAAGCCGTCATCGTGATTTCCACAGACGGACAGACGGACAGCCGGACAGACGGACAGACGGACATCGCTATATCAACTCCGCTTGTTATAAGGATCACAAATATATATATTTTATGGGGTCCAGATTTTTTTTTCTAATTATTACAAACGGAATGACAAACTTATATATACCCTCTGCACACTGGAGTGGAGGGTATAAAAATATTCGTAAAAAGTTTGTAAAATCAGTTGAAAATTAAACGAAGGAAAATTTACAAATTGTACACTTGAGGTACAATTCTACCACCTTTATCAATGTAATATTTATTTTCATAAAACCTAAACAAACCAGTTACTTGTATGGGACCTACTGAAACCTAACATTCGTACAAATTTAGATTCTTACGAATGATTTACTTAGGAATATATGTGGCACTCCATTTATAACTTAAATCTATTTAAGAAAATTAAATTTTTAAAGAAAAATTACCTTTTAAGAGAAGTAATTTTTTCCAAGAAAAAGTACTTTTTAGGAAAATGGACTTTTTTAAGAAAATAAGAAAATACATTTTCTTTAAGAAAATGCACTTTTAAATAAAAGCTAATTACTTAAGAAATGTTATTGTTTGAAACATGGCACTTTTTAACAAAAGATTTTTTCCGAAGAAATTAATTTTTTTTAAAAAATTTACTTTTTACAAAACCGCAATCAAAATTAAAATTTAAATACAGAAACTAATTTGGTATGATATTTGTTTCAATCTATTGTTATGATTCATTAATTTTTAGGTTAGAAAAATCTGAGGTGATGGAGAATTTCTGAGTAGCAGAATTTCTGCAGCATTAAATTACTTGGTTATCACTGTTGAAATCTTCATCTCACATCACAATAGAGTTTCTGTTATAACAATCTAATATTAAGGTTGTTTCATCCAAAGGATTTGATTGGAAAAATCTTTGTTTTCGCTGTATCTTTAAGCATATATATATTTGTTTATATTTTAGTATTTTCTTCATATCAAAATAAAGGTAAATCAATAAAAGTTTTTCAAGTTAATTTTACATTTTTGCAATATAATTTTCTAGTAACAATATATTTAGTTATCCGAATCTCTTATATATAGTAATATTTATATTTTTTTAGCAAATATTTTTTATAATATACAATTTGTAAAATAATAAACACTGATGACAAGATGTGATAAAATGTAGTTTACCCAAAAATCTATCGACCGAAATGGTACAAATTGAACTGTAGTTGTTGCCAAGTGCAAATATGGCAATATCGTCTTAACAGAGTTGTATTCTAAAATGTTAAACATTATCTATATGATAATCAGTCATTTACACAGCTCACTTTTTATTCCACCATTTATAATTGAAACTAATAAAATGAATATATGTCAATTATTTATTTTTTATTTTATTTGCTGTTAGTAAGATAAAATATTTCAACAATAATAGGCAATAAATCAAAAATCTAGTTTATAATACAGAAAAACCATACAAAAAAGAATTCTGTCTCTCGTTCGCCAAAATACCTGTACAAAATTATACAAATGCCAAACATTAAATAAACAAATAAAACATTAAATAAAAATGTGCTGCAAATTAAATATTGGCTGCACAGTGGAAGCATTACAGTGTAATTTCGGATCAAAACAAAAACGATGTGCTGAATCAAAAGACTTATTAAATGATGAAAAAAAAATCCAATACGAAATGGAATTCTATCAGCATTTAGTTAGCCAATTTATGGTTTCCAGCAGCTAAGACGATTCTAATATAACCAATACGCATGGCAGTAACAATACCACGAAATTTTTTCTTAATACTAAAGATTATTGACTTCGATTATCAGTTCGGAAATTACCAGTGGGAATTGCAAAAGATTTCACTGTGCATAGTCTGACAGTGTTAATTTTTGTTGTTGATATTTTTGGAGTTTATTTGTTTATTAGTCGTACTTAGTTTAGTATTTTAAGTTTTTTTAGTCATTTAGATTATGAAAAATATTTATGGAAACATGATTTATGGCCCCAACCTACGTATATGGTTTACAAACAAATAACTTGTATCTGTTGTATTCACAAATACTTACGAGTATAACATCAATACAATATGGTGTTACTCATACGTACCCGGTGTTTGTAGATCGCGTGCTTTTTTCGTACGAAGCCATGCTGAATTTTACTAACGATATTAAACTAAAGAAAAATTAAACATTAACCAATTTGGTTAAATTAACTAATGCCTGACTTGAATATGAAGCAAATATTTAACAAGTATGATTTGTTAGACGTATAAAGTTTAATTTTTTTTTTTATTTCAGCACGAGTCAGAGTTGCGAAAGAATTTGATTTAAACTGGAAGCTAAATTTGATATTTTATTTTATATATGTTAAACTTGGATCCGTTGTTGAAATTCATTACCATTGGTACGAAAAATCACAAAAAAGGTTAAGAATATGAAAAATTTCTCAATGAATTATTACAAAAAAAAAAGAAATGAAATGAAAATGAGAATGAGAAAATGAAAACTCACCTAATAAAAAAACTGAGAAATTTTGCCCAACAAACGAAAAATGCCCAAAAAAAAAAATGATAGATAACCTAAACAATTTATTTATTTTAATATATTTCACAGAGGATATATATAACATTGTCATTATGTTTGTAATAATTTTAAAAAAATCCGAGTCCCATAAAATATATATATTGTTGATCCTCATAAAAAGCGAAGTTAATATAGCGAAGAACGTATGTCTGTCTCTGGAAATCTCGAATTCACCTTTGATAGCTCATTTCTAGTGAAAATGATACATTGATAACCTGGTCAGGGTGTTATTAAAAATCACCCAAATCAGTTGAATAGGTCCCGATATATCAATGAAAATTAAAAAATCTTGATAAATTGGATTTTCTATGTTATTTTAAGTAATTGTTGTTGTTTTTATAAAGTTTCTATTTTGCGTGCGATAGCAGTAATTGTTGTTGCTTGATGACTGTGTACGTATCGTTATAGTCCACATGTCACAAACAAATAACACAATATACCCTATATAATGCCTTTAAGGAATTGTTCTTAGGTCCGACAAATTGTGCATAGGAAATAGGCGTAAGCCACACATTTTATTATTTTTAATACCTTTTTCTGCAGATCTGAAAAAGCTCATATCGGATGCTGTGGTTACATGGGGATGAGCTCGAAAAATGGACCGACACTGACTATATTTCGTAAAGTCTCTTATTTTTCGCGAAAATATATACAAACCAAATTCGAGAAAAAGCTGTGCGACAGTTTTGTTTTTGATTTTTGAGGTTTTGAAGTTTAAGTTAAGAATTTTCCTACAGGTTTTATATTTGGACTGCTGATTAATGGATTTAAAAACACAAACCCAATTTGAGCGTGACCTAAAGGGTGATTTTTTAAGAGCTATAGGAAAGTTTTCCAAAAAAAAAAACACATAAAATTCAGAAAAATGCATGAAATCTTTATTTGAATCGATAGTACGGTCCATATAATTTAATGTTTGAATTTTATTTCATGCAAATGTTGACTGTGACTACGCCTCAAATGGTCCATCCGCTTAGTCCAATTTTGGCATACTCTTTCCAACATTTCGGCCGGTATCTCACGAATAAATGCTTCAATGTTGTCTTCCAATGCATCAATTGAAGCGGGATTGTCTGTATAGACATGAGCTTTAACATAGCCCCACAAAAAATAGTCTAAGGGCATTAAATCGCACGACCTAGGCGGCCAATTGACCGGTCCCGAACGTGATATAAAATGTTCACCGAACTCGCCTCTCAATAAGTCCATTGTTGCGCGTGCTGTGTGGCATGTGGCACGTCTTGTTGAATCCACATGTCATGCAAGTCAAGCTCTTGCATTTTGGGCACAAAAAAATTGGATATCATCTCTCGGTAGCGCTCACCATTAACAGTTACGTTACGATTCGCATCATCTTTGAAGAAGTACGGTCCAATGATGCCACCAGCCCATAAACCGCACCAAACTGTTACTTTTTCTGGATGCATTGGTAGCTCTTCCAATGCTTCTAGCTGATATTCACTCGAAAATCGACAATTCTGCTTATTTACGTACCCATTGAGCCAAAAATGAGCTTCGTCGCTGAACACAATTTTTCGGTAAAAAAGTGGATCTTCGGCCAACTTTCCAAGAGCCCATTCAACAAAAACTCTACGTTGCGGTAGGTCGTTAGGTTTCAATTCTTGCACCAGCTGTATTTTGAAAGGCTTCACACCTAAATCCTTCCGCAAAATTTTCCACGTTGTTGCGTAACAGAGGCCCAATTGCTGCGAACGGCGACGAATCGATAATTGATGGTCATCATTAACACTGGCCGATACAGCTGCGATATTTTCTTCAGTTTGCACTCTACGTAAGCGTGTTGGTGGTTTAATGTCCAACAATGTAAATTTGGTGCGAAATTTAGTCACAATAGCCCGAATAGCCGCTTCAGTGGGTCGATTAAACTGACCATAAAATGGAAGAAGCGCGCGATGAACAGAGCACGCATTTTGATAATAAAATTCAATAACTTGCAAGCGTTGTTCGTTTGTAAGACGATTCATGGTTAAATTATAGACCAACTGAAGTTGTTTGACAATAAATCAAAACATGAAACGTGCGTCAGCTGTTTAAACCAGTGTTGCCAAAAAGATAATAGCTAAAAAATCACGCTTTATATAATAATTTGGATCTAATGGCAATTTAAGTTGATCTAATAAGGGTCATTTGTAATGGGACTGAACATGCACCGATTTCATCAATTTCAAAAGCGTTCGTCTTTTGTACAATTGAGTAATTACTTTGTATGGGAAGTACCATGCCCACTTAACCCATAGTACCATGCCCATTTCCGGCATAGCTGCTAACATTAATAATAGCTGACCTCAAACAAATTTGCAAAGCCCTCTGCAGTAGTACTTAATATATATGATATTAAAAGTTCACATTATATGGGACGTACCACGCCCACTAGCTAATGCACATCCTTAAGGACCATTCGAAAAATTTTTAAAATCAGATGAGTAGTTATGAAGATTACCTCCTATAAACAAACAAGCACACATTGCCTCATTATTATATTATACTTTTTTAAGAAAATGTACTTTTTATACCCTATGCCAGTATGTGGTCAGGATATATGAGTTTGTGCTGATGTTTGTAATTACCAAAAATACTTGACCTAGACCCACCTTTTATTATACCGATCGAATCAGAATCGCTTCTGTGTCCGTCTGTCTGTCCATGTTAACTTTTGATCAAACTACAGGTCGAAAATATGAATATATATTTGACGAAATTGGTAATTAAGCATACATATCTCGAGTACTATGACAGAGACAGCTTTGCAAATTTGTCTTATGTCATCTATTATTAACGTGAGTAGTCACACAAAAATGGGCGGTAGCGGACAAATTGGCGTGGCGCCCCTCATACAATGTAAATATTAAATGTCATATATATGGAGTACTGTAATAGTGAGAGCCTTGGGACTTTGCGTTAGCCCATAAATTTTTCATGTGGTTAGTCGAACAAAAAATGGGCGTGATCGTAGCAGTATATATAGTGTCACATAACTGGTGCACTATAAAAGCGAAAGCCTCGATACTTTACACGAGTCCATCAGATATTAATATGAGTGGTCCGATAGATTTTGGGGGGATGGGATTAGTGGGCGTGCCACCTCCTATGCAAAAAATTATGAAGTACAACAAAAGCGACAGTCTTGAAAGTCTTGAGAAGAACATTAATTTTCAATGTAAGTAGTCATGGAAAATATGGACAGAATCGCCAAATTCAAAAATCGCCAAGACCGAAAATCACGAGAAATGAAAATCGCCAAAAACGCCAAAAATCTTCAAAGGCAAAAATGGGTAAAAATACAAATCGCTAAAATCAAAAATTGCCAAACCCAAAAATCGCTAAAATTGAAAATTTACCAAATGATATCTTAATTCAATACCATCGTTAATTGTTGCCGGATTTAGTTTTTAAAATCTATATATTTCTCATGGGCAGCTATATGTATCTTTCTCCAGAGTAGGAACGGCGAAAAATTTGATACTTTTTACATCGAATGAAAAAAGAAAAGATATTATATATCAGAGAGTATTAAAATAAAAAAAAAATATAGACTTAGTTAAATAAAATATTTTAATTGCACAATTCAAACTTCTTAGGAAAAATTAATTATGAAAGCGTACATGTCAATAAGTGTAGATAATAATCGAAACAAAAATTAATCAGATTTTCGTAATTTAGATTGCAATTAAAATTATTTCTTGTATGCACGCTTTCAAATGTTAATGTCATGTATTGATATTTAAATTAAAATAAATTTTTTGATCAAAATTTAATTTTTTTGTTATTCTTTACAATTTCAAGTTCTATCGGGCTTTAAAAAATTTCTATTGTTTAATTCTCACGTTATTGTTATTAAAACACTCAATTATCATTGATTTTTTCTTTAACATTTTAGCAATTTTACTAGGACTAGGTGCAGTTTTCGGTTAGTTTGTTTTACACATTTTTCTCCTAGTCTATAGCTACAATCGTACTGAAGACAGAAAAACAAACTTTTTATTGGTTACCGAGATACAGCCGTGAGCAAAATTGCATGTTCTTGGGAAAAATTTATTTTATTTTATTTTATTTGGCGGCTAACTTGTGAATTGGATTTTATCAATTGATTTTGATTTCTTATTTTATAAAAAGGTTTTAAACATAATAAATATTTTCAAATGTCTCCAAACATAATGCAATAAAGCTTAGAAATAACAATCACATTGATATTAAAATTTGTAGCTTTTATAATATTTGGTGTTGAAAATAATCGAACACAGGTTATAACTTTGACTTAATGACACAGGTGGAGGGTATCAAAGATTCGGCGCCGCCGAACTTAACACTCTTACTTGCTTATAAAAAAAAATCTTCATATAAAAAATAGTCAATCTTTTTCAGCTCTGGCAACAAAAAATATATAAATCTTGTTTGTAATCATTATCTATATTGACAATTATGGTCAATATGTACATAACCCCACTAGAGTCATACAATTAATTAAACATATTTAGTTAAATCTCTACAAATACAAACAAAACACTAATAATAAAACGTAATTTGTTTGTGTTTAATGTGTCAATGAAAATACATAAAAGTTACAAAAATTAAAAACCACAAAATTCTAAACAAAAATTTATCATTAATTTTACTAACAAACCAAAAATTCTAAATTAATCTAGAAAATTAAGTTTTTATATTTGCTTGCTAATCCTTTTTTATGATGGTGTTTAAATAGTCATTGAAATTAAATTTTATTGAATAGATGGCAAAGAAAAACATCTTTTAGTTAGAAAAGCCGCAAGATCTTTTTTTCCATATTCTATGGTACTTCAAACATTTGTGCTGGAAAAACTTCAGTAATAGTTTCCGCATCAAAAGATTTTCTCTTTATTTGTTTTGTAAAAACGTCAAAAACACGAGCTGGTTTGTTACTGAGAATATGGAAACTGTTTATTTTTCTTCTTTTTCTAGCAATAAAAGTGTAAAATCTGATTTGCTTACTTTGTTCTTATAATGAAACCACAGAAACCCTCTTTAAGGTTTTTCTTCCCTAGAAATACTTAAAAATAAAGTTTATTCATTTTCAAAATTGCAACTAAAGACTCGTATATAACTTACTCAAAGTATACTTAGAATAAAGAAATTGCGTAGCTAAGGAGTTTTTAAAAGTAAAAGAAGTTATATTTTTGAAAATAAATACAAATATAAAGTAAGTGTAAAAGTTAAGTTTTGTACAGTGAGCATTACACAAATACAGTTCGTAATATTAATTGGAGCTATAAGCGGTATCAAATTGTAAAACGAAAATTTGAATTAAACAAAATGCGAAAAGAGAGCGTTTTTTCATTACTGGCGATAAGTGCCTAAATTTTAAAAGTCGAAATCAAGAATCGATCATTCGATTTTTTTAGTACAAAAAGTACACTTAGACTATTTCATTATTTCACACTTTTGATTAGTAGAAAATCACTTTATGGAAGCCTACTGAACATTTGCAGAAAATACAGCAATATTATGCAAGATTACATTATTTAACTGGAACAGTAGGTGGATTAATTGAGAATTAGTGTGTCCACTGAACTTTTACATAAAGAAGACAAGTGGTTTCCCCAATTTAAATAAATAATTAAAAAAAATTAGTTAAATTAATTTTAATTTAATTTTAATTTTAATTTAATATTAATTTAATTTTAATTTAATTTTAATTTAATTTTAATTTAATTTTAATTTAATTTTAATTTAATTTTAATTTAATTTTAATTTAATTTTAATTTAATTTTAATTTAATTTTAATTTATTATTAATTTAATTTTAATTTAATTTTAATATAATTTTAATATAATTTTAATTTAATTTTAAATTAATTTAATATTGATATAATTTTCATTTAATTTTAATTTAATATTGATTAAATTTAAATTTAAATTTAATTTAATTTTAGTTTAATTTTAATGTAATTTTAATTTAATTTAAATTTAATTTTAATTTAATTTTAATTTAATTTTAATTTAATTTTAATTTTAATTTTAATTTTAATTTTAATTTTAATTTTAATTTTAATTCTAATTTTAATTTTAATTTTAATTTTAATTTTAACTTTAATTTTAATTTTAATTTTAATTTTAATTTTAATTTTAATTTTAATTTTAATTTTAATTTTAATTTTAATTTTAATTTTAATTTTAATTTTAATTTTAATTTTAATTTTAATTTTAATTTTAATTTTAATTTTAATTTTAATTTTAATTTTAATTTTAATTTTAATTTTAATTTTAATTTTAATTTTAATTTTAATTTTAATTTTAATTTTAATTTTAATTTTAATTTTAATTTTAATTTTAATTTTAATTTTAATTTTAATTTTAATTTTAATTTTAATTTTAATTTTAATTTTAATTTTAATTTTAATTTTAATTTTAATTTTAATTTTAATTTTAATTTTAATTTTAATTTTAATTTTAATTTTAATTTTAATTTTAATTTTAATTTTAATTTTAATTTTAATTTTAATTTTAATTTTAATTTTAATTTTAATTTTAATTTTAATTTTAATTTTAATTTTAATTTTAATTTTAATTTTAATTTTAATTTTAATTTTAATTTTAATTTTAATTTTAATTTTAATTTTAATTTTAATTTTAATTTTAATTTTAATTTTAATTTTAATTTTAATTTTAATTTTAATTTTAATTTTAATTTTAATTTTAATTTTAATTTTAATTTTAATTTTAATTTTAATTTTAATTTTAATTTTAATTTTAATTTTAATTTTAATTTTAATTTTAATTTTAATTTTAATTTTAATTTTAATTTTAATTTTAATTTTAATTTTAATTTTAATTTTAATTTTAATTTTAATTTTAATTTTAATTTTAATTTTAATTTTAATTTTAATTTTAATTTTAATTTTAATTTTAATTTTAATTTTAATTTTAATTTTAATTTTAATTTTAATTTTAATTTTAATTTTAATTTTAATTTTAATTTTAATTTTAATTTTAATTTTAATTTTAATTTTAATTTTAATTTTAATTTTAATTTTAATTTTAATTTTAATTTTAATTTTAATTTTAATTTTAATTTTAATTTTAATTTTAATTTTAATTTTAATTTTAATTTTAATTTTAATTTTAATTTTAATTTTAATTTTAATTTTAATTTTAATTTTAATTTTAATTTTAATTTTAATTTTAATTTTAATTTTAATTTTAATTTTAATTTTAATTTTAATTTTAATTTTAATTTTAATTTTAATTTTAATTTTAATTTTAATTTTAATTTTAATTTTAATTTTAATTTTAATTTTAATTTTAATTTTAATTTTAATTTTAATTTTAATTTTAATTTTAATTTTAATTTTAATTTTAATTTTAATTTTAATTTTAATTTTAATTTTAATTTTAATTTTAATTTTAATTTTAATTTTAATTTTAATTTTAATTTTAATTTTAATTTTAATTTTAATTTTAATTTTAATTTTAATTTTAATTTTAATTTTAATTTTAATTTTAATTTTAATTTTAATTTTAATTTTAATTTTAATTTTAATTTTAATTTTAATTTTAATTTTAATTTTAATTTTAATTTTAATTTTAATTTTAATTTTAATTTTAATTTTAATTTTAATTTTAATTTTAATTTTAATTTTAATTTTAATTTTAATTTTAATTTTAATTTTAATTTTAATTTTAATTTTAATTTTAATTTTAATTTTAATTTTAATTTTAATTTTAATTTTAATTTTAATTTTAATTTTAATTTTAATTTTAATTTTAATTTTAATTTTAATTTTAATTTTAATTTTAATTTTAATTTTAATTTTAATTTTAATTTTAATTTTAATTTTAATTTTAATTTTAATTTTAATTTTAATTTTAATTTTAATTTTAATTTTAATTTTAATTTTAATTTTAATTTTAATTTTAATTTTAATTTTAATTTTAATTTTAATTTTAATTTTAATTTTAATTTTAATTTTAATTTTAATTTTAATTTTAATTTTAATTTTAATTTTAATTTTAATTTTAATTTTAATTTTAATTTTAATTTTAATTTTAATTTTAATTTTAATTTTAATTTTAATTTTAATTTTAATTTTAATTTTAATTTTAATTTAATTTTAATTTGATTTTAATTTAACTAATTGGCAAATAATTAAATATAATCTCGAAACTAAGCTTGGATTGTAAATTTTTGAGTCATTATTAAAATCATATAGTGTTAACAAATTTAGCTCTGGGCTTCGGTGTCGAATATAGAACGATTGCAAGGAAGCATTAGAATTACGAGCTTTCTGTTAGTAGAAAGTAAAATCATGAGACATGGTTAAAGCTTCATTATAAAGTAGGAAACTCAAGGAAACTCATCCGAATTAGAGGAAAATATAAGTAAGTATAATATAAATAAATGAAAAAACATATATTATGACGGAGCCTGGCTTTAACTTAAGACGTACTCAATTTCTTCTCAGTAGCAGTAGAATGTTCATATCAAGGCTTACGGCTGCATGAACGGGTTACTTGCAGATCGGTAAATACATAGAAAGAATAAGACTTTAGCACAACAATAACTGTCGCACCTGCGGACCACTTGAAGAAGAGGAGATAATGCAGGGTGGGCTAAAAGTCACCATGGGGTTTAAAAATTTAATAACTTTTTCGCTTATTAATATTTTTTTTTTTTCAGATTTTATAAATAACGCCTTAAGAATAAATAATGGAATAATTTTTGTCTGCCTAGCACATTCAGTCTCTGCAGACAGTCCCATACTAACTTAGAGTTTACTACATAAGGGCCTAGTGCTCGAATAACAGCTTGAATATCTGATAATATGGTTATGTCCCGTCTTTTTTACTTTCTATTTAAGTTAATCTGTGCACATCTATCGATGGCATAAATTTCCGCCTGGTAAATACTTGTGTGTATTCCCATTGATTCGCAGTATTTGGTTCTATGCCCAAAGACTCCCTCCCCTGTTCCATTTGATTGTATCTTGCTTTAGAGAATATGCTGTACTCAAACTACTCCATTCCTTCTTATTACTAAGTTTTAAAACAAAGTTTTTCTGGATATCGTATTTCTTCTCAATCCTGTCCATTGGATAATGTAGGATTGCCGTTGCGAGGGCTTTCTTTTGCACCATTATATGTAGTGGGCTTTGGTCCTAGAGTACTTCCAGTGATGCCGTCGGGCACGTTCTCATTGCACTCGTTATCCCAATACACGCTAGTCTTTGTATCCTGCTTAACTCCATTTGAGTTGATTATAACTCTGTCATTTTGGCACATGCAATAGTTGGGTTTACATCCCCAGGATCTACCCGCTACCCTTCTACATATCCTTGTAGCACGCATGGTTTTTTCTGTAATATGGTTGAAATGTGCCTTCAATGTCAACTTGCTGTCTAGGACTATGCCCGGATATTCACCTCTGTCTTTGGTTCGACGACTTCTCCTAGAATTTGAGTTGCCCTCCATCTTGGACGTCTCCTTCTCCTCGCACAATATCACAAAAGGTTTCTTCGAATTTTCATCTTGCTATTATGGCTATGTCATAGCCTTGACGTGCTATACCTGCTTCCGACAGTTCCATTAATAGTTCGCCAATAACCAGACTCCACTTTAAGAGCGAAAGGACCCCTCTCTGCAGACATCCTCTGGTTGCATTGACGGTTGTGCTTTCCCCTTCTGCTGATGTTTCTGCCGATCTCGTGTTGGGAACTTCTACCATCCATCTTGATGTCTCTAACTCTACTCCTCTTTGGTTAAATGCCCTTTCTATTACATCATGTGAAGTGTTATCAAAGGCTCCTTCTATATCTAGGAAGGCACAAACGGCCATTTCCATCTCATCTAGTGATTTTTTAATGGTTCCCACTAGGTTGGTAAGAGCGGTCTCTGTTGATCTGCCCGTCTATACGCATGCTGGTTTGGATGTATAGGCATCTGTTGTAATATCCCATATCTCAGGTAGTTCTCCACGGCTTTTTCAAGTGTCTTCAACATGAAAGATGTTAGGCTTATTGGTCTGAAGGATTTAGGATGTGCAGTGTCTTTCTTTCCCACTTTGGGTGTGAACACCACTTTTGTCCTCATCCATACCTCTAGTATGTACCGCAAGGCCAACCTACTACTCCCAATATTTATTAAGAATGGTAATATATCTTTTAAGCCCTTTTGTAATAGGGCAGGAAAAATACCATCCGTTCCGGGGGACTTGTAGGGTTGAAAGATGCCTAAAACCCATTCTAGTCTTTCCCTTGAACAAACTTCGGTTGTTATTTGCCTATTTTCCCGACAAGGGGTTTCTTGGACTGCAACTGGACCGTTCGTTATCTACTACCACACTTCCTGGAATGTTTGTCTTTAATAACAACTCCGCCCTTTCTCGGCCATTTTTTGTGTAACTACCATCTTCTTTCTTAAGGGACATTGTTAGTTCTGGCCCGCATTTCGCCAATTTTTTGTATAGCTTTCCTGTTTCTGGAGGAGGCTCCATATTTTCACAGAATTTTCTAAAGCTAATTCTTTTAGCTTTCCTAATTTCTTTTTGATATTCAGTTAGTTTGGCCATATAAAGCTCCCACTGCCCAGTTAGCTTTGCCCTATTGCCCCACTGAACTTCGGTTCTGAGTGTGGAGAGATTATCGTTCCACCACACTGCGTTTTTCTCCTTGCGCCTCGGTTTCTCGGGGCAACTAGGCATCCAGCAGGGTCCCCTTCAGTTGGGTCACACTGTCATCGAACTCACACTGATTCCGTATGCGTTTGCTCAACGTTACGCCTTGTATATTTGTGGCCTAGGGTTTCAATGTACTTCTCCCAATGTATTTTCCTGGGATTTCTATAGGAAGTTGCCTGAGTACGTAGGCCCTCTAGCAAAAACTCAATCGATGATTCCTCATCGGCTGCCTTCCAATTCCTCGTAATCCTAGCTAAGCTTGGACTGGCTACCGTAATGCCTAAGACCTCCTCTCTTACCCTTGTAACGAGTGTAGGTCGATTCCCCTCATTTAGTACTTCTAGGTTAGATGTTATTAAAAATTCTAATAGGTACTCACCCCGATGGTTTGTGTTTGTGCTGCCCCATGCTGAATTATGCACGTTGGCATCGCATACCAGTAAGAGCTGTAGAGCTGGGCTGCTCTATTTTCCTTTTCCCCTCGCTATTCCATGCACAGGAACCTCGCCAAACATGTAGCTGATTGTATTGCCTGATCTCTTGATAGCTTCTAGCGATTGTCCGTCAATGCCTATCGTCATCAGCCGGCCATTGTCTTCTGCCCTGGTTCTTATAACCTTCCACAGGGGCGTGTTAATGCCTTCATTCTGTGCACTTATCAGAGCTATTATCTGCTCCGTTGCTTGGCCTGCGCATCTGGGATTGAAGATGGTGACCGTATGTGCGCTAGGTACCTCATCTCCTGTACACGTGATTAGCGGTGCCGTGTCCCACGTCGAAAATTTGGGGGCGGTTTGCCTGAGCCAGTTAGCCGTCTCGGCGTCTTTACAGTCGACGAGTATATGCCCCGGTCGGAAGTGAATGCCCTCAAACTTAAGGTTGTGGTATCATCTTTTGGCAACGCCTGTCAGGACGGATTCTTCTATTACCGTCAGCTCCTGAGTGGTTAGTGACCTCAGGGCAGCCGTTCAGTAGCACTGCCATCCTAACCGCCTTAGAGACATTCGCGTAGCTTTTGCTCGCTGTTCTCTCTGTCATTGCGGTGTTTTTAAAAATTAAAAATTAAAAATTAAAAATTAAAAATTAAAAATTAAAAATTAAAAATTAAACATTAAAAATTAAAAATTAAAATTAAAAATTAAAAATTAAAAATTAAAAATTAAAAATTAAAAATTAAAAATTAAAAATTAAAAATTAGAAATTAAATATTAAAAATTAAAAATTAAAAATTAAAAATTAAAAATTAAAAATTAAAAATTAAAAATTAAAAATTAAAAATTAAAAATTAAAAATTAAAAATTAAAAATTAAAAATTAAAAATTAAAAATTAAAAATTAAAAATTAAAAATTAAAAATTAAAAATTAAAAATTAAAAATTAAAAATTAAAAATTAAAAATTAAAAATTAAAAATTAAAAATTAAAAATTAAAAATTAAAAATTAAAAATTAAAAATTAAAAATTAAAAATTAAAAATTAAAAATTAAAAATTAAAAATTAAAAATTAAAAATTAAAAATTAAAAATTAAAAATTAAAAATTAAAAATTAAAAATTAAAAATTAAAAATTAAAAATTAAAAATTAAAAATTAAAAATTAAAAATTAAAAATTAAAAATTAAAAATTAAAAATTAAAAATTAAAAATTAAAAATTAAAAATTAAAAATTAAAAATTAAAAATTAAAAATTAAAAATTAAAAATTAAAAATTAAAAATTAAAAATTAAAAATTAAAAATTAAAAATTAAAAATTAAAAATTAAAAATTAAAAATTAAAAATTAAAAATTAAAAATTAAAAATTAAAAATTAAAAATTAAAAATTAAAAATTAAAAATTAAAAATTAAAAATTAAAAATTAAAAATTAAAAATTAAAAATTAAAAATTAAAAATTAAAAATTAAAAATTAAAAATTAAAAATTAAAAATTAAAAATTAAAAATTAAAAATTAAAAATTAAAAATTAAAAATTAAAAATTAAAAATTAAAAATTAAAAATTAAAAATTAAAAATTAAAAATTAAAAATTAAAAATTAAAAATTAAAAATTAAAAATTAAAAATTAAAAATTAAAAATTAAAAATTAAAAATTAAAAATTAAAAATTGAAAATTAAAATTTAAAAACTAAAAATTAATAATTAAAAGTTAAAAATTAAAAATTGAAAATTAAAATTTAAAAACTAAAAATTAATAATTAAAAGTTAAAAATTTTAGTTTCATTCTTTAGTTTCTTACCTGTTTTTATTATTTTTGTTTCTTTGTATTAAATAAAGTTATTTTAAAATTTCCTTTTTTAAATATTATTAATTTGTAGCCAAGAATCTTCGATTTTTTTAATTATCGTATGACTACTAAGGTCTCAAAACAGGGTTATAAGGATCAATCTTTGGGTATTATTACGATGCCGGCTGCGTTAAATAATGAATTACATTGCTGTTCCATGAAGTACTTAGGAGTTTTCTACTCTAGTAAAAGAAAAATAATGAAATTTTGAAATAGTAATACATTCTTTTCAAGCATCATTGTTTTTTATAACATAAACTGGCCAACAAGAAAGCCAATTAACTTTAAATTTAATTGGTGTTCGGATTTAATGTTTCAGTATCGGCAACAGTTTCAGAGTGGTAGCCGTACCTTATATTCGGTGTAGGGTATCAAAAATTCAGCACAGCCGAATCTAACACTCTTACTTCTTTTATGTCGATTATTGTAAACTGACCCTTTCCCGAATATAATGGAAAAGGGTATTGTGTAATCTTGATTAAATTATTTACGACCCCGCATGAATATCTTAGCAATCTATCCTATGAACCCACATAACTGAAAATCAAAGTCCTCTAAAATGAGAAAGCAAAATAATACAATACAAGAAGATTCCAGCAATCGAGATTCGAGTGCAAATTCTAGCAAATTTTATTTTTTCATTAACTAAAGAGCCTAAAGTTATGCTAATCAATTATAGCCAATTCACAAATCAACACAAAAAAACAAACTCATTTTTATTTCAAACACATTAACAAATTTAATAAACACACACATAGCATTGAATAATTTTGTGTATGTGTTAGTAGCAACTTTAAATGCAATTTACTCAAAATAAAGGGAAAAATTTAAAAATCTGCATATCTGCAAAACGGCTAAAAAGAAATACCTTTCAAATACAATACGTTTGGTCAAAATCGGGATAAAACGGTAGCAAAAAACATCGGTCACAAGAAATCGCCTAGCCTATTAATATTATAGATGTAGAATGTACAAACCATACATCACATATGGCAATTCTTACGAAACTGAGAATAGTGGAAATTAGAGGTATAGCTGCATTAATCTGTGGTTTTCTATAATAACCGCGTATGTCATAGAATCAAAATGTTCAGGGGACCCAAAAAACGTTACATTTGAAATTGTGGGCTCGATATAAAGATTTTAGAGCTTTACCAAAGTTATTTTGCATTATTTTTCATTAATAACAACCTATTTCGCTATGTGTCGTTTTCTGAGAAAATAATTTGTCAGCGATCAAACGTAGGTTGACATACGTCGATGGTGCTGCAAATTAGTTTAATAAACATTTAAGTTACGTCGCTATTTAAAGAAAAAGCTCACAAACGGTCAATATTTAAAAAAAAAAAAAAATTAACACATGTAAAGAGCGTTAAAAATTAATATAGTTGGCACCGTTAACTCAAAACTGACAAAAATGGACATACGCGGTTATTCCAGAAAACCACAGATATTTGGCATCGTTATCTCAAAAGTGACAAAAAATTGAAATACGCGGTTATTCCAGAAAACCACAGAAATATTCTAAATTCAAAAATAACCATTGTATGTTTGACAGTCTTGTATCTTCTGAGATTAATACGAAGTAAAAGCTGTGTGCTATAAAATAAATTCTTAACTACACTGCTCATAGGGCTGACTTTAGGTGAACAATGAAATTCCATAAAATTGGATTTGCGGAATGAACCTTCTGATTAAGAAACTTTAAATAGATCGCAAAGGTAATAAATAAAGGCCGCTACTAAAATTGACTTAAGAACTGTTTCGAAGCTTCGCAAAAGATTTTGCCTCGAAGGGGAATTAATTAGAAGACGATTAAATTAATTTGGAGGACTTTGATCACAAAAGTCATCTTCGTATTTGAGTACAGTTGTATTTTACTCAAATTGGGACTATCTATATTTTAAGAACTTAAAAGTGACCTAATAAGGTATGGTTAGGATGAAAAATTTTTGGACCAATGCTACATATAATTATCCCATCCGATAGAAATTATATATAACACATCTCTTGGCAATAATCACATGATAATCTAACTCAAATTTCGTTATGTTTTCTTGATGTCTTTTTCTTAAGCGTAACTGTAAAAAAGGGTAAAAAATGATCTGCTTAGATAAACTCTAACTCTATTATTTATTTTTTTTATTTTCTATTTATGCGTTATATCTTTAACACTTGGAAAAAAGTTCATAGAATTATTTTAAATTGTATATTAACACTGTGCAATACTGTTTCTGGTTAGATTTTTTAGTAAAACCCAGTCTCATTTTATGGTCACTTAAATTCTTAAGTTGTTTGGCCAATATGATATACTCCTAAGTCAATTCCACTAATATTGTTCTGAGCTTATTGTTGAATTTAAATATCTTTCACGGGAAAGTTTCTTGAAGATTCTAACATTATTTTCAAACTTACATTCGGCTAACACAAAAATCATCCATTCTAAAGGTTAGGTTTCTGAATTTGTATCATAGTATAATAATCTTTACAATAAAAAGCATTTGAGGATTTTTTCACTATTGATTTTTTAATTTATCAATTACTGAAGAATACCATTTATCCGAATTATACAATATTAAGTCCATGTAAAATAATCAAATACTTAGATAATACGATATCTAATTTATAATATTAATAAGTTAGTTTTCTCCCGATTTTGGCCAACTACATCTCACTTGAAAGGTATTTTTTTTCAGCTGTTCACTAGATTTATAGATTTTTAGATTTTTCAATTTTTTTTTTTTTTTGAGTTATGCTCATTTCAAATTTTTACTAACACATACATAAAATTATACAATACCATGTGTATGTTTATCAAATTTATTAAGTTGTTTGTTTTCTTCATTCACATTAATAATTGTGCTGAATAGAAAAATAATTTTGGACATAAACCAATAACATTGAAAAACAAATTTGGACATAAACTAATAAGACAATCGATATTTAAGAAGTGCTGAATTGTGAATTGTCTAACATTGATTAGCATACCTTTAGGGTCTTATAAAATAATTTATTAAATGAAAAAATAAAAAGTCCTAGAATTTGCACTCGAATTCCGAGGGCTGGGATCTAGTAAATATGAAATCATTATTTCTGTTTCTTATTAAAATTATGAAAAAAGTTTATTTCAAAAATGAAAAAAAATATAAGATTTTTTAAGTTTAATTTGGAATAAATTTTTCATTTCTACCATACCAATTCTTGGAGGCATTTAAAAGTTTATCTTATTAGGGACTTTGAAGTTACTGATATTTTTATTCCGTTAAAGCAACCCTTTTATGTTTGAAAATAAATTGTGTGCATCTTTGCCTAAAGTTTCTGTGAAATATTTTTAATTAAAATTTGGTCAAAACAGATTAAAGTCTGGCCGATAACGGGTAAAGGTTATGGACTTTTTTACAAACGTGTTTTTTAACTTCAAAATGTAATAACGTCATACCCTGCAGTTAACAAAATTGACAATCTTATCTTTTGTTAGTTTTTATTTACTACTTACTTTACTGTTTTCTTATCCCACAAAGAATTTTCATTTTCTTTACTTACTAACGTTACTTAAGGTTTTTGCGGTGAATCAATTTCTGGTGAATATAAGCAACAACAAATAAGAAGAAAACATTTTCCAATTATAAATCAATTTTCGATTAAAATAACTTTTTATATCTGTACGAGTATTTTTCTACTACGCACTTTTCTTATTTGAACTTTTTTTTAAAGAAAATAAGTAAGTGAAAACAAAATTAGTTGGTCAAACCGACCATATCATATACTACCCAATACCTAATACGACGAAGACAATTTCTGAATGGATTTAGCGATGTCCGTTCATCCGTCTGTCCATTTGTGTATCTTTGTAAATCTTGTAATCAAATTATACATATAAGCTTGTGTCTGCCTTATGATGAACTCAATTGAAATTGGTCAAAATCAGTGTATGTTCAGATCTAGTCCTCACACAAATGACCCCTATGACCATCAGTCTAGACCGACTATAAAGATTCATATTATTTGAATATTTACGTGCACATAGCGACGAACGAACCGAAATTTTACAACGTCAAATTCATATGCACGAACTTTGCAGCAGACTGGTGTAGGGTATCATAAAAAAGATGCCTTAATCTTCTTTCAATTCTAAGTTGTTAGAGAAAAAGTTAACACTCTATTGTTTCATGTGTGAAAAAGATAGATAACAAAAAAAAAACAAACAAACAAAACAAAAACAAAAACAACCATAACACCAACCTATGATTGCGTTTACATACACCGAAATCTTTCCTCGACTGGAACCTGATACTGGTCAGCGGATATTTTAAGATATCGCTGAAATTCTCATGTTTCTTAGCACTAAAATCTTGTAACTATTTTGAAAAACTCACAGGTTGAATTCTTAAAACAAAAAGATTTTCGGAAAATGAACTTTTCACAAACGTATATCCTTTAAATATTAAATAAAATATCATATGAAGTAGTAAATGGACAAAAATATTGATGTGTTATGAATTTGTTTCATGCAGATATCAAATCATTCATATCGGATGTAACTTCTATAAGGATATCTGGTCAAAAAAAGGCCTATGATGACCAAATTTATTAAGGTGAATTATATCTTAGAAGCATAAACAAACCAAATTTGAGTAAAATCTATGATATCGTATGCAGTTTATGGATATAATAATCATTTATAAACCAATTTGGCCCAGACATACATAAATGACAATATAGATTTAAATTAATTTAAGTTTGATTTTCACTAATTGTGCCATTGAGTAAATTAATTTTCCTAAAAATATTACAGAATTTAATAAAACCACGTTCAACATTAATATTATGTCAGCTTGTAGCCTCTTATGAATTAACAACTTCGAAAGCAGTGCAAATCTACTAGATTTTGAGACAATCTAGATAGAGTAAAATAATATAAGGTCTTAAAGAACAATTGTGATTGGGTTGGTAAGTAAGTGAGTGTGTGCATGTGAATTAATGAATGAGTGGTTGAGGTTTTATTGTTTAAAAAGAAAATGGAAAACTTTTTCATTTAAGTTTTATAATTTCGTTGAATTTACGTTGATGGAATGTTTAGAAAACTAATGTTCATCTGATGATAATCATATTTGTAAATATGTAAGTAGTCGGATGTCTGAGTGTGTGGTTGGAAACAGAAAAGTTTTCCAATATATTTTTATTTATAAAAAATCAGTAAACATGATGGAAAACTATTTTTGACTACTCAGAAATTTTTTACGAGATCTTCAAACAATAATCTGCAAAGAACGTTATTGTATTAAATATATCAAACCGTACTAGGTGTAAGTAAATTCAAGATTAAAGCCAATACGTAACAATAAATAATAATATTTTATTATTAATATCCAGTGAAATAAAGTATTTAAAAAAACCATACTTTAAATTAAATTATAAAATAAATAAATATATTTTAGACAATACTGTTAATGTATGCTTGTATTATATACTTAGTAAGAGAAATGACTTAAGGTGGTATCCGACAGTGGTTCCAGTAAAAAAAGTGGTAATAAATATAGAACTTCTAAACTATTACTCAGATAAGAATACTATAATTGTAGTCAAGGATATTAGATTTGGAGAAAATCTCTTACAACTCAGAATGTGTTGCAGGAAAGAGTTTTAGAGCATGTAACATTTTTTTATATGAAATGATTTTTATTTTTTTACTTTTTGCAATCTAAATCAAAAGATTATAAAGAGATTAGAAAATTATAATCAGTTATACCAACTATATGAGGGCTATTACTAAGAATTGTCCATGTACCAATACAAAAGCAATGTTTATACCCTATACCACTATGTGGTTTGGGTATAATGACTTTGTGCTGCTGTTTGTAACTACCAAAAATATTTGACCTAGGCCCATCTTTTATTATACCGATCGAATCAGAATCACTATCTGATTCGATTTAACGATGTCCGTCCGTCCGTCCGTCCGTCCGTCCGCCCGTCTGTGTGTCCATGTAAAGCTTGTAATCAAACTGCAGGTCGCAAATATCAATATGTTTTGATGAAATTTGGTATATAAGCTTTTATCGGCCATAGGATGAACGCTATTGAAATTGGTTAGAATCGGTCCATGTTCAGACCTAGCCCCCATACAAATGACCCCTATGAAATCGACTTAAATTGCCGTAAGATCCAAATTATCATATAGATCTCGGTCAAATTGGGTTTGTATGTGTTTATTACACCCATTAATCAGTAGTCCAAAAATGATCCCTATGGGACAACTCTTAGTCATAGGCCCCATATAGAGCTGCTTCCCGATCTTCACTTAAATCTATCAAAAAACAAAAATATTGCACTGATTCTTCTCAAATTTTGTTTGTAAAAATTTTTACAAAATACAAGAGACCTTACCAAACATGGTCAGGATCGGTCCATTTTTGGGCCCAGTCCCCATATAGATATAGCATCCGATATGAACTTTTTCATATCTGCAGCCAAAAAAATTAAGAAAAATCCCACTCAAATTTTGTTTATGCTTATTTTCTATATCCAGTTAGTTCGGCCTGAGAGATAGGGTCTCTAAACGCATGGTATAGGGTATCGTATAGTCGGTCTTGACCGACTATAATTTTCTTACTTGTTTTATTTGTTTTCTTTTTCATCATAACCAACAGATATATATATAATCTTCATTGAAGTAACTAAGAACATATTTTTTTCTGTAAATCGAAAACTACTTTTATATTAACTATATTAGAGAGCACATTTTACCGACTTTGTATATATTGTATGATATATTATTGTTAAATATAATTTATTACACTTTAAGTTGTTATGAATTACAAATTAATGAACGTTAAAAAACTAAGAATTGTCCTTAAGGGTATATTTTTGGACTAATGATTAATGGATGTAAGGAACACACACAAATTCAAATTTGACCGAGCTTTCTATGATAATTTAGATCGTATAGGGACTATGACTATGACTATGTTTCCTCGAAATTCTGAATGACAAATACAAAACTCACCAATTTGGTGTTCGTTTCATTTTATATTTGAGCATTGAATTCCCAGATATTACAGGATTACAAAAATTAATAAACGAATCGAAAAAATTATTTAATCTTACATACTTTTTTAGTATGAAAACAAGTAAGAAAATTATAGTCGGTCTAGACCGACTATACGATACCCTATACCATGCGTTTAGAGACCCTATCTCTTAGGCCCAACTAACTGGACATAGAAAATAAGCAAAAACCAAATTTGAGTGGGAGTTTTATTAATTTTTTTGGCTGCAGATATGAAAAAGTTCATATCGGATGCTATATCTATATAGAGACTTGGGCCAAAAATGGACCGATCCTGATCATGTTTGGTAAAGTCTCTTGTATTTTGCAAAAATATATACAAACAAAATTTGAGAAGAATCAGTGCAATATTTTTGTTTTTTAATAGATTTAAGTGAAGATCGGGAAGCAGCTCTATATAGGGTCAAAGGGATCATTTTTGGACTACTCATTAATGGATGTAATGAACGCATACAAACCCAATTTGAGTAATTGGATCTTATGGCAATTTATGTCGATTTCATATGGGTAATTTGTATGGGGGCTAGGTCTGAACATGGACGGATTCTCACCAATTTCAACAGCGTTCATCCCATGGTCGATAAAAGCTTATGTACCAAATTTCATCAAAATACATTCATATTTGCGACCTGCAGTTTGATTACAAGCTTTACATGGACACACAGGCGGACGGACGGACGGACGGACGGACATTGTTAAATCAACTCAGAAAGTGATTCTGATTCGATCGGTATAATTAAAGATGGGTCTAGGTCAAATATTTTTGGTTGTTACAAACAGCAGCACAAAGTCATTATACCCAAACCACATAGTGGTATAGGGTATAACAAGCGCAAAATTTTATACAAAAAACTTGTGTGCAAATATAGATCGGTGTTTAACCTTTTAAGAACAATTCCCGAATGTTTAAAGTTTACGATTTAGTAAAATATGCACGCTGTAACAAGCTTGGTATATATTTTGCTTTTGACGTTTAGAATTAGAAGACCTTTAAATATAGCAAATAATGAGTAATTGGTAAGTATGCTAACTAATCTAATCGATAAAAAATTGAGTGACAGTGGCGGTAAAACCTAGTATGCCAAATTTTATCAAAATCTTATATATATATATATATAAATTGCGTGACAGATTCATTTTCGCCCAGCCCAAACCCCTAGACCCACCAACTTCGAATTTGGACTGTAGTTTCCTCTCTCAGCGTGAAGAACCACTAAGAAAATTCAGCCATTTAAGGGGAAAAACGCCAAAAAAAAAAAAAAAGTAAAAATGATAAATTTTTGCATCTTCTTAACATATTAATTGGTTTCTTATTAATGTTCCAAAATGACGTTTCTTGTAATGATAAGCTGTATAAAGCGGGAAGATATTCCGAACTCTATTATTAAAAATTCATCAAATCCATGTAACGCAGATTGGCATAAGAGATAAAAAATAAAGGTTTTTTTAAAAACTGTTACTATGTTCCTATTTTTTGAAGATTTTATAAATAAAAGTCAATTTTTAAAATTTTAAAATATGCGCTTTTCTAATAAGAATATTATATATATAACTTTATTAGGAATCAAAAATATTGTTGCCATGTAAATAAAAACGTTTCTGGCAATATATGTATCCAATTGGAAGTAAAAATAGTAATTAAATTCATTATGAGTTCTGATGAGAAATATTTCACCACAGCGGGGGTATTCAAAAATGTATGAATTCAAAAACAAAATTATCACATTCTAAATGAGAATAATAAAAAGGAAATAAAATTCCTCTAAAGTGGGTGTCTGTTTCACTAACAGCGTAAATACTACAAGGACAATAATCACTTTACTTGAAAATTTTATGATTTTTCTGAAAAGACTGTCACAGCAGTTCATCACAAATTCACAAGAACGTAATGGAAGAGCACATCTCAATATTGTATTTTAATGAAGATGACGCATAAATGAACGTGAAACATAGGTATAAATATTCTGATATATCATTTAATAAAATTTTGTGCATTATTCTTGCTTTTCTTTTGCTTAAAAACGTAAAAAGACAAAGATGATACATTAAAAATCTTGACTTTTTAATTGATTTTTAATAAAGAGCATGCGAGGTCTGTGCTGAAGGCTTCATCATTGCATTAGGCGCTTGTTTTAATTCTACTGCGTCTGGGCTATAAAGCATGAATTATGAACGTTGTGAAAATTATAATGATTTTGTTAAATTTTATATTTTTAATGTTTGACATTTTATGACACTAAAGGTGGACGTAAGACATGACAATAACAAAATTAACGTTAACGAGAACTTGAAGAAATATTCATTAAGGTGACTTTTTGTCGTTGGTATGATGAAACTAAAGATTCATTTACATTTCTATTTGAAACTTAACATAAATAACGTATATGTAGTACTTATAATGTTGTCCAATGCTAAGGCAAAAGAGATCATATAAATTTTAGACCCATAACAAAACATAATGCCAAATCATATGCAGCACATGCTACGTAAACACTGTATGAGTACATCAAATACTTACGATCACATACTGCGGCGAACGTCCCATTAACCATGCATTCACTTTACTAAGGTATAAAGAGATCTTAGTATAAGGTTGCCAAATATTTTTGTAGATAAAATGACTATTTGTTCAGACTATGAAACAATTTATCTATATTATTGCAAATTCAGACATCTCATTTGCAATTCTCAGCGATTCACGTCATAATTATTAACATAGCCGAAATCGTCCCATTAACCATAATGCACAGCATTTAGGCCATAATTCAAAGACACTCGATTTATCTTAATTGAGTTACTTTAGGAAATGTTTGTTTGTTTGTTTGTTTGACAGCTATACAAATTTTTATTTTTCAACGGATTTCCCTGAAATTTGGTACACACGATTTCCGTACTCCGGGAAAGGTCGCCATATGATTCTTACCGGCCACGCCTACTTTTACGCCCACTTTTTGTATACAATTCGTTTTCAGTTTTTTGGTATATTTGTTCGTTATATAAATTTTTATTTTTCAACGGATTTCTCTGAAATTTGGTATGCACGATCTCCCTACTCCAGGGAAGGTCGCCACATCCTTCGCACCGGTCACGCCTTCTTTTACGCCCACTTTTTGTATACAATTCATATTCTGTTTTTTTGGTACATATGTTCACTACACAATTTTTTTAACTGATTTCTCTGAAATTTGCTACGCACGATCTCTGTACTCCAGGGAGGCCGCCATATGATTCTTGCGGACACGCCAACTTTTACGCCCACTTTTTGTATAGAATTCATTTTCTGTTTTTTGGTATATTTGTTCACTATACAAATTTTTATTTTTCAACGGATTTCTCTGAAATTTGGTACGCACCATCTGTACTCCAGGAAAGATCACCATATGCTTCGTACCAGCCACGCCTACTTTACGCCCACTTTTTGTATTCAATTCATTTTCTGTTTTTTGGTACATTTGTTCGCTACACAATTTATTTTAACTGATTTCTCTGAAATTTGCTACGCACGATCTCTGTACTCCAGGGAGGTCGCCATAATATTATTCAAAAATTCACTTTCTGTTTTTTGGTATATATGTATGTTCACTATAGAAATTTTTATTTTTCAAGAGATATCTCTGATATTTGGTACACACGATCTCTATACTCCAGGGAAGGTCACCATATGTTTCTTACAGGCAACTCCTACTTTTCTATGTATATAAAATTTATTTTTTTCCTTTTATTTGTTTCTTTGATTGATTGCTATACAAACTTTTATTTTTCAAAGGCTTTCTCTGAAATTTGGAAAACGTGATCTCTCTACTCCAGCAAAGGTCGCATTATATATTTATAAAATTAATTTTTTGTTTTTTTTTGTAAATTTGTTCGTTATAGTAATTTTTATCTTTCAACGGCTTTCTCCGAATTTTAGTACATATTCCAGAAGGTCGCCATATGATTTTTACCGACCACGCCTACTTTTACGCCCACTTTTCATATAAAATTAATCTTTTGTTGTGTGGTATATTTCTTCCCCTATACAAGTTTGTATTTTTGAACGGATTTCTCTGTGGCTGCCCAACGAGCGGAAGCAATGCGCGGACGAGAACGTCGCGGAACACAGCTTAGCTAAAATATCGCAATGACCTGCAAAATATATTTTAGCGATTAAAATAAGTTAACGAGAACTGCACGGCAGCACGGGTAGTAGCTGCCAAACGCGAGGAAGCGGCGCGCGGACGCGACGGATGCGGACGCAACGCACTCGCGGAACACAGCTCAGTTAAAATATCGCAATGATTTGAAAAATATATTTTGGCGATTAAAATAAGTTGACGACAACTGCGCGGTAGCACGGGTGTAACTGCCAAACGCGCGAACGCGGAAGCGACTCGCTCGGGGAATACACCTCAGTGAAAAGGCTTATGATGAACTGTATCTACGTTTGTGCAATAATTACAATACATATACTATAAGCAGTTGCTTAAAACAACCTTGCGGCACAATTTTAAACATCGCATTAGTTTTTCATTTCTGAATCTTCTATGAATTTGACTTCTCTGCTCAATGATGAGCACTTATTGAATGAAATAATTCAATTTTAAAAAGTTCTGATTCCTTTAATTTGCAACCGATTCCATTATATTTGATATTTATAAATAAACCAAAAAAAAAACTTAAAGCGGTTTCGCAGCTTCTTTTTGAAGCATTTTTGCTACAGCATATTATAAAAACAAGTAAGAAAATTATAGTCGGTCTAGCCGACTATACGATACCCTATACCATGCGTTTAGAGACCCTATCTCTCAGGCCCAACTAACTGGATATAGAAAATAATCATAAACCAAATTTGATTGGGATTTTTATTAATTTTTTTTGGCTGCAGATATGAAAAAGTTCATATCGGTTTGGTAAAGTCTCTTGTATTTTGCAAAAATATATACAAACAAAATTTGAGAAGAATCAGTGCAATATTTTTGTTTTTTGATAGATTTAAGTGAAGATCGGGAGGCAGCTCTATATGGGGCCTATGACTAAGAGTTGTCCAATAGGTATCATTTCTTGACTACTAATTAATGGATGTAATATATACATACAAACCCAAGATTTGTATGATAATTTGGATCTTATGGCAATATACGTTGATTTCATAGGGGTCATTTGTATGGGGGCTAGGTCTGAACATGGACCGATTCTCACCAATTTCAATACCGTTCATCACATGGCCGATAAAAGATAAAACACCAAATTTCATCACAATATATTCATATTTGCGACCTGCAGTTTGATTACAAACTTTACGTGGACACACAGACGGACGGACGGACGGAAATCGAATCAGATAGTGATTCTGATTCGATCGGTATAATTAAAGATGGGTGTAGGTGAAATATTTTTGGTTGTTACAAACAGCAGCACAAAGTCATTATACCCAAACCACATAGTGGTATAGGGTATAAAAACTTCTAAATTAAAAAACAAGTAAGAAAATTATAGTCGGTCTAGACCGACTATACGATACCCTATACCATGCGTTTAGAAACCCTATCTCTTAGGCCCAACTAACTGGACATTGAAAATAAGTGTTAACGTACCGTCTAATCGGCGCTTTGGTGTCATACGACAAACTATAGGATTTGCCAACTGACTAACCAGAGCAACGAGTTGGTAATTCGGTTTGGCCGCCCACGAAGCGGTTTTTTCCGCCGCCGGCATATAAACGAGATGACATTGTTTTCTAACACATTTTTGCTTCTATTCATCTGATTTGTGCATCATAAAAAAGCATCACTATCAAAAGGCGAACATCAGCCTCTTCATTTTTTTACCCTTTTTAATGAACCACAAGGATTCTTTGTAAAGTTATTTTAAAGTATAAATTCAAATAAAACAAGTTTATATCCAGCTGCAACCACTGTGTTTTTATATAAGCATCGATCATCAACGACAGACAATACAAGTGGCCAACGCACAGCAGGCAGTCGAACTACCACAACCCTTTTTTTTTTGGACAACAGCTTGTGGAGCAAACATTTGGTCCTTCTCCACCTGAACCAGGAGGTAAAAAAAGAAGAGTAAAGGTACGTAACCTGTGATTTTTTAAAATAAAACGTGAAATAAGGATGTTAGTGGCTCATAAAATCTGAAGGTTAAATACTTAACGTGACCGAATTACCGCCATTTGCCATTTAGTAGCACATTTATTAAAGATTACGCCATTTTGTTTTTCAATTTAATTTACGGAGCCATCTTTATTTAAAGTGAATTTTAATTTGTCATTAAAACCACGCCAATTACATTTGAGGTTATGTGAAATCTTCTCATAGATTTTTTTTTGATTTTTTGGAGATTTGTAGCCCACGAATAAATTTTTAAAATTTGATTGCGGAACATTTCGTGAATTTCTGATTTTTTTTGGAGATTTTGTAGCCCACGAATAAATTTTTAAAATTTGATTGCGGAACATTTCGTGAATTTCTGATTTTTTTTTGAGATTTTGTAGCCCCTCTACATTTGAAAAGCTGATCTTAGAACAGTTCGTAAATTTTATCGTCATCTTTGAGAAAAATTTAAGGAGATTTTGTGAAACTTTTTTTTTACAAAGTTTTATTAGGCAAATTTATACAGTACAAAGTGGTTCTTTGACATTTTAAATTAATTTGCGGTGACACCAAAACTAATTATGTCAATGTTAGACAAATTTAATGAAACGGCTGATGAGATAGCCAGATTTGAATTACGGCTCAAAGATGAAGATTTTTCAATTTACACTTTAGAAGCCCTGGAATTTGAGAAAGCAGAATTAGCTAGACTATGGGCAAAGTATAAAAATTATTACGAACAATGTTCAGGGGAACCAATAGAAAAAAAGAAAGATATTTTGGCCATCCACACAAAGCACAATCAAATTCACAAAATTCACGTCAGATGTATTAACATAATTGCAAAAGCAACGCGTAGGATATCTAAAGAGCAAGCAACATCTTCAGACACAGTAGTTCACAAACATGGGAGCTCTATACCAGTTCAAGCTTGCGATATCGATGTTTTTGATGGAGATTATGCTGCGTGGCCCACGTTTAGAGATTTATTCACTGCGATTTATATTAACAATGATCGTTTAGGCCCCGTAGAAAAATTATGTTACCTTTTTAAAAAAACAACTGGCGATGCCCGAGAGGTGAATAGAAACATTACCGTGACAGCAGATAATTTTGACATTGCTTGGGAAAATTTAAAGGCACAATATGAAAATAGGCGCGTTTTATTTAATGGGCAACTAAAATTATTATACGGTTTAGCTCCATGTTTGCGGGAAACTGCAACAGAAATTAAAAGACTACAGAGGGAAATAAATAATTGCATGTCGACTTTGAGGTTATATAAAATTGATGTAGATGCATGGGAACCATTATTTGTCTTTCATTGCTCAATCAGGCTACCAGAACAAACTTTAAGCCTATGGGAGCAATCTGTGAAAAATAAGACAGAGATTCCAAAATGGAAGGAATTTGATGATTTCTTAACTGATAGATTTCGTGCACTTGAAAGTTTTTCCAACCTTAGATCCAGTGGTTCCCAAGCAGATTTTCAAGATAGTCAAAATAAAACCAAACCATTTAAAACACATCATACTAAAGTTGATGTAGCTCAATGCAAATTATGCAAAGAAGCCCATGCGATTACCACATGTAAAAAATTTTTAAACATGGACTACAAAACACGTGTTTCTACATTAAGAAAATTCCATTATTGTTTTAATTGCCTCAAAATGGGTCACATGTTCACAGATTGTCCTAATGAAAATGGTTGTTCGAAGTGCAACAGAAAACATCACAATCTTTTGCACAAAGATTTCGCGCAAAACAAAGGGCAAAGAAATCAATCTTCTAATGTGACCCAGGGTAATTATAAGTCGGCTTTGCTTCAAAATAATATACAGTCCACTCAATTGCCGACTACATCCAATATGGTTCAAAATCACCATCATTCTGTTGCCAAAAAGGTGATGCTAGCTACTGCATGGGTTAATATAGCACATTGTGGTTCTAATTATAAAATACGAGCCTTAATTGACCCATGTTCGGATGAAAGTTTCATTTCCGAAAAAATTCAAAAATTATTAAATTTGCCTACTGTACCAGTGGCTGCTGAAGTAGCTGGACTAGGTGGAGAAGTTATTAGTAGAGTCGAAAAAATGGCGACCTTTTCTGTAGCTTCGATAGTAAATTCAAATTTATCTATTAAAGTTGATGCTTTAGTGGTTCCACAAGTCACAAGTGATATTCCAACACACACTTTTAATCCCTTAAATATGGAGCTACCAAATCTGAGGTATGCAGATCCAAATTTTTATAAAAGTGGTGCAATTGACATTTTGTTAGGGGGAGACGTTTATCCAGCAATTTTGAGAGGTGGTGTTCAACATGGAGTTTTTGATTCACTAGTTGCTCAAGAAACAATATTCGGATGGATTGTTACTGGCCCTACATGTCCCCGTCGTTCCGTTAGACTGTCGCATTTCACTAAAGTATCTATTGATGAACAATTATCTAAATTTTGGGAGCTTGAAGAAGTTTCACATAAACCAATAATGTCTGAAGCTGATAAATTATGTGAAGAAATATTTCGGTCCACTACAGTGAGAAATTCTGAAGGGAGATACGTAGTTGATTTGCCCTTTAAATCTGATTTGTCATTGCTCGGCCCTAATAGACACATAGCTTCGAGTCAATTTATGAGAAACGAAAAATCGTTGTTACGTAAACCTGAAAACAAAATTTTATATGATGGGGTTCTTAACGAATATTTGACTTTGGCACATATGGAAAAAATTGAAAATCCTGTAGTTGGCCCGAGTTACTATCTGCCTCATCATGGCGTTTTCAAACCTGACAGTACAACAACAAAGTTGAGGGTGGTTTTTAATGCCTCTAGCGCTACGTCCAGTGGGACAAGTCTTAACGACATTTTGCACGTTGGCCCCATTTTACAAAAGGATTTGGTTTTCTTAGTTTTAAAATGGAGGTTCTATGAGTTCGTGTTCAATGCCGATATTTCAAAAATGTATAGGCAAATTTTAATCAACCCAAAGCATACTCCATTCCAACGAATTGTTTTTCGTAGCTCTCCTGATGAAGAGCTTCAAGATTATCAGTTAAAAACTGTTACTTTCGGCGTCAATTGTGCTCCTTATTTGGCTCTAAGAACACTATTGCAATTGGCGGATGATGAAGAGGGCCGTTTTCCATTTGGCGCAAGGATTCTGCGAGACTCCATGTATGTAGACGATGCGTTGGTCGGATCTCACAGCTTACCAGACATTTTAAAGTTCCGTGATCAGCTAATAGCCATTTTAAAAACAGCTGGTTTCGAATTGCGAAAATGGACGGCAAATTCAACAAAAATTTTAGATGGGTTGCCCTGTGACCATTTATTAAATGAAAATTTTCTATGTCTGAATGACAAAAGTAATGCGAAGACTCTGGGTGTTCGATGGAATGCTTCAGCTGATTACTTTTATTTTGCGACAGAAAAAATTCCACTAAAATCTTCTTACACCAAAAGAGAGGTTCTTTCCGTGATTGCTAGACTGTTCGACCCTGCTGGTTGGCTCGCTCCGGTTATTATAACAGCGAAAATCTTAATGCAGCAAATGTGGCTCGATAAGATTGACTGGGATGAAAAAATAAAGCCGGTGGCGCTTAAAAATTGGCAAGATTTTGTCTCTCAATATAATGATGTAGATACAATTACTGTCCCTCGTTGGATCCAATATTCTCCAAATTATAAAATCGAATTCCATGGGTTTTGCGATTCTTCGGAGCTGGCGTATGCGGCGACTTTATATGCAAGAGTGCAGATTGGCGAAAAGGTATTTACAAATCTTTTAGTGTCAAAGACAAAAGTAGCTCCAATTAAAAAGCCATCAATTCCACGATTAGAATTATGCGGTGCGGTCCTATTAGCGAAGCTGGTCGATAGTATTATGCCTCAATTTAATTTGAAAACCTATTCGCTCTTTCTATGGTCCGACTCAACGATAGTTCTTGCATGGCTAAAAAAACCACCATGTAATTGGAAAACCTTTGTTGCCAACAGAGTCGCCACTATTCTTGAAAAGGTCGGAAATAAACATTGGTCACATGTAGTGTCACAACATAATCCTGCCGATCTAGCAACCCGGGGGCTGACTCCTTCGGATTTGAAATGCTGTAATCTTTGGTGGCATGGTCCAGATTGGTTGAAACTGCACAAATCTTCGTGGCCTTCATACCCACCTGATTATGAAACAAATGAAGAAATTAAAGTTGCTAAAGTTCATGTTGCTAGATCTACTGAAAACGAAGATATATTAGATAGATTTTCTAGTTTGCCCAAAGCCATTCACGTTATCGCCTACATGTTTCGCTTTTTTCATCGAACTCAGCTAGAATTTCGAAATAAAGTTCAATTTAAATCTTTAAAATTATCAGCTGGAGAATTGGGTTTTGTCAAAAACCGGCTATTTTCATTATCTCAACAGATGCACTTTTCAAGAGATTTTTATTGCTTGTCGAACAAGAAGAAAATAGAATCTAGTAGCCCATTGTTGACGCTTACGCCTTTTTTGGATGAAAATAAAATTATCAGGGCAAATGGTCGCTTGATTGCATCACCGCATTTATCTTATCACGAACGGTTTCCGATTATTTTGGCATACCACAGTAGATTAGCTCGTTTATATGTTGACTTCATTCACAAAATGGTTCATCATGGCGGTTTGCGGTTGGTTCACAGCGTCATTCGGCATGAATGCTGGATAATAAAGGCAAAAACTCTTATTAAAACATGCATCAACAATTGTAAGGAGTGTGTAGTGCATCGTAAATTACGTCAAGGTCAAATAATGGCAGCGCTGCCCGAAGAGAGAACCACTTTGAGTCGCCCCTTTGCAAATACAGGCATTGATTTTGCAGGCCCATTCGAAATTAAAAGCTTCACAGGCCGTTACTGTAGAATCACCAAGGGTTACGTGTGTCTCTTCGTCTGTTTCTCTACTAAGGCGATTCATCTCGAAGCCGTCAGCGATTTGTCAACTCCATCCCTTTTAGCTGCTTTAGCTAGGTTCATAGCTCGTCGTGGTTGCCCAAATTGTATTTATTCAGACAATGGCAGAAATTTCGTCGGAGCTGCAAGGGAAATCGATACAAACTTCGAAAAGCATGTGAAACAACTGCGTGATATTGTCGTAGCCAAACACCAACATCAACGCCTATCATGGCATTTCATCCCCGCCGCAGCACCCCATATGGGAGGATTATGGGAAGCTGGTGTTAAAAGCTTTAAAACACATTTCAAAAAAATGGCTGGCCAAATGAAATACACCTTCGAAGAATTTTCTACTCTTTTAGCCACTATAGAAGCTTGTCTTAATTCACGTCCGCTCGGCCCACTGTCCGAAAATGTTGAAGATCTGTCTGCTCTTACTCCTGGCCATTTTCTGATTGGCTCTGCGTTGCTTACTCCGGCTGAACCTGAAGAATTGACTCCGGCAATAAGTATCGTGAACAGATGGCGGAAAGTAAAGGCTATGCAACACGAGATCTGTCGCCGATGGAAGGACGAGTATTTAAAAGAATTGCATAAGCGTAATAAATGGAAATTCCCTCAAATCGACCTACAAGAGAACGACCTCGTTGTCCTTAGAAACGAGCCGCTCTGTCCCACTGAATGGCGCTTAGGTCGCATTACTAAGATTTATCGTGGTGCAGATAGCAGAGTACGGGTAGCTGACATAAAAACTCAAAATGGTGCAATTACGAGACCAATTCACAAATTGATCCTCTTACCACGTCATATAAATTAGAAAAATTACATTTCTCTCATACGCCACGATCTCTTTATTACTCTTCTGACATCTTACGAACTAATAACTCTTCTATTTTGCAGTTCATAATGGCACAAACTTTGTTCATCACCAATTATTGCTGCCCGCTTTGCCACCACCTACATGCGATCAGGGTATAATTTTTTCATCGAGTACGAACTACCATAACTCTGGTCCATCGTCGATATACTATTCAACAAATGATGATTGGTGATGCCTATTTTGGAAAACCTCAACTACACTGAATACGAGTACAACAATTGACATGGCCTTTTTTTTTGCCTTTTCATATTTTATATTATTAATCCTTTTTAAATTTTATTCTCCTTATCACAACTGAAATATTCCATTCACTCTTTTTACATACCATTGTACTTGTATAATTTCATTCATAATTTAAATGTTCATTTCCTTTATATACTTAATATCAATTGTAAAAATTGTACAGTACTTTAATTATTTAATTTTTATGGTGTGGTCCAATCAATTGTTGCACTACCGTCGCAAGGGTGGCGGTATGTTAACGTACCGTCTAATCGGCGCTTTGGTGTCATACGACAAACTATAGGATTTGCCAACTGACTAACCAGAGCAACGAGTTGGTAATTCGGTTTGGCCGCCCACGAAGCGGTTTTTTCCGCCGCCGGCATATAAACGAGATGGCATTGTTTTCTAACACATTTTTGCTTCTATTCATCTGATTTGTGCATCATAAAAAAGCATCACTATCAAAAGGCGAACATCAGCCTCTTCATTTTTTTACCCTTTTTAATGAACCACAAGGATTCTTTGTAAAGTTATTTTAAAGTATAAATTCAAATAAAACAAGTTTATATCCAGCTGCAACCACTGTGTTTTTATATAAGCATCGATCATCAACGACAGACAATACAAGTGGCCAACGCACAGCAGGCAGTCGAACTACCACAACCCTTTTTTTTTTGGACAACAGCTTGTGGAGCAAACAATAAGCAAAAACCAAATTTGAGTAGGATAATTTTTTTGGCTGCAGATATGAAAAAGTTTATATCGGATGCTATATCTATAAAGGGACTAGGTTCGAAAATGGACCCATCCTGATCATGTTTGGAAAAGTCTCTTGTATTTTGCAAAAATATATACAAACAAAATTTGAGAAGAGTCAGTGCAATATTTTTGTTTTTTAATAGATATAAGTGAAGATCGGGAAGCAGCTCTATATGGGGTCAAAGGGATCATTTTTGGACTACTCATTAGTGGATGTAATGAACGCATACAAACCCAATTTGAGTAAGATCTATATGACAATTTGGATCTTATGGCAATTTATGTCGATTTCATATGGGTAATTTGTATGGGGGCTAGGTCTGAACATGGACCGATTTTCACCAATTTCAACAGCTTTTATCCCATGGCCGCTAAAAGCTTATATACCAAATTTCATCAAAATATATTCATATTTGCGAGCTAGAGTTTGATTACAAGCTTTACATGGACACACAGACGGACGGACGGACGGGCGGACGGACGGACGGACATTGTTAAATCAACTCAGAAAGTGATTCTGATTCGATCGGTATAATTAAAGATGGGTCTAGGTCAAATATTTTTGGTTGTTACAAACAGCAGCACAAAGTCATTATACCCAAACCACATAGTGGTATAGGGTATAATTAAAAAAATTTGAATTGAAATAAAAAATGAATTTACTGCCCATACAAATTTTTGGGGAGAAAGTTCATTTTATTGGGGAATTTGTTCATTGGGGACTAAGTACTCAGCGCCTGGTAAGCATAGTGAATCACTTTCTGATTCGATTTAACGATGTCCGTCCGTCCGTCCGTCAATCTGTGTGTCCATGTAAAGCTTGTAATCAAACTGCAGGTCGCAAATACGAATATATTTTGATGTAATTTGGTATGTAAGTTTCTATCGGCCATGGGATGAATGCTATTGAAATTGGTGAGAATCGGTCCATGGTCAGACCTAGCCCCCATACAAATGACCCCTATGAAATCAACTTAAATTGCCATAAGATCCAAATTATCATATAAATCTTAGTCAAATTACATCCATTAATCGGTAGTCCAAAAATGATCCCTATGGGACAACTCTTAGTCATAGGCCCCATACACAACTGCTTCCCGATCTTCACTTAAATCTATCAAAAAACAAAAATATTGCATAGATTCCTTTCAAATTTTGTTTGTGTATACTTTTACAAAATACAAGAGACTTTATCAAACATGGTCAGGATCGGTAAATTTTTGGGCCTAGTCCCCATATAGATATAGCATCCGATATGAACTTTTTCATATCTGCAGCCAAAAAAATTAATAAAAATCCCACTCAAATTTGGTTTGTGCTTATTTTCTATATCCAGTTAGTTGGGCCTGAGAGATAGGGTCTCTACACGCATGGTATAGGGTATCGTATAGTCGGTCTAGACCGACTATAATTTTTTTACTTGTTTTTTTATTTAATTTGTCATTTTTCTAAAAACAAAATAAAAAAAGGAACATTGAAAAATTTTGTGAAGTTGTAAGTTTATAAATCGATGTGAGAATGTGTAAAAATCCCATATTATGAAAAAAAAAGTAAGAAAATACAGTCGAGTCGGTCTAGATAGCCCGTACCATTCGTTTAGTGACCCTATCTATTGGGTCTTACTATTTGGATATAAAAATAAGCATAAACCAAATTTGAGCGGCATTTTTTTTTTTTTTTTTTTGGAGTATGTAAAAGTTCATATCGGATGCTATATTTATATGGGGATTAAGTCGAAAAATTGACTGATCCTGGCCATATATGGTAATAGTGCGTTTACATCTGTGGAAAATCTTGTAGATTTTAGTTGAAATCTATTTCAAAATCTATATCGTTTACATCTAACTTTGACATTTTGTGATATTTTGTTTCCACAACAATAAACAGCTGATTAAAATAGAAATACCAAAAATAAACAAAACAGTACGAAAATGGAAATATGGAAAATTCTAAAAGGAAAAAGATTTTATAATTATATTATGCATCAAAAATGAAAAAAGCGCAAACTGAAATAGAAATTTCGCGAAAAAAATCAGCATATGTTAAATGTATTGTTTGAGCAGCAAAAACAAATTCATTTTCTACAATTATTATTTAGCAGATTGGAATGGGCACATATGTACATGTCAGTACAAAAAGTTATAACTTTTCAATTCCTAAATATTATTTTATACCCTCCACTCCAGTGTGCAGAGGGTATATACAAGTTTGTCATTCCGTTTGTAATAATTAGAAAAAAAATTTTGGACAACCTAAAATATATATATTTGTGATCCTTTTAACTACCGGAGTTGATATAGCGATGTCCGTCTGTCCGTCTGTGGAAATCACGATGACGACATCAATCGGATAGCTAGGGTGATCGTTGACATAAAAAGTGATTCACTAACATCCTGAGAAGTTTGCTGTTTAAAATCGTCCAAATCGGTCGATTAGGGCCCGAGATTTGAATGAAGAACTAAAAAAAGTCTTGAAAAAATATAATTTTCTATGCTGTTCTTGTCACGATCACGCCCTCAATAGGATAGCTAAGGTGATATTTTTCATTGAGAATGATTCATCAAGTTCATGGGAAGATTTCTGTTTCAAAAATCATTAAAATTGGTGGAACAGGACCAGGGAAATCTCTGAAAAATTAAAAAAAAAATGAAAAATATGATGTTTCTATATTGTACTTGTTGTTATTCTAAATGTTGTATTGTTGTCATAGCTGGACTTGTTATTTTGGTGGTCATTGTGGTAATAATATAATAAAAACTAACCCTTTGTACATTTTTTTTTATCAACTCTGGTAGAAAAATTTAAAAGTTTCCATTGTTTTGGCATCACTAAAAAAATTTATTAGATCATTTCTGTCATTGCCACGAGCCTGCCTGCAAACTTTCAGATCGATTGGGTCACGGGAAAGGGCTTAAAATCGATCCAAAATTTTTTCGACAAGCAGACACTACGTGTTAATATAAAGGGAGTAAAAATTCACCAGCATCTAAAGCAAATAATGCTAAAATACCTAGTTGTCAATAAAAAAAAAAAACAATGTAAATTTAGCAAAAAAAAAATTTGTGTATTAATTTATTTAAAGAAAAAACTCAAAAATAACGTCTGATGTTGTATTTTTTGTGTGTAATATTTACATATACATGCATACACACATTAAATAATACAAATAATATACATATATTCTATATATGTATATCCATAATAACTGCATGTTAGAAATAAATCGGTATATTATTTTATTTACATAAATTTCTGCAATATTTTGTTGTGGGGAAAATACATAGATGGCGCCACAATTTGTGTTCTAATTTGCTTTGCAATACATAGTTATTTCTATTTTAACATGAATGTCAATATTTTCAAACAGATATCATACAGCACAATGTTAAGAGTATGCACGGGCTGGTCTTTTATTTCATACGTTTTTTCATTATTCTTTTACAAATATGAACATAAGTTTGGCATATTAACTTTTTGTTGTCTTTACAAAATAGAGTTACCGAGTTATCAATGAGTTTTTGCTTTCAAAAAAGTTCTACATAGTTATATAGAATTATTATTCTGCTTTACCTACAAAATATTTGATTGCGATTACATCTAATTTTTAAAAATTGTTTATAATTACTAAAGCATTATTATTCACATAAATACAAAATTGCACTTTTTAGATCTTCTATTCAAATTTTAGAAAATATCAATTCTAAAAACTGGAATTAAAATTTCCAATTATAAATTAGAAAATATTAATTGAATTTCAGAAAATCATATCAAAACGTCGGAAATAATAATTTTAAATTTAAAAGACATCAATTGCATCTTTAATATATAAATTTTATTCGTTAAACACAAATTGAAATTCAAAAAAAAGCACCAAATATGTTTACATTTAAAATGTGTTTACATTTAAAAAAATATTGGCATTGGCATAATAGCTTTTCAGTAACTTCTTTTGACGATAGTCAAATCTTAAAAAAAAGAAAATAGCAAAATTATCAGTAAAATTTTTAAACGATATTCGCTATTTTTAAAGTCAGCTGTTGTTGTTATCTAAACGACAACCATTTTTGTGTTGTTTATTCAATCGATAAAAAACTTAAATTTTTAGGTTGAAATGTCTTCATACATAAATAAAAATCATAAAATAGTGAAAATATTTTGCTTTTATTAAAAAACTTTTTTATATAAATAAAAAAATTAAATAGCATATTCAATTCATTACTTCATTTTCAAATAAATAAACAGAAATATTAGTAAAAAAAATAAATATATTAAACATAAAGATAAAATCATCCAGTCAAACACGAAGTAATTTGTTATTTTCTATTCTTCTTTGTGTTTTTCGCTTATTTTGACAGAGATGCCACTCGTTTACAATTTAAATAAATAGAAAAATAGCTTTGTCGACTGTCGTTAAGATGTACGTACTTAGTGAATCACTTAATCCTTAGTGCAAACAACAATAGCTGTCTATATATTTTGCGATTGTCGGATCTTTGAAATTTACAGAATCGGACTACAGAAAACATTAGTTTAAATTCAATGAATTTTAGAAAACCTTAAATGATATTTAAGAATTGCGAATACAAAAATTGTTACATAAATAAACGCAATTTGATGAGAATGTTATTTATATATTATTTTTTCACAATTTTTTTGGATGAAAATTTGAAGTTTTTCAGAAAATATAAATAACAAATTATTTTAATTAAAATGTTTGGGACATTTGGTTTTTTGCGTTTGGCATCCCTATTTATTATTATTATAAATTTATTCTCTATGTTTTCCAAATATGGCAATATTTTAATAAAAAAGTTGAGAGAGCTTTTTTTTTTGGTTATTATTTTGTTACTCCATCCGACCTATATGGCCGCAATGAAGAAATATTTGGCCAGTTAAAAGAAACTATACAGCCATCTCCAATTAGCACGATTTAATGCATGTAGCCACCCTACACAACCATTACCTTTGCAATGGAGGTTAGGGCAAGCTATTTAATTAGCAAAAACTAAATTAAACGAAAAGTTATGTCATATAACCGGAAACGCATGCATATAGGTATATAACCTAAATGCATGCCGATCAGCAACCACAATGACCAAAAAGCAAACACCGAAATAAATGCGAAATAATAGAAAAGGCGAAAACCAACCCAAGAATTTGCTGAAATAATTTGGTATTAAGTTTAACAAATTGTTTACATTTTCCAATATTTTGTTTACATTTATTATCAATACTCAAACCGAGGTGGATGGTATCAAAGATTCGGCACAGCCGAATTTAACACTCTTACTTGTTTTATATTAGATTCGTAATTTTTTTGTTAATAATTAATATTTTATTTCTTTCTTATTCAACTTGTTTGCTTTTGTTGCAATTTTCTACTACAATATTAAAAAAAACACTGTAGTATCATTTGGTAGTGCCCAAGTTAGACAAGATTTTGTGAGAGTTTGCACAAATCTAGTAACGAGTTGAATTGGTTTGTATCGAAAATCTAGTAAAAATTAGCTAGATTTCGCTCGAAATCTCGTATATACCAGATTTTGCTTAGATGTAAACGCACTATAAGGTCACTTATTTTTTGCAAAAATATATAAAACTCATTATACCCTGATCACATAGTGATATAGGGTATACAATATGTTTAATAAAATAATTCATTAAATAAAAGTTTGCAAAAGGTTCAAAAAATAATTATTACCAGACATGCATGCTTCGCTACGCATGTCAGTAGTGTCTTGCTAGGTAACTTATAGATGTACTAATGAGTTGGCCCTATGAAACCATACATTCGGTAAAACCATTCTTGTGCAAATAGAACATGAATGGGGTTTTTCAAATGGTTCCTAAATGATACATCATCTTCTTTGAAAGCACTAAATTGACTTTGGCCAAATCATCATTCTGTTCATTGCTAGACTTTGTAAAAGGCTTTCTTTAGGATGTTAACCAGTTATTTTAAAGACGACGGTGAATTTTTCCAATTTTTCTATTGAGCTAAGATATCAGCTAGAGTAAGCAAACTGAAAGAGTTTTTCAAAACGGTTGCAACTGTAATGACAACCTTCTTAGTTGAAGTTTAAAACAATTTAAAATCAAAAAAAAAAATTGGTTTCTGCAACCGAAATAATCGAATTGATAGATAAGTTCAGTTGCTCCAGCCAAAATATTGAAAAATTATGTTGATTTAGCAGAATTAATACAGAATTCGATTACATCTACCGAAATAAAGGGGAATTCGGTTGTTGGAACCGAAATTCAATGTTTCAGCCGGATTAATGTGAAATTTGAATTTGAGTTATAATAACTAAATTTCAGTTGTGCATTCTAATGTTAGTGCAGTGAAAACTTATTTCCCTTATTTTTATATAATTTTTCAACAGTTAATAATAACTTTCAATTTGGCAACTCTAATAAATTGTAGCTTGATTTGATGCCAACAACCATCATCACCAGCTATATTTTTATTTCAAAAAACTTGATTTGTTATGTAGACACACAGCGAGAACAGAACATCAGCCAGAAATCACATTCGTCATAAAGATATTTACGAGCATTGGCAATTAATAAATTTGTGGTAACTGCCATATAAATCTCACTAAACTTATATTCTGCGTTCCATTCTCGTTCGAATATAGAGGAATATTGTGGCTGACTATTTAGTTTCATGTACATCAGTATCTTTGTTTATTTGTTTGTTTGTTTGTTTATTTTTTTAAGATGCATTTTTCTCAATTCAATTCATTTATGAGAAATCAGTGAGAACAACAACAACTGAAATAAGAGAAGTATTCATACATTTATTTGAATTTAGAGTGTCATAAACCAACAACTCACCTTGATTTGTTAGCATTTTATCTGTGTGCAGAGCAGTTTTTCGCATTCGCAGTACTAACATTAAGGCGGCTCTTATATCTTTTAAGTCGTTCATGTTTGTCAAAGACTTAAGATGAAAGTTAAATAGTTCATCGAATAAGTAAAAAATTGAGACATTCAGGGCCTATGATAAAAATGAATGCACTTAGTATAAGAAAAATTCGTTAGCAAATGATTTTATTCCAAATGAAATTATTGAGTATGTATTCGTTAAATCCTAACATTAAATACAGAAAAAGAATTGGTTATAATTCCCTTACGACTAGAAAATTTAATTAAGCAATCTATTTAAAATATCTTCTAAACTTAATTCTTATTAAGTGAAAGTGCCCCCAACAGCAGAATTAGTTCAGTGTACCGATTGAAGTATTTATACAAACTATAAACTTATTCAAATGAATTTTATCATTTTATCACAGTATTTTATGTTCTATCGTAAAGATTAATTATTACAGTAACAATTTCAATTATAACAACGCATTTTAAACAAAAAATGTGTTATTTTCGAAAATTCAAAAATACAAAATGAATTGTGTGATTGTCAATTCAGAGCATACTTGCCTACCTCAAAAATTAAATTACCCGTTGTCCTCTTTACAACCTATTTTAAAATGGGTCATGGTAATTATGAAAAAATTTCGCTCTACAAATTGTCTTAACATATATTTATTTAGTTTGTAAAGGAATCGCAAATTTCATATTCATGTCAAATATTATGTAGACACTATTATAATAGCTATAATGGCTCAATTACTTAAAAATGTAATTTTAACAGTCGTAAATCAATAAAACCATACACCTTTTTTATAAACCTTATATTATCCTCTATCCGTTCTAAAACCCGAGGGGATCAAAAACATTCTTTTGAATGCATTTTTTTATTTAGTAAAAAATGCAATGTTATTTGGAAAGTCTAACACAGCAGCTCCTGCAAAATTTTTGTTAGATTTATTTAGTTGTACCAAAAAATTAATATTAATGAAAATGAATGAATGTTAATGCACCAAAATCGACTTTTAACATAATCAATACAATGCATTTTTTTAGGAAAAGTTGCAGCTAATGGATTTTAAACTGAAATATAAACAAGATATTTTTATTTACAAATACGTTTTATTACGTTGTATTTTAAAAAATATTAATTCATTTCAAGTTTTAATCCATAAAAATTTAATATTGTGGGATTGGCATTTTGATTTTTTTTAATCATGTAAGAATGGTTTCTTCTGTAATACCCTCCACGCCAGTGTCCAGAGCGTATATATAAGTTTGTTGTTCCGTTTGTAATAATTAGAAAAAAAATCTGAACGCGTATTATTGATCCTTATAACAACTGGAGTCGTCATTCGCTAAAAAAAACTATTTAACAATATGTTTTTTCTATGTTGTTCTTGTTATTGTTGTTATTACAAATTTATGACACACAATGTACTGGGTTTGCAAAAGTTTCAGATGGAAAAGTTTTGGTATTGGGCCAAGCCATCGACTACAGCAAATCCAGCCGATGAAATTCAAACCGATGAAAGCACGGATGTGGTTCTGTTATGGTTTGAGGATGTATGACATATTGAAAAAGAAAGACCATATTCTCATTTTTTAAGAATATTTGCCTGTAGTAATCGCCCGAATGCCAGATAAACCTGAAAATGTCATCTTTCATCATGATAAAGACTTCCAACATTCAGCGAAAATCGCCAAGAAATGCCTTACTTCACAGGTGTGTGGGATCATGGGCCCCGAATTCAATACCATCGAAATTATTTGGGATTATTTAAAACGTCGGCTGGAAGACTCCGAAGAGGCCCCGAACATCATTAATGAGCTGGGGGAGAGGGTACATTAAGGTGGTTCGTCAAAAAAAGTTGAGCTTGTCCTACCCTATCTTTAAAGAATAGTTAAAGACGATTCGGAAAAATATTTTTTTTATTTTTTGTCACGTCCCAGGATACCGCCCTTTTAGTTTTTTGTTCACTGCAGCGCCACTTTTGGTCCTATCATAACATGTTGCATGTCGTTGTGCATGGTTTCATTGTGGCTACATTTCTTTCTTTAAGAATTTTTTATTCCAACGTCAAAAATTTTTCCGACTTTCAGTATCTCAGTTCCTAACCACCCTAATGGCGATTATTTTTAAACGAAAATAAAGCCGCACTAATTTCATGGAACTTTTGCTTTTACAGTATTCAGTTCTATTCATAAACAAAAAAGTTAAAGAGGTTAAAAAAATAGTATTACAGAACAGGGAACATAAAATAGTGCAAAAACAAAAGCGTTGACATTCCAAAACGACATTCTTTTTTGCTCGCACTCAAAAATATTTTCTTTTCATTCTGAAGTTAGTTTATTTAAATTCGTTATGGTTATCATTTTCAAATAAATATATTCCACTAAATTTAATTGCAATAAATAATAATTAATAAAATTTAAGTTGGAAACACAACTGGTACGAACGACGAGTTTTTCGTTCCGAATATTCGTCGTCAGAAATAGAACACATTTGTGTATATGAATATGCACACAATCAGTGCGTCGAACGAAATACGTAGTGCGTAACGAACTCTGCGATAGGTTTATTTCTATTTCTTACGCCGACGAACGACGAATAAATTGATGTAGAGTGGCCGCATTTTGCTTTAGTTTTTCAAATGTTTTAGTAAATAGAGTTATTTTCGTCTTTAAGAATTGTTTTATATTTTATTTATAATTTATAAGTTGAATAAAATCTATTTTTAATTATATAATTTTCTTTTATATAGTTTTTTTTTATTAATATTTATTCTTTTTCGTTTAGTGCTTCTTTTTTAAATATGGTCACACTATTGGCTACAACATGTAAACATAAATGACATGCAATTAATTTACTAATGAAAATTTATGTAATTTTTTCAGAATTAAAAAATTAAACGCTGCCGTACAAAAATAAAGGCTTTTACCATCGTGAACATGATGTTTACAATTGTAATAACTTGTGCAAAGTTAAAAATTCTTTTATTCATATTTTTTCAATATTTATTTATATAAATTACAAACAAATTCAAATGACATTACAGCTGTTATGTGAATTCGTCGTAATTGTATTTCATTCAACGAATTTAAGCAACGAATTGCTGCCGACAAATGCGTCGAGCTGTGCGAAATTCGTCGTTTGTTCCTTTAACATTAAAACAAAATGCATTTCGAAGCGTGTGATATCGGAAAAACAAAATTACCAACAAAACGCCAAGTCATCCAATATTTTTTATATTTGAGGACAAATGGAGCACCAATTATTTATAAAAATCAACGGTTAATGCGTTACACAGAAGTGGTTATAAAGGTTCTTTGTGAAGTGTGAAAAAATTTAAATACCAGGTAATTATATCCAAAATTTTACGTCTCAATAATAACTAGTAACATATAATTTATGTTTTAGAATTTCCGTGTATTTCAAAATACTTAAAGTTTTGTGCGGGTTGTTAGTGAACCCGCAAATAAGATCAGTATAGCAATCTCAATTATCGCCAAAATTTGTCTTAAAAAAGTTGTTTGTCCATATTTTATTTTTAAAAGTTTCATCAAATTAATGTGGCTTTCTTTTCACAAAAAGAGTTGTCATATCTCAAAAACATACATATTTGATCATTTGATTAATGCATTTTTTAAACCTCTGTAACTTTTTTTGTTTATGAATAGAAGTTAATATTTTTGAAGAAAAATTTCATGAAATTAAGGCCGCTTTCTTTGTGTCTCAAAATGGTCGACATTAGGGTGGGTAGGAACCGAGATTGTCAAAGTCACTAACAGAATTTGACGTCGGAGTCAAAAATTATTAAAGGGACAAATGTAGCTATTACAAAGGCATGAACAACAATATACAATATGTTATGATCGGACTACAAAAGGCGACATAGTGTACAAAAAACAAAAAGGGCGGTATCCATTGGCGTGGCAAACAAACAAATTTTTTTTCCGAATCGTCTTCAACCAATTTTTAATCCTAGGGGGTGACTGGCTCGACTTATTTTTTATATGGGGACCGAACCACCTTAGGGTACTTACTGAAGGGGCACAAATTCCTTTGTATCAAATCTGTAACAATTCATGCCAAATATAATGGATCCGTTCAAAAAGGCAAAGAGATATTGGAGCAACTATGAAATATAGATCAACGAAACCTGGGTGCAAAAGTGAGCTAAAGTCCCGAATTAGAAAATACTTAGTTTTTCAGATACTTAAATTCTGAATAAATGTTTTTTTTTTTATTGTATTTTTTAAGGATTGATATTATTATTTGTTATTTTAACATGAAAAAAAATGGTAGATCCTTTTATATCAATCATTGGTTCTTCTCTACTATCTTGTTATTGTTAGTAACAATTTTAATCATTTGACGAACAAATTTGGATTGTATATATTTCTACAAAAAAATAAGTCACTACCAAATATTGTCAGGATTGGTCCATTTTTCGACCTAGTCCCCATATAAATAAAGCATCCGATATGAAATAATAACAATGCGACTCAAATTTGGTTAAATTAGTTGGACAGAAGAGATTGGGTCTATAAATACATGGTTTGGGCATCGTATAATCGATCTAAACCGATCTTTACATTAACATATTCCCATTTTACTGGTATAAGGAAACATTTAAATTGCCACACACACAAAAATTCCCCAACCGAATTGTTAAAAAGGTTAACAACAATATTTTTAATTGTATCATCCGACATTAAATAGCAACTAACCGTTTTCTATTGTAAAACATATTTACTGTTGAGACCATAGAATTGAAATCGTAATCAACTAGAAATTCGGTTATTACCTTTTACCGCAATTCGGTTGATAATAGACTCAGTAGACACAATGAATCCGTTTTCTTTGTGCACGATTTTTAGTCCTGACAAATTCGAAAACTTGCAAATTATGGTCCCATGCATTGACTTAGGGTATTCTAATGACGTAGGCATTAAACAATTATTTCTCCTTGAAGAATTATGAAGGGAAAGTAATTTTTCAGATACAAGGTTTTTCTTTGTATAAAAAAAATCATCATTGTATTTATAAAAAAATAGTAATAAATACAAAATTATAATAAATACTGGTCAAAAAGAAAAACAATTAACTTTAAATTTAAATAGTATTTGATTTTAAAAGTTAATTGTCGGCAAATGTCTTTAAGTGGAAACCGTACCCAACATTGGTTACAATATTTAGTTTCAGACGTAACGCACTTACTTATTTATTTTTGGTTTGTTATTGAAAAGTAAATAAATAATACATTAAAGTATTTAATAAAATTTGTTGTTTTGTTAATTCAATTCAGTTATACATCAAAAGTGGTTGTACCACCACCAATAAGTGGTTGTAACAATCAAGAAATAAAACTTAAATTCCATTATTTGAACTAAATTTGATAATTCATACAAGTTTTTACTTCGTAAGCTAATTTGAAAAATATAATTCAGTAATCACAACAGAAAAGAGACTCGGTGGCAACAGCGAAACCGTTTTCTGTGTGCGGGAATGAATTCGTTAAAATGTCAAAAAGGCAAATATAAGCATAGAAATCCCAAACATCATAAGGTTAACAACGATTTACTCTTAGTCCTAATTTATCCTTGTGTATAAAAGCACTACCCTAATGAACTGATTGTGTAAAGTTGAACCATTCCATGCAGATGTAGCCGTACATATTCATCCATAACGTTATTACAAGCAGTTATCGTATCTTGCTGTGAATTATTACTGCAACAATATGGTTTATAGTCTTGTTTGCCGTTGTTTTTGTTTCACTTTTTTCTACATTTTCTACTCGACTTTTGTCTATTTTGCGAACGTATTTCTCATAATATTTATATTGATTTGTGCATTTCTGTACAGAAAACAAATTTGTATGGCTAATATAATTATGAGTCACATAAACTGATAAAAAAATTCAACAAAAATAATGTTTTGGTTAATATTTTTATGATGGCGCCATAACCCCCCATGGCTGCTGCAGGCACTCAAAGGGGTTTTGTTTACGATGATTTTTATACCCTATACCACTATGTGGCCAGGGTATAATGAATTTGTGCTAATGTTTGTAACTACCAAAAACATATGACCTAGACCCATCTTTTATTATACCGATCGACTCGGAATGACTTTCTGAGTCGATTTAGCGATGTCCATCCGTCCGTCGGTGTGCCCATGTAAACCGTTTATCACACTGCAGGTCACAAATATAAATATATTTTGGTGATATTTAGTTAATTAGTTTTCACTGGCCTCAGGCTGAACGTTATTGAAAGTGGAGAAAATCGGTTTATGTGTAGGCCAACTCCTCATACAAATGAGCCATATGAGATCGACTTAAATTGCCATATTAACAAAATTATCATATCGATCTCGGTCAAATTGGGGTTGTGCATGTCTATTACATCCATTTATCAGTATTAAAAAAATACCCCTTATAGAACAATTCCTAGTCATAGCCGCCGCACAGTGGACCATTTGACGAGAAGGCGGTCAAAAATCTATAACTTTTGATTGGATTGGAATTATGATATGCGGTTTTTTTTTTGTTTGGTAGGTGAGACCGAAAATAAAAAAAGTTACTGAGGGTTTAAAACACATTTTCATTTGTAGTTGAATTTTAGTACCAAAGTGAAGTGTTAAAAGTTAAAAAAGTTTTTTTTTTTAATATAATGTCTTATTTTTTCAGTCAATTTTACAACTAATACTTTCTAACAATGTTTTAAATTTAATTTTTTCAGAAAATGACAAACTTTGGCCCCCGTAAACTTTTTAGTCCTAATGTGCATGTGAGTTAAAATATAATTTATTAAGCAGCGAACGTAACAATTACCTTATATTGGTTCAAGATAGAGAAGTTTCAATGAAAAACTCGTATGTTTTTGCTTTATTTAACTTTTTTTTTATTGTCTTTTTAAATATTTCTATATCAATTTTTATTGTTAATTTATGAAATATAACAATTTTTATTGTAAGTTTACAAAATATATAAATTTTTAAATCAAGAAAATTTTTTAACTCTATAAAAAAACGTGTTACGTATTGTTAGTGTAATGAAAAAGTACTTTAAATCAACCAATTTTAGTAAAAATTTCTTCTAAGTAGCCTTGATTTTCATCTTCTAGAAGTTATTTAGCTTCTTCGTCGAATTCAATAGAGGTAGTTTTTCATTTTGGACGAATGTTGGACATATATGGATCTGAAGTGCACAACAAAATAGTGATAAGGTCTTCATTAGTACAACATCTGGACATTTTCCTTGTGTTGTGCTCGCGAAAGAATTTGTAGTCTTTGTTCCTTTTTTCTTGCGCTTCTTCAGATAGATCTCCTATTGGTAGCATATTGTTTCGAATTATTTGTTCCCCATGGTACAAAATTTTATGAACTGTGGATGGCATATATCTCAAAGAGTATTTTTCATTATAAAGTATAGCTGTTTTATTTGCGTACTTTCCAAATTTTTTTGCATTTATCTTTCTGCTGCATGCTAGAACTTGTAATATGATTTTGAATCGTCTTATTAATTCATGATCTACACTTGTGATAGATGCTGCAGTTTCCGGATCGGAAAAAAATCTCCTTGCAGTATTTCCATCATTTGTGTTTCCTTCCCCTTGTTTTGGTTGGTCGATTACGAGACCTAGCTGTGGATATTTTTGTTGAATTTGTTTTTTTTTTGCTTTCTTTGTTTTTTCTTCATTTTCTTTGTTTTTCTCACTTTTTCGCCTAACGGACCAAATTCCAAATCATAACCCAATTTAAGAATATGCTCCATGAAACGTATTCTAGCATGAAGAGGGACATTCCAAATTCGTAGGCTTCCTTAAAACTATCGTCTTCTGGTGGGGGTTGGCTTTATTGACTTGATGTTTTTTGGCATTTAATGCAGCTTGACGTTGATTTTTACCAGAGGATCCATCACATCCCCATTTAGAAATTAAAGTAATGCTGCCATTACCAATTTTTTTTATTTAGCAATCGTTCTGCAGTATGTTCAAGGAGATCTTGCAATTTTATTTCTGCTGATGTTGAAGTGACACTAATAGCAGATTGTGAAGGTAAGCATTCATTTTTGGCAGAAACTAAATCTCGATACTCTGGAAAAATCCCACAATTCTTTTCATTGGTTCGCTTCCGCAATTCCTTATATTGATTTTTGGTCAATTTCAAATCCAAAAATAAGGCGAACGCTTCTTCCGGCGTAAATTTCTTATCTTCAATTGGTGTAGGAATGCTTTTCAAAAACCTCTTTGTGCGCCATGGGCTCGCTTCTACTATTTCTTCAATTATTCCAATTTTATTTTTTTTATTTTGGGCTGGTTGAATTTGGTGCAAAAATGAATCCTTAATAATTCTTTGAGAAATTTCTTCATTGATATTCTCCAGCTTGCGCCTTCGAGATCTTTCACTACATCCGTCAATTGGTTTTGCTGGTCGACCCTTTTTTCCACTTTCGTTGGCAGTTGTAGATGCACTCTCAAAAATAAGTTCCTTTATTGACCAGTCTTGGTAACCTTGTGTACATCTTTGCCTTGCTATGAGAGCGTTCAATGTACCGTTTTTTCAAATTCGATGCAAAATTAGTAATTTTTCCTTTATGCATTTCAATGTCTTCTAGGTTACAATTCTTAAAGAAGTCGTTGCTCAATATGTGCAAAATTACATCGCTTACATCATTTCGTTGAAAATAAATATCTGCCAGATATCTGTAACAGTACTTAGCCATTGAACAAATTGTAATGAATAATAATTGTGGAAACATTATTATAAATACTCTTTCTTGTAATTATGTAAAATAAAATTTTTTATCTTTTATTACCACTTATAGAAGCATAAAAAACCCACACCCTAACCCCTTTTAAAAGGTGAAGCATACCTGCTCATATCTTAAAGGGCTATGTCGCAATAGGTTTTTTTTACCATTTACCTGTTATTTAAATTGTTTCCCATTTTGTCAGGTATTTAAATTATATAACTCTAATTCAGACTACTAATGTTTTTGAAAGATACCTATGTAAATGTACCTGTAACAATTAAGCGCATTATATGTCAACCCTTTTTTATAAGTATATAACAACTCCTGACAACTCTACCGACACGCAAAAAAATACAACGCGGTGCACCGGTACGACCAACTTTTGTATTCATAAAACTCAGACAGACGGACGGACATCGTTTAATCGACTCAGAAAGTATTTTTGAGTCGATCCGTATAATAAAAGATGGATAAAGGTCCAATATTTTTGGCAGTTACAAACATCACCTCAAACTTAATATATCCTAACCACATAGTGGACAACTTTTGTATTCATAAATTTTGCAGAAAATATCTAACCTTGGGTCAGAAAAATTGTTCTGTTGCACACGGGCGGAAACTGGCGGGTATATAATGGGTTATAGGAGTATAGGGGAGGGTTCGGACTATAGAAAACTGCAAGATTTTTTCTGACTGCTTTTGACTGGCAGGAGTTATGCTCTATTAAGTAGGAGATTTTCGGAAAATTTGGACCTTTTTTAAAAAACTTTTTTTAAACTTCGGAATGACTCAGTGATTCTACATTTTCAACATTAATATTAAGGAAGCCATAAAATTATACAAAATTTATTTTACTTCAAAATCTTTTAAATCAAAAAAGTTACAATCATTCAAATATAAAAATTTACAAAGAAATTTTTAATTTTAGCAAAATACTGAGAAAGCCCATTTTCGAAGACCCCGTTTGCTGTGATATAGTTGAGATAGAGTCGCAATTTTTTGGCTCCCGAGGCTTATTAGTATTTACTTTCAAACGAATAACATAACTTTAAAATCGGTAACAAAAAAAAATGTTTTTTGACCGCCTTCTCAAAATATGTTCCACGGCGCGCCGTATGAAGCTGATTCCTGATCTTCGCTTAAATTTATCAAATTTGGATTTTTCTCAAATTTGGTTTACATATATTTTTGCAAAAATTAAGTGACCTTACCAAATATGGTCAGGATCGGTCCGCATCCGATATGAACTTTTTCATATCCGAAAGCAAAAAAAAAAAATATTAATATTTTCTACATCTAATTAGTTGGACATAAGAGATAAGGTCTCTAAACGCATACTATAGGGTATCGTATAGGCATTCTAGACCAACTATAATTTTCTTAAATATCATGTCTGCAATATACAATTAAAATATATTTAAATATGTGTGATTGCAGAAAAACCGAAAAAGCGAATTTGAACATTTAAAAAAATTTTAGCAGAATAAACCAGAAGTGCGGACTAAAAGGGGTTTAAACTATTGCTCTTTTAAAGCTCAATTTGTGTCCCGTATAGCCAGAAGAGTTAACTAGTGACAAAAGTTTAATCTTATGCAATCTAAATAAAGTAATGACAGTGCTTTTACATCTTCTAAAGTAGGTTTTTTCCTGTATGTTTTTCTTTTTTGACAATTACACCAGGTAGAAATCATTCTTTTTATCACTCGTACGCATTAATTTTTGGAGGGGGAAAAATGATAAAATTTTTGCTCACTCTTTAAAAAAGGCCCATTATAAGTTGTAAACTAAATATTTTTGGGGTTGCCAGATCGAAAATGTTTAACTTAAAGGGTGTTGTCGCATATATCCCGAAATGTATCATTTCCACATTGTGGACTAACTATTTTTAGAGTTGCTGGATCGGAGAACATAAAATTTTGGGGGCAAAAAATGGTTTCAAATCGAGCAAATTGTCCACAAATTATTTTTGGGATTGTCAGATCGAAAAACAATCGGTTTTATTTCAAAAACAATTAAGATTATTAAATTATATTTTTTAATAATCTTGACTTTCGATAACAAATGTGAACACAATATTTGAAAAATTATTAATTTGCTAAGCTTAATAAAAAATTATGATTAAAAAGCCACTGAACTTTTTGCATTTTTTAGAGATGTCTTCATATGTCCTATTTTGGTACAATGATACCCAATTTACCCCATTTTAAATTCAACCTGCTCAAATGGAATGAAAAATAATATTTTCTTAATTTTACCTAGGTAAATGTTTTATATTGTGACAGACAGACGGAAATCGCTATATTGCCTCGAATTGTTGTAAGGATCAAGAACATATTCCTATGGGGTCGCAAATTAATTTTTCAATGGGCTACAAACGGAGGACGGTGGAGGGTTTAATAAAAGTCGTATAGCAAAATTGTTGAAATTAGTCTCCCTCTTTGAAAGATCTCATACGAATTGTGCATTAATTATTTTTAGAGCTGCCAGTTGTAAATATTAACAATATGTAGTAAAATAAATACATTTTTAATAAATATTTCGCGTAAGTATATTCAACTAATGTATTTTTCGAAAATGCTATAAAAAAAAACTACTGAATATTATCTCAAATTTCTTTTTTTATTTGAAAGTACAATCCTTCCGGTTAATAATGGGAAATAATTTCATTCAAATGGCTGCCTCGGCTGGTCATGCAGTAGCCTACACGATCAGTACAATTTTTAAGCACATTATCGATTGAGTGCAGCTGTATTTCACCAATGGCTTCACGAATACTGTCCTCTAAAGCGTCAATTTTCTCTGGCTTGTTGGCGTAACACTTATCTTTGAGGGTACCCCACAAATAATAGTCCAACGGTGTCAAATCGCAGCTCCGAGGTGGCCAAACGACATCAGCTCTGCGGCTGATAATGCGATCTTCAAAAACAGGGCGCAAAACATCGAGTGTAGCTTCGGCTGTGTGGCACGTAGCGCCGTGCTGTTGAAACCAAATGTTGCCATTATCCTCGTCTTCAATTTTTGTGAAAAAAAATTCGTTCAACATGGCCCGATAACGATCGCCATTGACTGCAACGGCCACTACTTGCTCATTTTCGAAGAAAAATGGCCCAATTATGCTTCTGGACCAAAATCCGCACCAAACAGTGACTCGTTTTGGGTGTATCGGCTTTTCGGTGTATGCGTGCGGGTTTTCTGTGCCCCAAATGCGACAATTTTGCTTGTTTACATACCCGCCAAGATTAAAATGAGCTTCATCTGAAAAGATGATTTTTTTTGGCAAAATCGGCATCTTCTGTAAGTCGATCGCAGGCCCACTTAGCGAAGCGAAAACGCATTGGATGGTCAGTTGGCTTCAACTCCTGAACCAATTGGACTTTATATGGCGTCATACCAAGGTCTTTGTGCAAAATTCGTCTCAATGATGCCTCCGAAATGTTAAATTCTTGAGAACGACGGTGAATTGATGTTGATGGCGCTTCACGCACACTTTCTGCCACAGCAGCAATATTCTCGGGTGTACGCACTGTTTTTGGATTTTCGCGCTTTGGTTTATCGATGAGGATGCCAGTTTATTTCACGTTTTTCACAAGATAACGAACATACGGAGCTGACGGTGCTTCTCTTCTTCCAAAATCCGTACGCAATTTTCACACACATTCTGCAACATTACCATGATTTTCAAAGTAATGTCGCAATATTTCCCAGCGTTGTTCAAGCGTATACACAACCATATTCGTTTAGCGGAAGGATAAAACTAATTATCTGTCAAATCAGACAAGAGCTAAGTGTTACCATTTACGAATTAAGCACTAGTTGAAAAAAAAAACGTTAGATGGCGGACCCTTTACATAACAAAACTAAATATTTGATATCCACAAGCCCTATGCTTTAAATATAAATATAAAAAATCGTCTAAAATCGGAACTGACATAAATTCCGAAATAATAAAAAAATTAACTTGATCTAAAAAACCGAAATATCTTCTTGCAAAACCCTTAAAAATCGTCCCATGATATATCCCATATTATAGCGAAACGATAACTTTCTCTGCAGTCACCGAAGTATACATATATCGTTGTTGATAAAATACATATTATTATATAGTATTTAATATTATTGTGTTGAGAAATTATCATGTTGGGAATTGATATTCCAAAAAAAAACTGACTACTCTGTCAGCATCAAAATCTTTCACTTCATTGGTTAGGGTAATTTAAACTACTTAAATAGTTTTATAGTTTCTATAAAAAAGAAAACTTAATTAATTTTCTTACAACAGTCATTCTAGTTATAAATACACTTTTTTAGAAGACAAAATATCCCTAAGTTCTACTTAAAAAACAAAATACTTTTGACGCAGTAAAAAATCCCAAAAACTCTCCAGGGTTATATAAATTATAGCAATTGTGTCAAACGAGATGAATAATTTCCCTAAAATGACACATGATATAGCCAGGTATGATTCTTATTTGAAAAATTCAACTAAAAATAATCTCGTCCTTAACATCCAACTTAATAGACTTTCAATTCGAAATAGACAGAATGAACGAAATCACAATGGGACAATCTACAACAATACAATAAACTAAACAAAGAAAATCAAATTGGGGAATATTCATAACACACAGACACACACACACACACACACATACATTGAAAGCAAATATCCTTGAGAAGGAAATACAAAATAACAAGAAAATCAGCTCAATTTACATAAAAAAGTGAAATGTTTTTTATGGAGGAACAGCCAGCACTCAATTGAAATCTAGTTTGAAAAGTCTGTATTTGAAATATAAAAAAGATTTCTAACCAAAAAAAAAAAACCGCAGGAAGCTAAACTAAAAACAATTACATAAATATGTATTTGTGTGTTAAGTATTCATAGGAAATTGACACGCGTTGTGCAACATTATTCAAAATCTTTAGAATTGAAAACATATTTTGATTGATCACTAAGCAAGTGTACGTTGTTCGTAATGTTGGTATATGCACTTAAATTTATCTGTATGCTCCACACTAGAGGGAATTCAATTTTTTATACTTGTATACAGGATACATAGTGATATTCTACACACGAGTAATTTAAAATGAAACTAATACAAGGTGAAATATTTATATACCCTACACATTTGTGGAAATTTTGCCCTACTGAAGATACTTGTCTGAATAAATCTAAGACTTGTATGGATATTATCGAAACATTTGGATGAAACTGGTGAAAATTGATTACTGTTCAGACCGATTCAAACCTAGTTACTGAATATACCTTAAACTACCTTACCCAGGGAATTCAAATTATGTTAGGGAGGATTTTGATTCTTTCGAATTTATATGTGATATTACAGGCCAATCAGAGTTCATATCAGCATTTCCGCAGCCACTGAAGATTTTGAAAAAAGTATAGTTTAAAAATTAAAACTTAAAAAAGAAAAATCAACAATTTTTTAACTAAATACTTGCATTCTACTTGATCATAAGTATACAGATATTTGCTGGGAAATTGCTAATTCCATTTAACCTGATGAACAAAATGATCTCTGTAATTTATGTAATACCAAATTTAGAAAATTTGCAAATTAAAAACCCGAATATTAAAAAAAATGGGCCATTTGAGCCCTTATCCGTTAAGGAACATAACAGACCAATAATATTTAAATTTTAAAGGTTTCTTTATATTTTGCAAATTTTTAAATTTTAAGTGACTGTGTGGACAGTGAGCATGCATTCCAATAGAGCTTATATTTCGCATATAGTATTTTTACTTCTATTTGTATAGATCCTACTTAAAGCCGAATGTATAGGCAGTTAAATCTATTTGGGGACTTAATAATAAACATTTTTCTCAAAAACAACTTCTTATATATATTAAGAAGTAATCCGATCAATATCATGTGTTAGGTCATTTTATAATCCAGTCCTCACGTTAAAATTCCTGTAAAAATCAAATATATCTAAAAATAATAATATGGCTTGAAACCTTTGAAATTTGATATTGTTGTTGTAGTTCTAAACATTTTTTTCGCAATGCCAATAGTCAAATTTATTTTTACAATCGATTGAATAAAACTCACTTTATGTCGTTTAACAATTTCATATAAAGGGTAAACCACCGATTGAAAATGACGGCAAGTCGGAAGAAGTTGGTCCTGTTAAATGAAGCTGCATGAGAATATCCTGCACGAAGTATTCCAATGAGTCCTTACACAATCGTTTGAACACTTCGAAAGTGTGTTTGGACGAGTTTTTTACATCGTAACGGAGCCGTGGTCGTAACATTTATCAATCACAACATGCCAGAGAGCCCCGAGGGTAGGTTAGAGGTGGCAAATTCGAGAGATGCTCACATAGACCGTTAGTAAATAGCCACACCACCCTTATTAATTTTTCAGCGTCACTGATTATCAAAGCGATTTATTTATTCACAATTTCATTAAAGTTCTGGAACACAAAGACTGTTTTCTACTGTCTCCTCTAAATTTGGTTCATCCCATTTTCTGCAACTTGATTTAGAAATAAGAAACATCTATTTCATATGAAATCCGATAACAGATTATCCAGGAGCTAACTGAACCACGGATTGACAGCAGATAACCCACCTTTTTTCACAAGGCCACTTGGTGATATTACAGGGTGTTCATTCTATCCAATATCTATATACCTCTGAGATTCCTAGGGAATTTCGAAGAATTCTGTATTTTTGAATATGTAAATTTGCCCTTACAAAATTGAGCTTTCAACAGTACCAAGTTTTGTAATTCTAACCGCTTTCTCATTACCTTCAATACCTTTGTATCCATATACCCAGATAAGTGTGAACTACTATCGATTTAAGCACACAGCGAGAGAGAGCTTTTAATTTGGTTTAATTATCTCCGTAAATGTTAATAGATCTTCCAGTTTATTTTAAAAAATGTTCAAAATAATGTTGCAAATATTTCTGCTTGAAAAATACTTGAGCTTTCCTGCACCTCTGGGCAGTTCGTACAATAACCAGTTCAATGTTTGTAGCCCGTCTGTACAAATTGTAGCAGCGTTACAAAGCGCTATATTATTTAACTTGTCCATGTTCCCAATTCGAACCAATTTGGCTCTTTGATTCTTTAGCGCGCCTAATGAGCCTCATTCTCTTAAAGATGTCAATTGGTATCAAATGCAGTAAGGTGTCGATGTAAACGGCTTATGTTGCTTTCGAGGCACCAGTAACACTTAATCCCATGAAACGTAGTACTCTTTGGAATTTCTTTACCGTTTCCAAAGTTTTATAACAAACCAAAAGAGGTGTAAGTCCAGAATGTGACCCTAGCCAACCAAATAATGCCGATTGTTTTTGTGATGCACACGGTATAGTCACATTTATTACCTTAAAAAGGGAAATATAATCAATAGCGCATATTATTTATTGATACATTTCAAACAATTTGAACGAAGACTTATAAAAAACTATTTATTTGGCGAATTATAATTTTATTTAAGGCAATGCACTGGTGCATACGTATGTATTCGCCATGGCAAATTTTTTTTGTTTTTTTTTTGTTCAAACGACCGAACCCCACCTCACACTTACCCCCCCCCCCCACCCCTTAACATGGGGACCGCGTACACACCATGGTCCGAACCATGGCGGATTTCAGGAGCTGGCAAGTAGATTGTGTGGTCTTTAATCGGCTAAAGACTATGTCATCAGCTGATATTAGGAATAGACAAACTTCAAAAACGCAAAAAACAAAAAATAGTTGAGGTATTCAATTATATCGCACTTTACTTTCAATTGCATCAATTGCGATACGTATTGGATCCTCATCTACCATATTTTGCAGATGTAACATCATGGATACTTCATTGCTGAAACATTGCCATTTGAAGAGTTTTGCGGAATCGTATGCATCAGCAAATTCGCTTATATCTCACAAAATTTTGCTTAGATTGGAACACGAATTAATCCTTCCCGTAAGTCATGGTATAGGGAATCGCTGAGTAGGCCTAGACTAACTAAAACTTTATTACTTGTTAAATGGAATTAAGTATCCTTATTGACGTGTTCTTTGTCTCACACACAGAAAAGATATTTTCCAACCGAATTGGTCTTAAGCGGAACAGCCGTATTTTCGATTGTATCAACAGAAATTTAATATCATCTGCAAATTTTCTATTATTATAAAATATTTACTGTTAACACAATGGAATTGTAATCATCGTGAACCCGAAAATCGGTTATTAGCATTATCGCAATTCGGTTGGTAATAAATTCGGTAGCCACAATGAATCTGTTTTCTGTGTGCAGATATTAGAAAAGTTCTTTTGCATGACCAGTTTTCTTCTCCTAATTTCTCAAAACATGACGTCATTTATATGACTTTTAACCTTCCTTACTTTAAATATGAAAAAAAACAGCATATTACTTTCCGTGATTACAAGAATATTAACTATGACGCTCTTTTAAATGAAATTAATATAATCAATTGGACCAATATCTACAGTAATCCTGATTTAAAACAACAGATATCCTTTTTTTATGAAGCTACCACATACCTATACGACAAATACGTACCGGTTAGAAAGAAAACTGTTAAATCTTCTACTAAGCCTTGGTTTAATCAAAATATTTGTGATTTAATAGTTAAAAGAAATTCTGGAAAGAGATAAAGAAAATTGGTTATAAAGATGAAAGTGAATCGGTAAATCTTTCCACTTTTGAACTAAATGAATTGAATAGACAATTTACTTCAAATGACTTAACTACTCTTCGTTCTGAATCTTATGCAAATCTACCAGATTGCAATCTGGATTCTTAATTTAGTTTTTCCTGCGTTAACCAGGAGGATGTTCTGGAAGCTTTTCTTTCCATAAAGTCAAAATCTATTGGTCTAGACGGTATGAATCCAGTATTTATTAAAGCTACTTTACCCAAGGTTTTACCCTATATCACTCATATTTTTAACACTATTTTTACAAAATCTATTTTCCCTGATTTGTGGAAATGGGCAAAAGTAATTCCGTTGCGGAAATCTAATAAAGAATACGGGCCAATTTCCGTATTTCCTTTTCTTTCGAAAGTTTTCGAAAAAATTATGAGCAAACAAATGAATGAACATATATCCAATAATAATCTTTTATCATCTAAGCAATCTGGTTTTCGCAGGAAAAGAGGGTGTATCACTACTTTAATTGATGTATCGGAAGATCTTCGTTATATCGTTGACAGTGGTAATATTGCTTTTTTGACTTTATTGGACCACTCTAAAGCTTTTGACTCAGTAGATCATGATATTCTTGTTAAAAAGCTTAAACATATTTTTGGTTATTCTGAAACCTCCTTTAAATTGATTAACTCTTACCTTCGGAATAGAGAGCAAGTAGTTGTCTCTAAAGACAAGTCGTTTACCTCTGCGTCTTTAAGTAGGGGTGTTCCGCAGGGGTCTATACTTGGCCCTCTTTTGTTTTCTATTTACATAAATGATCTACCACGCGTAATTAATTCATGCCAAATGCACATGTACGCTGATGACGTTCAGTTATACACATCATGTAACGTACGAGATGTGGAAAATTGTGTACAGAACCTGAATACTGAACTGAACTACGTATTTGAATGGGCTAGGTACCGTAAATCCGAAAAAATCTCAATGCCTTGTATTTTTAAAAAGATATATGATACCACTTGTCTTCCGAAAGTTAGTATTAATGGAGTGGATATTCCCTACGTTGCGAATGCTAAAAACCTTGGAATGATTTTTAATAATACCCTAACGTGGAACGATCAAATTAGCAAAGCTTCTGGAAAAGTTTATAGTATTCTCCGAAGTCTTTGGTCTTCTCAGTACTTCGCACCGCAGAAAATTAGATTTGTTCTTGCAAAATCGTTTATCTTACCTACGATTTTATATGGTTGTGAATTGTTGTCAAGTTGTGATAGTGCAGACATGGGTAAACTTACACGCGTCTTTAAAAGTGTAGTTAGATATGTTTACGGTTTACGCAAATATGATAGTATCTCCGCTTTTCTAAATAAAATTTATGGCATTTCATTTGAAGACTATCTTAAATTTAGAACTTTACATATGGTTCATAAAATTATTTTCACTAAAGAACCAGTTTACCATTTCGAGCGATTACTATTTACAAGATCTAACCGTAATAACTGTCTTGTACCAATATTGTACAATAGACTAATATCCGAAAGACACTTTTTTGTAAATGGCATACATCTTTGGAACTCGTTACATAGTTTAAATAATCAACTTCACAAAATATCAAATACAACATCATTTAAGAAAGAACTATTTAAACTTTTTCTCAATTGATTTTTAATACTTCATTTTAATTTCTTTAGTTAATTTAATTTTAATTTCTATATAATTTTTACCTGCTGTGCAGGATATTTTTACACTTTATTTTTACATTTATTTTATTTTTTATATATTTTATATTATATTTTATTTTATATTATTCTTCTAATTTTAATTATAAATTAAACTTACATACATTCTTCTTATTGAAAATTAATTTGTTATGACTAATGTTGTTTTATAAGATTTTAAATCTTGTTACATTAGGATTTTCATTAATAAAAAAAAATTAATAATAATAAGTATCTAGTGCTTCAATATTAGATATGAACTCGGCAACTTGGGGCTACCCATCCCGAAATCCCTGAAGAAACCAATACACCATTCTGATCCCCCTTAGCCAAATCAAGAGTTTTAATCTGTCTTCTTGAAACAGATTCAAAGCCATAATTTGGATACTAAGTCTAATTGACTTTTTACAAAATCATAAGCCATTCCTAGTTTCACTTGGACTCAAGGGCGCGATAGATGTGAGGCAATTCCTGGGCGTAATGGACGAGATATGATGATTTGAGCTATTTTTTGTGAAGACTTAAAAAAATTTTCGGGAAATTATTTTCATTTTGTTTGTTATTATTTTTGCCCAACAATTCCATAAACTCTTCGCGGAAAATCGGTCAAATCGCCATATTTCTAAAATTCTCTTACCTATTTTTTACATTTCAGCAGTTCATATATTCCGCTCAGGTATGAGTAGAAATGAGCCTTGCGATTGTACAAAAATGTGCGGTAACTTATAATGCTCTAAATATATGTGGTAGGGTACAACAATACTTTCACTTCTTTGTTTATTGACAGATCGACGGCCACATCTTTTGGCCAACTCAGTAAATACACATTTCAATATTTATGAGCTGTCAATTTTTTCCAAAGTGCGTAAGCTGATACTTTTGAAAGAAAATTGCTTTTAGAAAAACAGGTTAATAAAAAAGGGTTTCACCGATGATGTTTTTTTTAACACACGTGTGGTTTGATTGAACGAAAGGGTTAATAATTTAGGCAATAATAAAAAATTTCAAACGACTCTAAGTGACTTTCCATTTTTTATAAATAAAGCAAAAGAAATATATACTCTAGTTATTTAGTTTAAAATAATAAATTGAGTACACTTATATAAATTATTTTCTGACAAAATAAATCCCAGATTGGTATATTTTGTGTGCTTAATGAAATTAAATTTTATTCAATATTTTTTAGTAACTGAATATTACAATGGTGTGTTTTTGATTTTGTTAGTTTTATTAGAATTTTTCTCTCTAATTATGAACCATTATCTAAGAATTGATGTGCTTGTCACATTAGTACATCATTCATAAGGACATGTGTCAATATTACCACATGTGTTACTAATGTAAAGTAAAATGTATCGAAAGTTCTAAAAAAACACTCCCTTGCGATTTCAATCATGAGTTTAGTTGTCGCATGTCAATTTAATGTTACCCATGCTTTTTATAGTATTTTTTTTTATAGGATTTTGCTAAAAAACCTTAGCAAGTTAAATCAAAAAGGTATTGATGATTGATATCAAAAGACTTGAAATTATTACAAAAACTCCTGATTTTTGAAAAGGTTTCTAACGAAAATAAGATGGATTGTTTGCGAAAAAAAAAATAAGAGTTTATGCATTTCAGACTATATTTCAGTTAATTAAAATAATTACATATTTTGTATGCAAAAGGAAAAATTAAAAATAAAATGCATTTCTTTCATTTGGGCCATATCTAGTCTGTAATCAACTGTCTGACAAACATCATACAATTATGTGATGCACTCGTAATTTTGCAAGCATAAATTTATGTCAAAAATATCGGATGCAGAAATTTTGTATCATTTAATGAGAAATCGGCTTATGCCGTTATTTGTTGTGAAATTTTTGTTGTGTATCAAATATTAAAGTTGATATTAATGTTTTTGGACCAAATTCTTTTTCATATCTAAATAGTTCGCAAATTTACTATTTGTAACGAAATATTTTTTCTAGCAACCCGCCTGACGATGATGTGATTATCACAGTACACGAATTATGGTCCCTTTGGTAAGAGTAAAAGAGAAACGTCTTCTTTAAATAATGAACCAAAATATGTAATTTCGGTTGATTTTACTCGATATCGAATACCGCGATTAGCACCAGGCTTAACAATTATTTACAAGAACTTTTTCACTTAAACTTAACACTGAACTTGTTTTGCCTCAATGATGTGTTTTATACGCAGGAATAGCGTCATGCAGTTAGCGTTAGGTTTATTGTGCCTAGGGAGAAATTTCTTTTTTAATATTATATCATCTTAGACCTTTCAGATAGTTTGGAAGTTTCTTCAAAATTGTTCACGTGTAGAATATTGAGTAGACGCAGTATAGAGTAACTTATAATTCAATGCGACTTGAACAAAAATAAATTTTTAATCGGTTCAGTCCCGAAACAATGCATTTTATGTGAACCCAAATGTAAAACCTCTACACAACATTGCACATGAAACGTTTAAGACCTGCATAAGCAGAGTTCGTTGGTAACAACAATTGCTCATTTATATCTAACCATGTACGTACTTATGTATTAACATGTAGTATGTACAGACAAAAATATATGAACATTTGCGCTACTTTATATAAAAGATGAACGATAAAATTTGTTTATGGCGCTTATTTACTAATTTTATAAACAAAAAAGTACAAACCCAATTTCACAGTGCTATATTAAAAAAACAACTAAATAAAACAAATTCTTAAAAAATTCAATAAAAAAAAATATCTGTCTTAGATCCGAACTTAAATTTACGAAAATAATTCCCAAAAATTCAGTTTCCCAATAATTAGCCTAACTCTTTTTGCTTTTTCCATTGTATATTGTTTTGAAATCACTAAAATCGCCGTTCATAAAATTTATGGTTTAATGCTACATGGAAATGCAAATCAAATTTTTATTTTTTAACTTTTTGATTTGTTTTATTCGTGACAGCGAATTTCCGGAGGCGTTGTTGTTTCTTGGTGAATATCATAACTCGTTACCGGATCATGTGAAATAAAAAATTGAAATGCGTTTAAAAGGTGACATGTTTGCTGAGGTAGTGACGAAGAGATTTTTTCAATATTTTTTATTTTTTTTTTTTGCAGCATTTTGAAGTTAAAAACACGATTTTTGCTATAAAATTTCGGGAATTTGATGTTTAAAAATAGGGAAGAAAATGGAAAATAAAAAAAGCCCTTCGTGGTTACCTGATGATTAATGTTTAGATGTAGTGTGTAGAAGTTCAAAAGAATCCGTCATGTAGATTTTGAGTTATGATGTTCACGGACTTCGAACATTTATTTGCGAGAAAATCGATTTAAAGTTTTTTAAAAACTGATTTATATACGATGTACCGTATGAGGCCGGTCGCTGGAAACGCTGTATCTCTCGACATGTTATACATTCAGAAAGGGAAATGGAAAAAAGGTTTTAAGGTTTTTTGGATAGGTTTTGCAGTCGGAGGGTTACGTCAGACTGTATTTGGATGGCGCCTCTCCAAAACCGGGCCGAATTGGGGAGTAACTGTGGCTTTACCATAGCATGGGAAGCCGCTATGACGTACCATTTGAATTCCCCACTTAACAGAAATTCATGGAAGATAACAAAAGAATTAAAAACCTACAACTAAATGTGCGGGGCTTTTCCGCAGCCGAACTGGCTGACCGAATGGAGCATGAGCTCTGTGATGATGGTCAGTGAGGCAAAGCTACTGGTAATAGGAGCAACATGAAGCCGGCGACGGCGAAGAAATCTGGTGACAATAGAAGTCAACCAGCCAGAAATGGTGCAAAATCACCAACCGTGAAGACCGACAAAGTATTGATGTCGCCTCCTAAAAGTGCAGAAGCAAAGGGTAGAAGCAATGGCTAAGCTTGATAATTTACCGACAACATCCAGCGATTTAGCGTGGCGACCGAAATTGCGTGCAGAAGTGGCAAGAACTGCGGCCAATACTGCATGACCAAAAGTTAGACCCCGAGGCCATGAAACTCGCTAAATCCCGAAGGTACCAGCACCAAGACAGCCTGGTCTGGTGCCCCACTAAGGAAAGGTCTTAGCGGTGCAGGCTGCAGATGGTACTTAAGATACCTTGAGAAAGGCCTAGAACCCATAGAGGCAAGAAAGAAGGCCGACGAGCACAGAGCTAAGCCACAAGAAGTAGTCCAGGCAAACCAACAAGCAGGCAAGCGCGGAAATAAAATGATCACACCGCCGCAACGAGCAGCAGGCAAAAAGCCTAGGTTTGCAAAACATTCTGCTAGAAACACCACAGCAAATACGGAGAGAACAGCGAGCAAAAGCTACGCATATATCTGTAAGGTGGATAGGATGGAAGAACTGCCGAAGGGATACCCTGAGGTCAACCTAACCACACAGGAGCTGACGGTACTGGAAGAAGCCATACTGACAGGTGTTGCCAAAGGATGGAACCACAAACTTAAGTTTGAGGGCATTCACTTCCGACCGGGGCATATACTCGTCAACTGTAAAGACGCCAAGACGGCTAACTGGCTCAGGCAAGACGCCCCCAACTCTCGACGTGAGACAAGGCATCGCTAACACATACGATTAGAGCACATACGATCACCATCTTCCTTCCCAGATGCGCAGGCCAGACAACGGAGCTCTGATAAGTGTACAGAATGAATGCATTAACAAGCCCCTGTGGAAGGTTGTAAGAACCAGGGCAGAAGGCAATGGCCAGCTGATGACATTGAGGAGCAATCGCTGGAAGCCATCAAGAAATCAGGCAGTACAATAAACTACAGATTTGGCGAGGTTCCGGTGCATGGAATAGCGAGGAGAAAAGGAAAAGAGAGCAACCCAGACCCCGCCAAACTACTAGAGGAGACAGAGATCCTAACCGCAAAGGACCCCACATCTGTACCGAAGGTATCTGTACCAATGGGGAGCCGGAGCAGTTATCATCCATTGGAAGCTATATGGAGGGAATGGATCCAGGCCATTCTGATGTTCCAATTGACGAGAATCAAGAAGAAATGCTGCTAAGTGACAGCAGCAACAATAAGTACCATAATGCCAAATAACGGATCATATATCAAATTCGCCCAGGTTAACATCCACCATGCAAAAGCTGCATCCGCAGCGATCGCTAGGGCATTTTAAAAATTTAACCCGGGCATAGTATTTATCCAAGAACCCTGGAACTATAAGGGTGCAATCAGAGGAATAAGCTACGGTAGCGGCAAGGTAATATGGGACAGTAATACTATGGATGAGTACCTGTTAGAATTTTTAATAACATCTAATTTAGAAGTACTAAATGAGGGAGATATACCTACATTCGCTACAAGGGTAAGAGAGGAGGTCTACGACATTACGGTAGCCAATCCAAGCTTAGCTAGGATTTCGAGAAATTGGAGGGTATCCGATGAGGAATCATTATCAGACCATAAGATAATTGCATTTTCGCTAGAGGGCCTATGTATTCAGGCAACTTCCTATCGAAATCCCAGAAAACCAAATTGGGAGAAGTACAATGATATCCCAGGCCACAATTTACAAGGCATAACATTGAGAAAACGCATACGGAATCAGTATGAATTCGACGACAGTGTGACCCAACTGAGGGGGGCTCTGCTGGATGCCTGTTTTTGTAGTTGCCCCGAGAAACCGAGGGGCAAGGATAAAGACGCAGTTTGGTGGAACAATAATCTCTCCACACTCAGAACCGAAGTCTGTAGGCTCGGTAATAGGACAAAGCGAAACGGGCAGTGGGAGCTTTATAGGGTCAAACTAACTGAATATAACAAAGAAATAAGGAAAGTTAAAAGAATTGGCTTTAGGAAAATCTGTAAAAATATGGAATCTCTTCTAGAAACGGCAATGCTATACAGAGCGTTCGCGAAATGCGGGTCAGATCTAACAACGCCACTTAAGAAAGAAGACGATGGTTACACAAAAAATTGCCGAGAAAAGGCAGATTTGTTATTAAAGGCACACTTTCCAGGAAGTGTGGAAGTAGATAACGAACGGTCGAGTAACAGTCCGAGAAACCCTAGTCGGGAAAATAGGCAAATAGCAACCGAAATTTGTTCAAGGGAACGAATAGAATGGGCTATAGGCACCTTTTAACCATACAAGTCTCCCGGAATGGATGGTATTTTTCCTGCCCTATTACAAAAGGGCCTAATAGGGCCCATACACGATACCAGCATGCTGGCGCCATCAAGTGATTGTACAATCAAGATGGAAGCACATACCACACCAGCATACTGGTACAATCACCATTTCTTTGCAAAGAGCGTATTGAAAACATCGATAGGATAGTGAGCTTAAAAATTTTTTTCTTTTACTTTTTACATTTATCAACTAAATACATATCTTATTATATACTTAAATTATACGATATTAATTATTAAGTCTAAAAATATATTTTTTATGTTCGTCATAAAATTCCTTCAAAATCCTTCCAAAATCCTTCAGACCAATAAGCCTCACATCTTTTATATTGAAGACACTTGAAAAAGCCGTGGGCAACTATCTAAGATGTGGGATATGAGATCAGATGCCTTTGCATCCAAACCAGCATGCGTATAGAGCAAGCAGATCAACAGAGACCACTCTTACCAACCTTGTGGGAACTATTCAAAAATCCCTAGATGGGAAGGAAATAGACTTTGTGCCTTCCCAGATATAGAAGGAGCCTTTGATTGCACTTCACATGATGTAATAGAAAGGGCATTAAACCGAAGAGGAGTAGATTCAGTGACATCAATATGGATGGTAGAAGTTCTCAACACGAGATCAGCAGAAACATCAACAGAAGGGGAAACCATAGCCGCCAACACAACCAGAGGATGTCCACAGTGAGGGGTTCTTTCGCTTCTAATGTTGGGTCTGGTTGTTGATGAACTATTAATGAAACTGTCGAAAGCAGGTATAGAATGCCAAGGCTACGCGGACGATATAGTCTTAATAGCAAGAGGCAAATTCGAGGAAACCCTTTGTGACATTGTCCAAAGAGGGCTGAGATTTATCAATCAATGATGTGGGGCAACAGGACTGAACATCAATCCGACAAAGATCACTATTGTACCATTTACCAGGAGAAGAGAACTTCCAAGATGGAAGACAATTCAAATTCTAGGAGAAGTCATCGAACCAAATACAGAGGTGAAATATGTGGACCTAGTATTAGACAGCAAGTTGACATGCAAGCCACACGTCAATCATATTACAGAGAAAGCCAAGCGTGCTACAATGATATGTAGAAGGGTAGCGGGTAGAACCTGGGGATGTAAACCCAGCATCCTATACTGGATGTGCTATGGAGCTATTGCGTGGAGTTAAAAAGGACACAAAGACTAGCGTATATTGGGATAACGGATGGAATGAGGACGTGCCCAACAACGGTATCACTTGAAGTACTCTGGGACCAAAGCCCACTACATACAGTGGTGCAAAAGAAAGCCCTGGCAACGGCAATCAGGATAAAGGGGGATAAACCTATAACCAGGCTCTATGAGGGGTAATGGAAGCGAATAATTCAAGTTAAAGATTACTCCCTCTTAGATTGTCCAATCGACAGGACAGAGAAGAAATACGATTTCGAGAAAAACTTTGTTACAAAACTTAGTAATAAAAAGGATTGGAGTAGTTTGAGTACAGCATAGTCTCTAAAGGATGATACGATCAAATGGTACACGTACGGGTCAAATACCGGAAATGGAACATGGGCGGGAGACTTTGGACCTAAAAGGAAATACTACGAATCAATGGGATTACACACGAGTATTTTCCAGGCGAAAATTTATACCATCGATAGATGTGCACAGATTAACTTAAATAGAAAGTGCGAATGACGGGATATAACCATATTATCAGATAGTCAAGCTGCTATTGGAGCACTACGCTTTATGTTGTAAACTCTAAGTTAGTATGGGACTGTCTGCAGAGACTGAATGAGCTAGGCAGACACAATAAAGTCAGCCTTTGTTGAGTACCGGGGCATATTGGAATCCAAGGAAATGAACAAGGAGTTAAGCTTGCCAGAAGGGGAGCTTCCACAAAGCTAATGAGGCCGAAACCGTTTTGTGGAATAGGAAAAGGAGTATGGGAAGGCATACTCAGAGAATATGAGAATCATATCAGACAGGAGCTTTTATCGAACCACTTAGGCTTAAAGCAATCCAAACTCTTGTTAGGTAATTACAACAGTAAAAGATTTGAGTCATATATCGGATTATCAAAGAACGGACTGAGAATAATAACCGGGATTTTAACTGGTCACTGTAGGCTCAGGGAGCATCTGAGCAAGTTAGGAATTGAAACGAACCACATGTGCAGATTCTGCAATGAGAAGGCAGTACCACCGGAGCACATACTGGGGGATTGTGCAGCTTTAATGTATAAGAGGAAAAAGCACCCGACGTTTTTCCAATTACCAGGGAGTGAAATAAAATAACATCCCCGAACTTCTGAAGACTTCACGGTTTGGTGAGATTTTATAGGGACAAACTATTGGCAGAGGGCAGTACAATAGATTATTTGGTCGCAGTACTTTCGACACCTCTTTTATACAATACAATACAATAAACTTTCCAAATACATATATGTGCATGTCTATACCAAACCTGTCTGTCTGTCTCTCTGTCTGCCATGGGGCAATCCCATTCCCCTCATCCAATTGACCTGAAACTGGGACCATGGCCTTGTTGTGACTATAGATTAAATTTGGGGTGCTTTAAAACCCATTTCACCCTATCCAATCTCAAACTTGGTTGATAGACTTGCCGTGAAAAAGATAAACTTTGACATAGTCACGAACAGTCACGCACAGTCACGGAGAGATTAGAACCTCACAGTCACGGAGTGATTTAAACCCCATTTCCCCTTATTCGAATGTTCTGAAACTTTGTCCATAGACGTGTTGTTGCCAAAGATTAATTTAAGGATAGTCACACATAGCCGCGCATAGTCTCGCACCGTCACGGAGTGATTTTAACCCCATTTCCCCTCATTCAATCAATCTGAAACTCGGTCCACAGACTTGTTGTCACCAAATATTAACTTACAGACAGTCACGCATAGTCACGTTATAATTTAAATAATAATTTAAATTCAAACTCCTACACAGTCACGGAGAGATTCAAAACTCATATTTATACGGAAAGAAAGAGTTTTAATTAAAACTTTGTTTTTATGGATTATATTGTTTTATTTCCAACTCTGGCGCTTTCATTTTCTAGTACTTTATTTTATTTGCAATTCAGCTTATTAGTTAGTGAAACAAGCCCTTGCTTGTTAGAATCGTTTGAAAATTGTTGAAGTGTATTTATACCCTATACCACTATGTGGTTTGGGTATAATGTCTTTGTGCTGCTGTTTGTAAATACCAAAAATATTTGACCTAGATCCATCTTTTATTATACCGATCGACTCGGAATCACTTTCTGAGTCGATTTAGCGATATCCGTCCGTCCGTCTGTGTGTCCATGTAAACCTTGCAATCAAACTACAGGTCGCAAATATGAATATATTTTGATCAAATTTAGTATATAAGCCTTTATCGGCCATAGAATGAACGCTATTGAAATTGGTGAGAAGCGGTCCATATTCAGACCTAGTCCCCATACAAATGTCCCCTATGAATACGACTTAAATTGCAAGAGCCAAATTATTATATAGAGATCGTTCAAATTGGGTTTGGGTTTGTTTATTACACATGTTTATCATTTGGCCAAAAATAAACCCCATATAGAAATTCTTTGTCATAGCCCTCATATAAAGCTGCTTCCCGATTTTCACTTAAATCTATCAAAAAACAAAAATATTGCACATATTTTTCTCAAATTTGGTTCGTATATATTTTTTCAAAACATAAGTGACTACCAAATATGGTCAGGATCGGTCCATTTTTCGACCCAGTCCCCATATAAATATAGCATTTGATATGAACTTTTTCATATCTGTAGCCAAAAAAAAATAATAACAATGCCACTCAAATTTGGTTGTGCTTACTTTCTACATCCACTTAGTTGAACCGAAGAGATAGGGCCTCTAAACCTTGGTATAGGGTATCGTATAGCCGGTCTAGACCGACTAAAATTTTCTCACTTGTTTTAATTTAATTTATATTTCTTCCTTATCTTGACGTTTGTTTTTTTTTTTTGCTATAGCCCAAGAACCATTGATTATTCAGAAAAATTGTGGCTAAGACATAAACAAATATTTAAAGTTTAGCCTGAGAACGCCAAGTCCTTCGAACATTTGATCATACTGGCCTAATACTTTCAGTCCGACTTGTAATTTCTTTATTTAACCGTAATATTTGCCTACAGCATTTATATTGCACATATCTAGCTTTGTACGTTTAGTGGAAAAAATCATTTGTTCTATATCAAATTATTATATATTATTATTCATGCATCACCATTCGCTTGTCCAATTTTAGATCAAGTGGATAATTTTTACCAGTTTTATAGCGTGTTAAAAAAAAAAGGATATATGGGAGCTAAAAAGTCCTTGCTGCTGTTAAAATTGAATTTTTTACATAAATTTGATGTCGTATTGTGACATTTGTTGCCAGCTTTCATAATAAAAAATTTATAATGGGTGTGAATGTCTTTACATCGATTCTGTTAAAAAAAAAACTTACTTTTTTCCCAACGTGATGAAATGTTAAAACCTCTCAATGTTTAGTTGTATACAACAACTCTTTTTTTTACCCAAGTATTGCCTTAGAATGGAACCCTTAAGTTATCCGATGCTCAGTGTGTCCGAAGCGAAGAACAAACAAGAACTCAATATAATAAAACTTTTGACGAAATAAAAAGTATATGCAGCGATAGAAAAGATAAATTGAAATAATTTTGTAGAAATTATGTTCCTAAGTGGAACAAAAAAAGGGAACAAAAACTTTAAACTGGATATATAATTTTCTTAACTAATGTTGTACATGGTGTAATTTAAATGAAAATAACTTTATTTTTGAATCCGATTTATTTGCAAAAGAAAATCCACTACAGGATGAAAAATCAGTAGAGTCAGGGTTTAGAGTACTTAAATATATTCGCAAATAACGGGTGATTTTTTTGAGGTTAGGATTTTCATGCATTAGTATTTGACAGATCACGTGGGATTTCAGACATGGTGTCAAAGAGAAAGATGCTCAGTATGCTTTGACATTTCATCATGAATAGACTTACTAACGAGCAACGCTTGCAAATCATTGAATTTTATTACCAAAATCAGTGTTCGGTTCGAAATGTGTTTCGCGCTTTACGTCCGATTTATGGTCTACATAATCGACCAAGTGAGCAAACAATTAATGCGATTGTGACCAAGTTTCGCACTCAGTTTACTTTATTGGACATTAAACCAACCACACGAATGCGTACAGTGCGTACAGAAGAGAATATTGCGTCTGTTTCTGAGAGTGTTACTGAAGACCGTGAAATGTCGATTCGTCGCCGTTCGCAGCAATTGGGTTTGTGTTATTCGACCACATGGAAGATTTTACGCAAAGATCTTGGTGTAAAACCGTATAAAATACAGCTCGTGCAAGAACTGAAGCCGCACGATCTGCCACAACGTCTAATTTTCAGTGAATGGGCCCTAGAAAAGTTGGCAGAAAATCCGCTTTTTATCGACAAATTTTGTTCAGCGATGAGGCTCATTTCTGGTTGAATGGCTTCGTAAATAAGCAAAATTGCCGTATTTGGAGTGAAGAGCAACCAGAAGCCGTTCAAGAACTGCCCATGCATCCCGAAAAATGCACTGTTTGGTGTGGTTTGTACGCTGGTGGAATCATTGGACCGTATTTTTTCAAAGATGCTGTTGGACGCAACGTTACGGTGAATGGCGATCGCTATCGTTCGATGCTAACAAACTTTTTGTTGCCAAAAATGGAAGAACTGACCTTGGTTGACATGTGGTTTCAACAAGATGGCGCTACATGCCACACAGCTCGCGATTCTATGGCCATTTTGAGGGAAAACTTCGGAGAACAATTCATCTCAAGAAATGGACCGGTAAGTTGGCCACTTTCCGAATGGACCACCTAAGACGCAGCCGCGGTCAACATTTAAATGAAATTATCTTCAAAAAGTAAATGTCATGGACCAATCTAACGTTTCAAATAAAGAACCGATGAGATTTTGCAAATTTTATGCGTTTTTTTTTAAAAAAAAGTTATCAAGCTCTTAAAAAATCACCCGTTAGTAACAAATAGAAAGAAAATTTTGATTGCATGCATTCGATACATAAAATTCCGTTTGCCAATGTAGACGATAATCAAATGTTGTATGTAAAAGACCAAAACTGTGAAATAAATATACCTACGTATGGACATGCCACAGTATGAATTTGCTTTCAGAAAAAATATAAAATAGCAAAAACAAAATACGTACGCACATTTACCAACCTGCTATGAGTGCGTTTTTGTTTGCTCATGAGTTAAAACATTTAATGTGTTCGATGACGACTACAAGTACTTGATGAGCAGGAGGAAACTGACTGTATGGGGGAGTTTGAAATGAAATGTTAAATGCATTTCTAGATTTTCCTAGTGCACAAATGTGCATTTTAGATCGACGAAGCGTAAATTAGGATTTCAAAATGACATTTAGAATATTTACGACTTGGTCTTAGCTGGACATGTATCTATTTCTATAGATGTTGCTACTCGTATCTACAACTATTATGGATGATGATGAGTGTGCGAGTAATGCTTCTTTTTTCCTACTTTCGCCCTGCATATACAAAACCACCTTGTATTATCACTCTTTTTGGGGTATTATTTCTGTTAATTGCAAAATGTTTGCCAATTTACCAAAAAAAAAAGTGGTATAGGGTATAAAAATTCAGTACGTTGTATATTGGTGTAGTCCTTGTCGGAGTTTTGATACGTTTTCGAGTTTTTATTTGAAAATCTTTTAGCTTTTTAATCATTTCGCTTGTGTTTGTTTAGAAGTCTATTCATTTATTGGTTTTTGGTTAGGCTTAACTAGTCTCAAACGAATGCAGTGCGTTTGTTTAAAACTATTAAAGTGCGAGATTTCGTTTGAAGAAATAATAAAAATGAAACACTTCCAGCTTCTAAAAACAAAGGAAACCATAAGTTTTTCACAAAATTGGAGACAAGATATTTAAGTGTGCTGTGGAATATACGAGTATAGAAATATAAAGTCTAGACAAAGAAAATTATGTGCGATTTTCTTGCATATTCTAAAATCCAAAAATTTATAAATTATTTATACTTATTTCAGCATTTACTCTTAAAATAATCCTAACAGGTTAAATTCTTTATTTAAACATCTCAAATTTCATCATCCATTAATAAGAACACAAAAATAAAACAAAAAAAGTTCTTGATTTATGCGATGAAATCAAAATAAAGATACTCTGAATTTCATTAGAAATAAACTATAAAATAAAATTTGATTACTTTACAAGAATAACACAGATACTTAAATGAACTGTTTAAATTCGATAATAAACATAAAACGCTCATCTGAATAAATTTATGGTACAAGAGCTGTTATTCTGTAAATTTACTTTTATAAATATATTAAATCAGTTGAAGATAAACCTAAGGTTTTCCCGAAATTCAAGGAATAGAAAATGTTGGTACATTCTTGGGGAAAATGCGAAGCTAATTGTTCACTTATTTCTATTAACTATTTGCTCAAAAAATATAGGCTACTTTTGAACTTGATTTAGAAAAACACTAAGAACAGATTTTTGAAAGACATTTGCTACTATTTTCTATTGAAAACATGTTCGATTTTGCGGACTTATGTATATAAACTAGTTTGTTTTAACACTCCTAAGGCGCAAGTTGAAAAATATATGAAAAACTAACTTAATATTTAGTGGAAGATAATTTCCTTTAATATTTTATATAATTGAATTTCGGTACATTTTAAAAATCTGTTAGTTTTTATAAGCTATAATTTAAAATGTTGTAGAATCGATGTTCCATTTTTTCTGCCCAATACGTATGCGTATATGTGATTCTTAAAATTTCCAAATAATATGTTTTCTACTAAATAATGTGTATTCTTCAGAATGATTTTTTTTTTAATTTGTAATTACTAAATAGCTGAGAAGCACAAAATTTATTGCAAATAGTGGCATTACAGTAAGTTTATGACATGACCAATTTGTAAAAGTGATTTAAAAATGATAGATATTTTTTGGAATGTGTGACTCTACATAAATATCTGTACAATGTCGGCGAGGTAATTCTTAAATAATACTTTTTGATAAGGATATATTTCTATTGAATCAGTGACATGCATTGCTTTTTTATTTTAAAAACGAATTGTACATACTATATCATATGTATAATAGTGGCAATAGACTTGAAAAGTGCTCGTACACACTCACTTATATCAAACATATATACCTATGCTAATACAAATTATCAATATATATAAAACTAGCTGTAACCCGATGCTATTGTTGATTTTGGCGATTTTTATATTTTGCGAATTTTGATTTTGGCGATTTTTGATTGCGGCGATTTTGGGCTTTAGAGATTTTTGTTTTTTTTTTTTTTTTGGCAATTTTCGTTTCTGCTGATTTTCAATTTTAGTGATTTTTTTATTTGCGATTTTCGGTTTTAGTAATTTTTGATTTTGGCGAGTTCTGTTTTTTTTTTGGGATTTTTGTTAATTCGCCATTTTCGGTCCTGGCAATTTTTGTGTTTGGCGATTTTTGTTTTTACGATTATTATTATTCGCGATTTTCGGTTTTGGTGATTTTAAAATTTTTTGTGATTTTTGATCTTGGAGATATTTGTTGTTGGCGATTTTTGACTTTTGCGATTTTTGATTTTGACGATTCCGCCCATACTTTCCGCGACCACTAACATTTGCAATAAATGTGCTTATCAAAAGTTTCAATGCTGTCATTTTCATAGTACTTTATATTGTTTTGTATACGAGGTCCCTCGCCCATTGGTCCGCTCCCTTCTAGTTCTTGGGCAAATATTGGCAATAATAACTAATGAATTCAGAAAAAGTCCCAAGGCTTTTTCTATTAAAGTACTCCAGTTATATAATATCAAATATTTACTTTGAATAGGGGTGCCATGCCCATTGGTCCGATCCCGTCCAGTTTTTTCAAATCGTTTGCTGTCGTAATAATCCAGATATTATATATTAAAACAGGATGTTCACTTTATATAGGAGGTGCCACGCCGAATTGAAGAATCCAAAATAAATATAGCCTGTACTGTCACTTACACATTAATATTCTTAAGAGGTTATATTATAATCTTAAATTTTTTATTTTTAATTTTTCTATTTTTCTATTATTAAAAAAAAAAGTCTCAATAAATATTATAATAAATTAAATATTAAGTTCAATACATTGATTGAAGGTATCACGGCCGAGTTTTACACTTTCCTTGTTATTGTACCCTCTAGCAGGGTAAAATGCGGTGGTGTTGATGCTTGTAACTAACAAAAATATTTAATCAAGACTTATCTTTTATTATAGCGATCAACTCAGAATCACTTCTAAGTTGATTTTAGCAACGTCAGTCCGCCCATCCGTCCGTCCGTCTGTCTGTCTGTGTATCCATGTAAACCTTGTTATCAGGGCTGTGGCATCGCCAAATATTGTTGCAACTCCGACTCCAATACCGACTTCTGAAATTTGTAAAGTTCTACTCCGACTCTGGTGCTGAATGTATATGGATATATTTATAAAAATAGTGATCATCACGTTGTAAGTAATGCAAACTGCGAGGCCGCCGAGTAAAATATCTACTATGCAGCCCAGGTTATCGAAGAACATTTGCCGTAAATATCTAAGCCGCCGCTCCTACAGTCCTGAACATTCACACAACAAATGTTTCATTGATACTTCCTCGTCCACATCCATACAGCTCCTAAAGAAGTCAGCTCTCGGGATACTTATGCGTGCAGCCATCCACACTATTACACATTGTCCAGTGAGTACTCCTATAAGTAGGCTGATTGTCCCTTTAACAAAACCAAGGAGTGCTTTCGTTCTTCTTGGATTAGTCAAAGGCCATAGGATCTGGGATATTCTGCAAGAGGTCAGTTGTGTCCACGTTGTCCTTAATTCAAGATCAGCTACCTCTTCACTTAGACTCGACAGCTAGGATAGAGGGATTCTAATATCAGTGTCCATCATCCCGTTCAAAGAATCTGAGCCCTTCCGCGCACCCTCGTCAGCCAATTCGTTTCATTTGACCCCACTATGTCCTGGAACCCATATCCGCCTCACAGTGTGTTGCCAGATTTTGTCGTGGTTCCTGCTACATTCCCTTACACACTTCGATCTAACGTTACCCGATTTCAGAGCTTTGAGAGCAACAAGACTGTCCACGATAATATTAGTGGTCGTTGGATCCATATCTCGCTCCAGAATTATTTTCGTTGCTATGAGAATTGCATGAATCACGGCCTGAAAAGCTCTCTGCGGCTCAGTCTTCTCTAGTCAGTATTTGGATCGTAAAATTAGCCCCAAAGTTCATCACTGGTGATGTATCATCGCTTTCCCCACCAATCTGTGTCCCGCCCACTATCCGTAGGATTGTACCGTGTCACCAAGATCTTTGTTCGAACTTATATGACTGCCTTAAGCAGAGAGCTACCTTGGGTGCTGTGCTCTTTTCAATATCAATAGGCATGATGTTCAGCATTACCTACAGTCCCGCCTGTGGTCTCCGGTTGTACCCAGACAGGCCAGTCTCTGTGTCTTCACGAGTCTAGAAAGCCTGGGCACTAATTTCACAGCTTTCCACCACACCAGATTACCATATATCAAAATAGGTCTAATTATCGCACAATGCATCCAGTGCATGATCTGCGGTGTAAGACCCCATTTCTACGTTACTCGACCAAGTGAGTTTAGAGTCAAGAATAATACCCAAATACTTCGCCTCCCTTGATAGTACCAGAGTCTTCCCGTCCGGTATTGGAGGATTGAACTCAGGTATCTTTGTCTTTCTGTTAAAGAGAACCAACTCGGTTTTAGAGGAGTTGGCCCCCAGACCATATTTCCTAGTCCATTGCACGATTTTATCTAATGCAGACATCTTGTGGTCACTGATCGCTGATAGGAATCTACCTCTGATCAAAAGCACAGAGTCATCAGAATATGCGACCAATTTGGTTTCGAGGATTTTAGCTCCTCATTGTGGAGTTCCACTCGTCATCATCTTAATCGCTCCCCCCTCACCTATTTTCGAGTTTATCATCCTGCTCTTCAGCATGTTGTCCGTCCATAGGATTATCTGTGCATCCGTGCCCGTATTGTCTAAGGATTCAAAGATCTACGATATTTTGACATTATTGAACGCCCCTTCCACATCCAAAAACAGAAGCCAAAACATATTTACCCTCAATCACCCGCATGCTTCGTGTAAAGCCATATCCACTGAACTGAATAAACTTAACTCTCATAAAATAAATTAAAATATAATTATTTATGGTGATCTGTAAAATATTTTGTCGCCTATTTCGAATGAATTTTTATTTTGGGAATATTTGAAATATTCTTACTGATTGAGTTAGATATTAATCGGGTTCAAGGCCAAATGTTTTTACTTAAAATAAAAAAATTTTCCTATATTTTCTATGAACTTTTCATGGAACGTGCGTATCGAGACTCCGGTACAAACACCGCGACCCAGACTCCGACACCGCAACTCCGACTACGACTCCACAGCGCTGCTTGTAATCTGATCACAGGTCGCAAATATGAATATATTTTGATGAAATCTGTTATGTGAGCTTTCATCAAACGGACGCTATTCAAATCGGTGAAAACCGGTGAATGTTCAGACCTAGTCCCCACACACATGACTTTAATGGGATCGACTTAAATTATCATGAGATACAAATTATCGTATAGATTTCGGTAAAATTTGTTTGTGTATGTTTATTATACCCACAAATAGTCCTAATATAATCCCTGTAGAAATATTCTCAGTCATAGCCCCCACATGGATCATCAAAAAAAAAAAATATTGAATAATTTTTTTTTAGAAAACTATTAACTTTACTAAAAATGGTCATAATCGGTACTTTTTTAATAACAAAAGCACTAAAATTTGGTTTATACTTATTTGCTATATCCAGTTATAGACTCAGCAAAGTTGAATCTAAGACTCTCTCTCGAAACCCATGGTATAGGTTATCATGTAGTTATTCTAGACCGATTACATTTTTTTTAGTTTCGAGAAACATATTTAATCTCTATCAGATCAATAAGAACTTTTATCACATTTCCGTATATCTATACATTGCTTCTCTAACAATTAGTTGTGTCCGTCCATATAACTGTGTGTCCATGTTTACTTGCGTGTTACAGAACTGATCATAAAAAAACAGATATTTGGATGAAATTTATATAACTTTTGACCCGAAGGCGAAACATTTCGGTGCTACGGCGATTTTTTAAATAAATCTCTTGTTTAAGTATCAGAAGGTTGAAATAATTTTTTTAATCTTTATTATCGTACTCAAAGAAAGTCTGAGATTTTAAGCTTTATTAATTGTTTAGGACATGTATCCCTTAATCCTCGTAGTAAATAAAAGACATTTCAAATAAAATAATTAACAACAATTGAAGTAGGGTATTTAAAAATACTTCATATATGTACTATAACGATTGAATTTTATAAATTATTTGAAAAAATAACACACAAAGGGGATGAAACAATATCTACATATTTAAAAAACAATATAATGATGAATTAATTGTATATAAAAGTGTTGCTGATAGCATTTATGATTGTATTCTGGGTCTCTTTTCTAAATGCATATCATAAAAATTTTACAAAAAGGTCGATGATTTGTGAAGAAATAAAAAATAAAAACAAAAACCTCAAAATACACGTGTAAAATAAAATGTGTTTAAGAATAAAGAAGACGATTTTTTTCAAATTAAATATAAATGAATACGATCATATAGCTACAACTGAAATTGATGCCTAGAGATGCATATTCTAAGAAAAACGATTTGATATTTTTTATGTTAATGAAGTTTTGTTTTAAAATAAAATACATACAGAAAAACATTCATATAAGACACAATCACATTATTAAATCATGTTAATGGCGGTAATAATATTATTCAAGTAAATTTTTCGAGTGGGCCATCATCAACATCCATTGAAGAATTATAACCCTTACACATTTATGTGATTAAATTGATTAATTTAATGCTTTACTTTGACTGCAAACATAAGTTCAGTTTTTTTTTTATTTATTTTTTCAGAGACCATCCATCCATCTGGTTATTATGTATTATTATACAATGTCCGTCCCAAATTTTTGTACAAGTGGCTTTATTGGCTGCTTACGCATGATTTCATTTCCGTTGGCGTTGATTCTACAAATTGTCCACAACAATTGTCGCGTCTTGATGCAACAACATACATACCAAATTTTGCATGCTTTTCAAAAGTAAAAGGGTTGGCAAAAAAATAGGGTCGCCCTGGCATTATTTGTAAAATAATTTTTCTCAATTTGAGAGATTTTCGATTAACGAGCGTTCTACAATTTAATGTTAAGTTCGTCTAAAAAAATGTTATGGAAAGGAGTTTTTAAAAAAGTTTCCATACAAATTTCGCAGACGACCGTAATGTTTATGTTATAGAATAGGGGTTTGGTGTGACTATTGGTCCTAGGCCTATGAATAGTTTTATAGTTCCAACTTTGAGTATTATTGTATGTTTATGTGCCATACACAAATGCAAATCAAATTTGATTCAGATATTTGTATATAATATATTTTAATGAATTTAAGTATTAGCTAAAATTATGTAGTAAAAACTTATTTTATTAAAATAAAATATGAGAGAGATAATACATATCGATCCATAATGATAAGTTCCTATTGACCCCAGGAATACTAAAGGCTTAGTTTCAGAAATTAGAAAAATAAAATATCAAAAAATTTTATTAATATTCCTTCACAAATATCTTTTATATCAATAATTTATTTTTATAAAATAAAACCACCCTATAATTTGATCTTTGATCTTAAAAAGACCCGTTTAGAGGAATTTTTTTTTTTTTAATTTTTTCTCTGAAGTTATAGAATTAAAGACTAGTTTATAATGGCAACAAGATGTAAAAACAGAAGAAGAAAAATTAGCCTGAAGGCTAAAAATCTAAATTTTCTCGAATTCGCTGGAATAAAAACTACACCGTCAGCAAATGGTGAAAGATGTACCTACTACAATGCTTACATTTTATAAGACTTAAATTCAAATAATTGTTATTTTTTTTTTTTTAATTTCCTTAATAAGCAAAAAATACTTACTTTTTTGCCTTAAATAAACAAACGAAATGACAATTACTTTACATCAAAATATTTTGGTATCATAAGAATACAAAAGTATCGTTGTAATAAATGTTTCAATGTCTTTGCAATTGTGAGCTTGAATTTCGTAACCAAATTGTTTACGGCGAACAGTGGCTGAAAATCGTTTTTCATTGGCCAAAATTCTGTAACTTTTGAAACGATCAAAATATTTGAGTAATTTTTTTTAGTGGATAGATATCTAGTTCAGCCTGACTCAGTTTTATTTACATTAAAATTGATTGAGGACTTTTTAAGGAATTCTAGGTCAAAGTTGAACTTTTGATTTTTTTTAATTTTTAGAGTGAAATATGTGTTTATTATTTTTTTATTTATTAAAAAATTTAATATTTGAATTTTTATAATAATTATAAACATTTTTTGTAATAAAGGGATTTCTTTAATGTTACACTCAAAAAAAGAAAAACAGTAAAATCAACTGGAGATTTTGCTATTATTACTGAAAAATTAAAAATTTGTTGTTGTCAAATTTCTCAAATTTGTTTACACTCAAAGACTATTTACACTTAAAAAAAAATGTTAATAATATTATCTAAAAATCTTGCTATTAAAACAGAAAAATTTATTATTTTTTGCTGTCAAATTTGATAATTTTAAAAAACATTTTAAAAATAAAAATTGCAATAGATTTTAATTGCATTTGTAACAATGGTAGGTTCCGTTTATTATTATTTTTTTTTACTAATACTATGTTTTTTTTATTTATTTATTTATTTATTTGTTAGCCTGTGTAACAAGACTGAAGTCTTAAAACAACACAGGGGTACATTCAGGACAAATGTGATAATTTGACATTGCTTTTGATAAAAATAATAACAAAACGGGTAATAAAAGTGTCTCAGAAGAAATTAATACATTAAAATAATAAAAATTAAAAAATAAAAAATAAAAAATAACAATTAAGAATTTAAAAATTAAGAATTAAAAACTAACAATTAAAAATCAAAAATTAAACAATTAAAAATCAAAAATTAAAAAGCAAAAGATAAAAATTAAAAATAAAAATTAAAAATCAAAAATTAATAATTAAGAATTAAAAATAAAAAATATAATATAAAATGCATTAATTAAAATTCATATCAATAAGTTTAGTTAAATAAATAAAAACAGTATTGAAATTTTAAATAATAATAATAAATATTTTAATAATACAAAAAATGGAAAAAAAAGAGAAAAACAATACATATATTACTTTTACGAGTATAGCTCAAATAATTTTTTCTTAAAAAAACGTGCGTTGCTTATATCTTTACAGCCGTATTCATAAAAAAAAATCTTAAATCAGGTTTCAAATACAAATTAGTTAAAACACATTTTAAGCCTAAATAAGGTTTGTTAAAAATTCGTATTCATAATCAGTATTTTAAGTAATAAACGTTTTAACGTTTTATTAAACTCTATGATGGCAACACTACTTTTTTTATTTGTCAATTGAGTTGTAATTATGCAAAATCATGGTTATTAATTCATACGGTATTCGTATCTATAATTGTTTTTTGCTGTGAAAAATATGGTTTTTATTGAAAAAAAATTAATGATAAACTTGTCTATTAATTAAAAAACATTCAAAACAAAATGATAGGTACATATATATGTAATTTATGTGGTGATTTTATTGCAGAATAAAAAAGTATTCAAATAACCAGTTTTATTTAATTTGTTTTGATTGTTTACACATCACTAGTTTTCTTTGTTCTATTATTACTACAAATTAAAAATATTCCTTTTAATGTAGTTGACTTAATTAAGTTATTTCAATAATTTGTATAAATACTTCGAGCGCAAGAGCTCCTTATCCGGAATAGCAAATGGGGCGCTCCTTATTTTGTAAATTTTCTTTTGACGATTATTTGAGATTTGGGCAATACTTTCTATTGTAAACAAAATATATGTAATTAAAACATAATTTTTGTCAATAAAAATAATTCTTACCAATTTTATTAATCAAATATAAATTGTCTATTTCTCATTAAAAATCAACTAACTTCTTTCGATTGAATGACAATTTTTCGCTACTGTGTTCAAAATGAAAACAAACACAAAGCAAAAAGCACAAATGTCATTTTAAAATTGGTTTAAAATAGGGTCGAACTAATTTTAAAATTCTTTTATTTACACAAGGTTTAAAATAGGTATTTTAAGCTAAAATTCGTTTATGAATACAATTTTATCGATTTTTGCTTAAAATGGATTTGAGATGCTTTTTAGAATTTTTATGAATACGGCTGTTAATGTTTAGCATGTTCCAAAGACGAATAGCATTAATATAAAATTGCCATTCTGATATTAATCTATGCTGCCTGATTTGAATTATATTTTTGGTTCTATAAAATCTACTGAATTTTAATCTATTAAATAGATAGTCAGGCTCTCGAGCGATAATAATTTTATGTAAAAGGTTAAAATTCGTATTTTCAATAGGTCCTCAAATTGTACACCATACAGTTTCTTCGAATACGATGAAATGCTGTCAAATCTCCGCAGTCCAAATACATATCTAGTAATGTTATTGTAAACAACGTTTAATCTTCGTTTACTTTCTGAGTCGCAACAGGAGAAAACCTCACATCCATACATCAGAATCGCGAGTAAAATTCTAATTTTTATAGGTGTAAAGCATTGTGTGGGCCAGAGTGTTCTAAGCATAGAATAAGTTCTGCCACATGCTGCATTTACATGATCAGACCAAGTAAGCGTATTATTGAAGATAACTCCTAAATTCTTTGCGCTTTCAACAATTTCAATCGGTTGATTATTTATAAGTATGTTTGGCCTAATTATAATTTTGCAATCCTTTTGCGTATAACAATACATTTAGATTTTCGTGGATTTAGACTTAATCCATTTGCTGATGCCCAAAGAAAAACTCTGTTAAGATCCTCATTCAATTTTCTGATACAGTCCTCAACACCTTCATTTCTGTAGCTTATATATAATTGTGCATCGTCAGCATACAAGCGAATCTTACTATGCAACAACTGGTTGGGATGATCATAAGAGTAAATTGAAAAAAGAAGAGGTTCAAGAATTGACCCTTGCGGAACTCCTCGTTTTACATAAAGTAAATTTCACATTCCAGACTGGGTTTCCACACACTGCATTCTATTTTTAAGATAAGATGACATTACGCTGACCGATGTTGAAGAAAAATTCATCATTTTCTGTAATTTCTGAATTAATATGTTGTGGTCTACAGTGTCAAATGTTTTGGAATGGTCCAACAATACTAACATGGTAAAAAAACCATCATCAACTTCTTTTCTTAAATCTTCGGATACATCAGTAAGAGCATAGATGCAGCTATGCCCTGCCCGAAAACCAGATTGTCTGTTAGTATGTAGCCGATTATCATTAACGTATGAAGTAATTTGATTATGTAGTATTTTTCCAATGCCTTAGAGAGGAATGGTAGGATTGCTATGGGTCGATATTCAGTGGGTGATTTTGGTATTGGCAAAATTTTAGCTTCTTTCCATCGTGAAGGAAAAGTGCTTGTAGTAATAATGTTATTAAAAATATAAGTAATTTGAGGCAAAAGTGACGGAAGTATCATCTTCAAAAACTTTGGATTTATACCATCAATGCCTGTAGCATTGGCTTTTATGGATATGCAACTTCTATATACATCGTTCTGTGTGACACAGATAAAAGAAAAAAGGCGTTCTTAAATAACTAACTGTAATTGTAATGGCTGTAGTGTTGCAATTTGGGCCCTGATATCACTAACTTCTTTGTTAATGGCATCATGAGCTTCTTTTTTGAATTCACATTTGATTGGCCTGCAGTATTTCGTAGAGGATGGTGACTCATTTTTCCAAATATCCATTGTTTGCGTTGTACTAGTCGAAGGCTCTGAATCTTCCAAAATCTTTTTCAATCGCAATGGTACAAATAATACCATGAACATATTGTTTCTGTCCCGAGGAACCATCACATCCCCATTTACAAAAAGAATTAACTTTGTGTTTCCATATTTCTTTAACTCATTTGCTTTTATTGATTGAAGCAACGTTCTGCTATGTGATCAAGGAGAGATTGTAGTTGTACCTCTGCCGAAATTGGTGTGATTGTAATAGTGTCCTTTGATGGCAAACAGTCCATTTTTGCAGCGGTTATCTGATGATGTGCTGGATATATATTTGAGCCCTTTTCAATCGCACTCAATTTGAGCTGAATATATTGCTGTTTTGTTAATTTCAAAACCAGAAATGATGCTAATGCCTCCTCATTTGTGAACTGTTTTGCATCGCTCGGAGTTGGTATACTTTTAAGAATCCGTTTTGTTCTCACTGGACTAGCTTTAACAACTTTTTCAATGATATCAAATTTTGTTAATTGGTTCTGTGATCGTAGTTGATGTAGGAAAGATTCTTTTATATTTGTACAACCAATTTCACCGTTAACATCTTTAAGTTTCCTCCTAATAGAACTATCGCTGCAGTTGTCCAATGATTTTCGTGGTCTTCCAGCCTTATCTTGCTTTGCTGTTTTGGCAGCGACAGTAAGTTGGCCTTCTAACCAGTTCGCGCTTTTATATAAAAGTTTTGTTTATTGTAACTAACTTCTTTGTAGCGTTTTTTTAGTGCTTTGACGAAATTAGACAATTACACGAATTTAAGTTTAATTTTATTTTAACGTAACTAAGAACATCTTCCTGGTTTTTGTTTCTAAAATACTCTTCGGCCAGTTCTTTATAACTCTCCATATTTTTCTGAATATTTTTATTTGCGACTGATATTGCTGAAATATATTAGACCAATTGAGTTTGTATTCTAATCTCGCTTTCTTATAAGCCTTCTCATAAGCCATCATACTATTTTTCTAGGTAAAATAAAAATGTAAAAAAATGGCATTAGTGCATTACTACCTAAAATAATATATAACGAACCCACTATACAAATAAATTACCTGTGTGTGTTTTCTTTACTACTTGCATAAGTGCATTGTTAGATAAAATAAAAAGGTTTAAAAAAGGTATGACAATAAAAAAGCCCAGGTTACTAATGAATCACATCCTCTGTGTATTGACATTCTTAATTACAAATATATTATGGTAATGGAACAAATAATGACTATTATAAGCTATAAAATACCCAAAAGCACAAATTTTATACACCATTGTATACGAGGACTTATAGGGCTGTTTAAATTATCGTAATTTGATTTCTTTTAGAGTAATTTCATTAAAACTAGCAGATTCCAGCCCTCGAAACTCGAGCGCAAATTCTAGGAAATTTTATGTTTTCATTAAATAAAGACCCTAAAAGTATGCTAATGAATTATAGCCAATTCACAAATCAACACAAGAAGCAACCTCATTTTTATTGCAAACACATCAGCAAATTTAATAAACACACGCATAGCATTGTATAATTTTATGTATGTGTTAGTAGCAACTTTAAATGCAATTTACTCAAAATAAAGGAAACATTTTAAAAATCTGTAAATCTGCAAATGGGCTAAAAAGAAATACCTTTCAAATAATATACGTTTGGTCAAAATCGGGATAAAAAGGTAGAACAAAACATCAGTCACAAAAAATCGCGTAGCCTATTATTATTATAGATGAAAAAAGTGTTCTACCCACGGGTCGTCACGGGTGCAAAAGTATATATAGGGTTAAAGAGGACACTTTCAGCTTTCTCCGGGTGGTCCTTTTCTTCCTTAGAAGTTCCATTCCACTAAAGTTGAAATCTGAGAAAAATATAGTAGTTTCACAAACATTTCGTGACGCCCCTAATATTAAACGGTAGAGCTGTGACCACTAACACCAACTAAAGACTATAATCCTACCAACATTATAAAAGAGACCGCAGGGCATTATTGATGATAGCTTGCGAGTAGTAACCATTTATTTTTGATAAAAAACAAAAAAAAAAATCATATTTTCTGAAATTAAAAAAACAATTGAGTTTAACAGCATGCTACGCCCACAATTAGCAATAATTTAACCTAATTTTTTGGCCACCTTAATCTGGATGTATTAGCTACAAAAAGGCGTTAAAATTTTAAAAATCGGTGACAAAAAAACATTAGACTTTTGGCCAATGAAATCAAAATTTCAGCCACAGTGCGGAACCCTAGGTTCTGGGAAACTCTTGACAACTCTCACGCTTTTCAATTTATTGTAGTTTTTGTTATTTTATTTTCTGTTAGTTTCTGTTATTTAATTGGAAAGATTTTGTGCTGCAAATTACGATCTATTCATCTATTTAATGAAATGCACTCATTAATATAAAAAAGTATGTGAAACCTAAGTCATTTTTTCTCGTTGTAATTCCAATTCCAAACGTTGACTTTCATACGCATCCCCAAGAGCATTGCCCTACTTAGCTAAAATGAAGTAAGTATTGCCACTTATATAGATGAAATTCTTTAAATATTTTGAATAAAATAGATTTTATTTGATGGCTGATATTAATGCAACAATTTACCGTCAATTAATATAAAAGGATTATAATTTATTAATTAATATATTATACACTAGTAATAGCAATTTGACAAAGATACGTGCTCCTATCGATAACTGTTTTACCGAATTCGAAGGAACGGAACAATTTAGTTTATTATCTCAATAAATAAAAATTGAATTATGAAAAATAATTTTTATAACGAAAACATAACTTTTTATAAATTTTCTAACCAAATAAAGCGAAAATTATATAATTATAAGTAAATAAACTAAAAGTAATTATTTTTTTATATTCTGGTATTTATTTCACTTTGAATGAAATTTTCTAATTCCAGCATATTACAATTTGAATAATTTCAGAGTCTGTCAAAAAAAATCTATGGAAATTGTTCTATCCACACCAACATAAAAATGGTCAAATGTGTCAGTAAGTTAAAAATTATGTTGTAATTATTCCTTTATCAATATTAGCATAGTCTAAATATGTAAGCGCATTGGCCACGCGTTGATTTTAATCAGTGAATATAATTAAATTACTTAATATCTTTAATGTCCGCATTCTTAGCCTTCGGTTTTTTTTTTGTGTAAATATAAATAAGTAATTTTTTTTGATGTCCTCTACAAAAAAAAAAATAAAAAAATTAAAAAATAAAATTCTATGAAAATGTAGTGATGATGACAAAAAAGTTTCGATATGGAACAGTTCGTAGTAACCATGTTCGTTATAAGCGTAGATATGAAAAGTGGAACCAAAATTATTGAGATCGGAGAAAACTGTCGACCATACACATAATTGGTTACAACAGTTCTTCGTTATAAATGCTTTCACCTGTGTATAGGAAATTTAATCCACCTTATGTGTAATAATCGTACATTGATTTTCACTAATTTAAATTAACAGAGCTTATGAACCAAACTTTATTCACATATTTTTATTGAATGTAGTTTTATTTCAGGGAATCAAAGCAAAAAGTGATTCAGAGCCGAATTGTATAGAAAACTTTTTGAAATGCATATTACTTTTACCCTGGTAACAGTAGATGTTATAGAGAATATAAAAATGACAATTTATTTAAATTATTCGAGTTTAACGGTTAAAGTCCTATCATGACATTTATCCTTTCACGAAAACAATGATTAAACCATTAGCGACAGAAATCGAACCAAGTACCCTTTAGTAACAGAGTACATACCTCAAATAAATTACAAATAAAAACCGTTTTAGATTTTTTACCCAAAATAATGAAACGAATCCATATGAAACTGAGTCCTTTGTCTACGATAAAATGTTTCGAAATGTTATTTTCTGTTGGTAACCCTACCAGCAATAGAGTACATCACACAAACATGATAAACGAACAACAACAAAACACAATTCATATAAATTTACCGCCAATATTTTTTATGAACGTATAGAACTCGTACATTATGCTTTAGACGCATTTTCGCATTAGTTGTTACTAAATGAAACGCAAAATTACCCAAAGGGTTCCGTAACAAAAAGATGAAATAATATTTCAAAAAGGAAATCTGTAAAAAACATTAGCAAAAATGTTTTCCAAAGCATATAAAAAACATCGTCGTCGTCATCATCATCATCATCATCATCATCATCATCATTGAATCATCGACTCACTCCATTTATTTCGTAACGCATTATTCATTTTGTTAAAAATCGTTGCTATGTCAAAATCTTTGTTTTTTATATAAATCTTGTAATTTTATGGTGGATTTTTCTAAATCCTTTATAGTACTTATTTTTTGACGAAATCCTTTTTTTTTCCTTTACTCACATCATATGGGATTCATAAGAGACTTTTTGTGTGTATTTCGTCAAATATTTGTCAATCTTGTGTTCGTTCTTTTAACGCGGGTAAAATATATTTTTATAATAACTAGGAATATGATTTTTTCGACATATCCACACTTATGGGAATACATGTACATATACGAATACATGTAGATAGGATAACATGCGCGTGATATTTGCTTTAGGATATTTATACATATGATTTTTTTTTTTTAATAAAATGTTATAATTCTTTCGCAGACATGGAGTACTTTTAAACAGAATATCAATCTAACAGATTTGATTTTTCCATCAAGACTTTTTTTTTTTTTAGAAAAACAAGATTATATAACGTAGGGATATATATTTTTACTTTAAAATTCAATTATTGTTTTATTCCCATCATTAGAATTGACAGTTTGTCATTATATTTTAACGCATCGAAATACTGATTGCAACCAAATAATATATACGAATCTTGGATGTCTATTGAACATGTCTATTGAACAATGTCCGTCTATCAAAATCACGATCGGATATGTATGTCACTATGTTTAAGTGTGTTATTAAAAAAGTAGATTAAAGTGGTATAGGCAATAACGTTTTAGTTACGAGTATTACTATTAAACGATCTCTGAATATTTAATAGATAAGTAAAATAACTTATTCGTCATTAAGCTAGATACTAGAAATATTTTACTTCGTGGTTTTGAATAGGTCTCTGTGGTGGCATAAACATCCACTAAGTACTTACTGTAACAAATTTCGATTGCTGAACAAGCCGAAAGGGTAAAAATTGCATTCAGTTTTTTTATTTCGTAATAAAAATTGTCGTTGCTTTTAATAATTCAGAATGTAGATTCTAAATTTTTATACCCTATACGACTACAGCTCGCAAATAGGAATATGTTTTGATGAGATTTAGTATATAAGTTTCTAGCGGGCATAGGACGAACGCTATTGAAATTGGTTCATGTTCAGACCTAGTCCCCATACAAATGACCCCTATGAAATTGACTTAAATTGCCATAAGATCCACAATATCATAAAGATCTCGGTCAAATTGGGTTTGTGTGTGTTCATTCCTCCCATTAATCAGTAGTCCAAAAATAAACCCTATAGGACAATTCTTAGTCATAGCCCCCATATAAAGCTGCTTCCCGAGCTTCACTTAAATCTATCAAAAAACAAAAATATTGCACAGATTTTTCTCAAATTTGGTTAGTTTATGTTTTTGCAAAATATAAGTGACCTTACCAAATATGGTGAGGTTCGGTCCATTTTTCGAACTAGTCCCCATATAATTATAGTTACCGATATGAACTTTTCACATTCTAAGGAAAAAATTAATAATGACACTCAAGTTTGGTTTATGCTTATTTTCTATATCCAATTAGTTGAGCCTAACAGATAGGGTCTCTAAATACATGGCATAAGGTATTATATAGTCGCTCTAAACCGACTATAATTTTCATACTTGTTTGATATTGGATTTTTCAGTATTTTGTTAAATAAAAACATATGTACATGAAAAAAGAAACCTAAAATTTAGAAATATAGCTTCCCTCAGTGAGATGAACCCTTCATACATGGAAGGAAACTAACAAAGGAATTCGTGATGTATAGATATATTGTATACCATATGGTCAGAATATAACGACTTTGCTAATATTATTAATTATAAAAAATATTTGACCTAAACCCATGTTTTATTGTACAGATCGACTCAGAATCATTATTTGAGTCGATTTTACGATAACCGACCGTGCATCTGTCCGTCCATGTAAACCTTGTAATTAAACTACAGGTCGCAAATATGAATATATTTTGACGAAATTTGCCTATATAAACTTTTATCGACCATAGGACAGTTGCTATTGAAATTGGTGTCGCTTTGCTAAAAAAATGCTATGACATCGGTTCAAATTGCCATAAGATCCAAATTATCATATGGATTTCGTTCAAATTCGTTTTGTGTGTATCTATTATATCTATTAATCATTAGTCTAAAAATAAGTGACTTTAACAAATATGGTCAGGATTGGTCCATTTTTCGACCCATATAAATATAGCATCCTATAAGAAGTTTTGCATATCCCAAGGCAACCAAATTAACAACAATGCTGTTATATCCATAATTTTGCCTATAATTTTTTTTTTTTTTTAAATTGGACGTGGAAATTGATTTAGATATTCGATTGTTAGTTGGTTGAAATGGATAAAATATCAATAATTGCAAACGAATATTGAAATATAAAATTTACAAATACACAAAAATTATAGGTCTTCTATCGTCCGCTTAAAAGTTGTTAATAAAACAAATGAAAACAATTGATCTAGTTAATATCTAGTTGTAAAGGAATTTATATTTAAGAAGTAAGATAATTACAGTTAGTCTTTGCCATCTATACGAAAACTTACGTTTCAGAAAAGATCATTAATCTTACCATAAGAAAGTTGTAGTCGGTGTAGGCCGACTATGCGATAACTTCCACCATCTGTGCTATACATATGTTCGGTTGGTAAAAAAAACAAAAACTTATACTAAAAGAAAAAACTCATTTATTTATTAACTCTAATTATTATAGATATGAAGTGAAAAAAATTTAGAGTAATTCAGACAATTGAATATCACATTTAAGGCAAAGCCTGCTATATCGTTACCATAACACTGTGGAACAAATTCAGGTTAGCAAAAGTTAGGTCGTTCTGAGAGTGAGGGGTGAAAATAGAGGCTAACGTAGAAGAGCCGTATCGCGTCGTTTGTTATTGTTAGTTCGAATTTTTTTTAGTCGACCTTCGAACTTTGCAGTCAAATGCCGATTTTCAGCATATTGTTTATATGGTTTTTTGGCTATAACTCGTCGACTAATTGATATTTTTCCAATCTGTAAAAGCCAAATTATTGCTAGAGACCTGTGCAACAAATAAAGATTTTTAAAAAATTGATTTAGAAAACTTTTGTGGTGCTTATGAAGCAAAATTTTGGAAAAATTATTTTTTTTCATGCTTTTTGAAAATATTTTCCACAAAACTAAGTCTTTTTTGCTTTCCGTTTGATCTATAATATGCTTCTCACTTTCTTCAATAAATTTCATTTGAGTTTTCCAGCTTAATATTAATTTACTTCTCATTTTTTATATACCAATTTTGTTCAGTGTTGGTTTTGAAGAAACATTGACAAAGAAATTATAAAAATATGGAAAAAAAAAATATATTTTTGAAATGTTAGTTATGAAAAGTTTTAAGTAAAAAAATTAAATTAATGATTTGGCCAGTTGCCGTTTAGCAGGCGGCTGTGGATCAACATCACTGCTTTCTCTAATATCTTGGTCATCGTCATCATCATCAGAAAGGTCGATAGTTTCGTCCAACAGATATTCTGGAATTTCATCTTTGTCTTCCCCTTCTTCCTCTTTTTCCTCGTCTTCCTCTTCTTCAAAGGTGTTTTTATACCACCAACAAATTTCAGCGCGTATCGCATCTGCAGATTTCTTTCCTCTGTACCTGAAACGAAAATAGTTTTCGTCCACAAACATTACAAAAATGGTCCATTTTACATTTCGGTTCCGACATTTTTAATACAATATATATTATACAATGTTTTTTTTTTGTTATTATTATGAAACCGATGCACTTAAGTTAAATCACTCACAAAATGAAATAAGTTCCAAAAAAATTAATAGCGAATTTTATCACGACCGAGCTAAAATTAAAAGACATCAGCTTCGGCTGAGTTTCGAGTCTTAACTGAATCTTCATTTTTAAAATTAGTTCGCTTGTACGAAATAAAAAAAATCGCTACCTGGGCGGTGGTTGAGAACAAAAAAGTTGTTTTACTAATTCCTAATTCTTGGAACTTCCCTTTTTAATTACTTCTACCTAAATCGCTATTTATTCAATGGTTTTTGGATTTTTAACGCAAATTATCGACTAAGACCATTTTCCTTTTAAATGAAATTTATTGAAGAAACTGAGAAGCATATTATAGATCAAACAGAAAGCAAAAAAGACTTAGTTTTGTGGAAAATATTTTCAAAAAGCATGAAAAAAAAATAATTTTTCCAACATTTTGTTTCATAAGCACCACAAAAATTTTCTAAATAAATTTTTTAAAAAATTTTGATTGTTGCACAGGTCACTAAAAATAATTTGGCTTTTACAGATTGAAAAAATATCAATTAGTCGACGAGTTATAGCCAAAAAACCATATAAACAATATGATGAAAATCGGCATTTTACTGCAAAGTTCGAAGGTCGATTAAAAAAAAATTCGAACTAACATAAACAAACGCCGCGATACGGCTCTTCTAAGTTAGCCTCTATTTTCACCCCTCACTCTCAGAATCGACCTAACTTTTGCTAACCTGAATTTGTTCCACAGTGTAATTATTGGTTGGTAGAGTTACTATAAAATCTCCCTCCTTAAGTTGAAGACAGACTTCTCGATAATGTTTCCACATGTGGTCTTCTGACTGTAATACGTTTTGGCTTTAGTCTAACCGGTGCGCTGGGAGGTTTTTCAAATATTTCTTCAGATGATGATGTGGGTATCGTAAATTCCTGTAGCAATATTTCAAGTGTTGAATTTGTACCTTGTTATTCTTCTTGATCATTATCAGTATCCTTGAAGAATACAGAGTCACTATGTTTGAATTGTATGGCATCTCCATTATATTTTCTTTTGGTTTAAAGATGTTTGACGCTTATGTAAATAGAATTTAAAAAATTGTTCTCATTTTACGGCCAAAGAAAGACTCAGCTGGGGATGATTCATTTAGATAATTCGGCTGTAGTGTAGAGCGACAGAATGTGTAGTTTCTATAGAAGTTCCTTCGCCTTCCGTTTTTTGAAAGCTCATTTTGGACTATCAACAAATCTCTTCGCTTGACCGTTGGAGCTTGGGTAGAAAAGTATACTCATCGTGTGTGTTATTCCACGTTCTTTGCTCCACTGTTCCAATTGACTAGAGCAGAACTGAGCTAGAGCAGAACTGAGTTCTATTGTCGGATACTATTTGTTCAGGATTTCCATGTGTTGAGCAGTATTCATTTCACAATCTGAGGGTTGCAAATATTTTAGTTATTTTTTTTTCATGAATAGCTGTGTATTTGAAGCAGAAGTCGTCGTTTATTGGTCCTACATATCGGGAAGTTATTGGCCAAAAATGTAAATCAGTCTTTACAGGATTTTTCACTGCTAATTTACAATTTCTAAATTTATTGAAAAATTCATCAATATCCTTGTCGTAATTCGATGAATATACATCGCTACGTGCTAGCGATTTGCACCTTTCCATAGCAAAATGTCCACGATGTGTTTGTCTCAAAACACATTTACTATACGGACTTGGTACGACTAATGGGTGAGAAAAGGTAAGGAACCAAAATACTAATTATAAAGAATTATTAAATATGGTAATAGGACAGGATCTATATTGGACTTTCCCGGCTGACTGGAACTTTTAATTTTCTTTCATTAGGATTGTCTTAAAAATCTTTTTCCATGTTTATACATGTAGTCATCGGATGGTTTGTTGTGAGAACTTATGAGTCTTGACTAAAATCTTGAGTATTCATATATTTTATTTCAAAACCATATGCAAGAAATCTTAAATCCCAACCTCGTCGCCCCAATTACTATGTTATGTTAATAAAAAAAAATCACTTACATTAAAAATTAAAAAGTGTTTATTAACTCAAATAACTATACATAGGAAGTAAAAAAAATGTAGACTAATTCAGACAATTGCATAAAACATTCAAGGCACAGTATGCTATACTGTTTCAATAACTGTTGGTTGCTAGAGTTTCCAAATAATTTTTGACAAAACGTACCGAAAATGGTCCCATCAAGACCATATTTAGTGAATTAACTTAAAAATGTATGAGTAAAATTTTTTAGATTTTGGAAAAGTTTCAGACTTTACATTGATTAAAGTGAATATTTGCCCTGCATTCTTTAGCGAAATATAATAAATATTGCGATCCTATACGGATATTTATGTGTACTGATTTTCACTAATTTAAATAGCAATATGGTGATATGGCCCATATACGAAATTTCATTGAAACACAAATTCGTTATTCCTGCCCAAAAAGTGGGATGGCGTAGAATTAATAAGCTTAAACCAAATTTACGTGAGATTTTCGTCTACTTTTTGTTTCCATATATGGTATTAGGGCTTCCAATCCCGGAGAGAATTTCCGATCCCGGGATTTCGGGATTAAGTTTTATAAATCCCGGGAACCCGGGATTGATCCCGGTTGCTACACGAAAAACACAATTATTTGGTTATAATTTTGTTGTGATAGCTGTTTAAGTGTCACAGTAATTTGCTATGGTAAAACCGTGATAGTCATACTATCATGTTTCATAATTCCGCTCCAGCTTACAAAATAAAAAATAGTGATTAAACATTGATTTATTGTTTAATTTGTTATTATGAAACTTTGATTAAGCCTTTTGTTTTTGTTGTTGAAAGTGGCATTTAAGGAAACAGAGCTCGTCTAGAACCTTGTCACCCAAAGAACTTCGTAATTTAGTACAAAGCAACCCTGCAGAAGAAAAAGCTCTTTCTGACTCGATGCTGGTTGGCTTTATTGGTTTTAAATATTTATATGCTCTTTTCAAAAAATCGCCATGTGAGCCTCCATTTTCAAATAGAGCCATCTCTTTTTGAAGTGTTGAAGTCAACGATTCACTTCGATGCGGTATCTGTTGTGGACGTGCCATGCCATCATTTATTGCTTTATTAATTTCTTCTGCTATTGTTAACGGCTGGACAGAAATAATTTCAGTCACTTCATCTTCATCCTGCTGTGAAACCTCTGGCAATTCCTCCAGTTCGAGATCTATTGAAGATAATCCTGTTATGGAAGTTGCATTCAATCTATCAAGAAGATCTACAATCAATTTACGGCACTTAGTAGGTGTTGGAACTGAAATGAAATCTTTGTCGAACTGAGAAATTCTATTCAAGCCATTATGTAGGTAATACCAAAGTCCGCTTAGATCCGTGCGACGTTGCTTCATTCGAGTATTTAAAGCTGCAAACAGCTTTTGACTAATAATATTATCTGCCTCCTGCAGTTTTTTCAGCGTAAAACTAATAGCGATGTCGGCCGTAATAAGGTTAGCGTCCTGACGACAAAGAGCTTCAACAGTAGCCTTTATTGGTGTTAAAGCTTCAACAATTTCAGAAATCACTGTGATTTCATTTTGAGATATATCTATGTGTCGAATAAGTAAAAGTATTCTTTTCAGAATTATAATTTTCCATGTTTTTTTTATAATTTATTTTAACTTCAAATTATTTTCAATAAAGCTTCAAATCGCTTTCAAATATTTATTTTTATTAATTTAACAAGGCAGTCTCGATCTTGCCACTACTCTTCACAAACTGTTCTCCGCCTTCTCTATTCTTCCTTATATATTCAGTAGCGCCAGTCGATTCTGCCCAAGCTTGACATAACAGTCAACGCTTGCGGTTTTCTACTCAAAAATACATTCAATACTCCGACACGGCCATCCTGGCGTTTTGCACGTCCTCGTGCAATCCATCTGAAATGAGAAACAGAACTCTAAGAAGTATCTTGCTCAACCACTCGGTCAATTCTGACCAGAATAAACCTTCAGTTAACAAAACCAAATTGTACGATCTAACCACATTCTTAACATCTATTACAGTTTTATATCCCATAAAACAAATCAACCACAGTCATATCTAATCATACGCACCATACCATCGTATTAGACTCTCGCCCATCTAAATGCCAATATTGAACTTATTTCAAATGTAATACACATTGATGACTTCAGTAATTTCTCTCCAGTTACTTATAAAATTACTATCACTTCTTTCCAGTGACATTATTCAAACAGCAACCTCTATCCGGTTACTGAATTGAACCATCCAGTGATACATCCACTGATACTACAATGCCTCCATCCGGCACAAATAATTAATACCACCTCTATCCGGTGATATTAATTTTCAACCATTGCTTCTATCCAGCAATGCAATCACCATCAACCACAACAATGCGTATTATATTTTCACATTTTTATTTTACATTAATCATACATTATTAACAGAAAACTCAACTAACTTCATCAATATCAACAGGGACATAACCTTCTGGCATTCGCCTTATACGATCACGAGCATACTTATACGTTCGATTACAACTTAAAGACTTAACTATATATCGGTCACCATCCAAAACTTCCATCACTCTAAATGGACCCTTGTATTTTGGATCAAGCTTTGTCTGATTGCGCTCCTCTTTTTGTAGTAACACCAAGTCACCTACAACAAAATTGTCCAATCTAGACTTAGTACTATCAAATCTGATCTTATCATAACAAGCATTTTTTTCTATATTACTAAGTGTGTCTATGTTAATTGTATGATGCAACAGAACGTATTTTGTGAACGCGTCAATCAATACAAAGACGTACTCTTTTCTATCACTTTTTCCACTCAGTTTCCCAGTCGCGTCAATGTGTAAAGTGTGCCAAGGGATAGCAATCTTCGGAATAGAATGCAACTCGGCTTGAATTTTCCCTGAGTGAGACTTGGAAATCTTACATGTCACACAGTTATCCACAAATTTTCTCACAAATTTGGACATGTTCTCGAACCAATAATTCTCGTAGACCTTCTCCAGAGTTTTCTCATAGCCCAAATGCATCAGAGACTCGTGAGTGTTATTGATAATTGACCATCTCAAAGATCTGGGAACTATTGGCAAGCATAGTGACCTACCGTTACGTTGCACTTTTCGATAAAGGACTCCTGATCGAATGTCATAAGTCTTAGATATATCATCATGAAGTTTACCTTCACTTAAATCGGACATAAGTTTTACAATTTCCTCATCACGCTGTTGCTCTGCCAAAAGCCAATTATCAGACAGTTCGGCTATGTTAACGATTTTGGGCTCAACTTTTCCATATACTGTATCAGATGAAGGCAGTGGATTCCTTGAAAAGAAGTCTGCATGACACATGCTGTTCCCTTTTCTATAGACAACTTCAAAATCAAATGCCTGTAAGAAAGCCCACCATCTATGCACTCTAGGAGTAAGATCAAGCTTTTTACGTGAAGCTTGTAAGGAGTTACAGTCAGTAATAACAACAAATCTACGCCCGAGTTACATATTTAGACAAAAACAAAACTATACATAAAGTCGACGAACTTGTAAACAAGGTAAATGCTGATTCAGCTCCAGACAAGTTCGACGACTTCCTAAATAAAATAGGGCAAATTAAATAAATGCATATTTATGAAAATAAAAGTTGTGAAATCATAATTACAAATTAAAAACATTTTAATGCTGAAGTGTAACTTCCGCAATAAAGTTAATAAACAAATTATTGATGACAATTAAGTTTAGCAATAAGTTATGGATAAGAAAAATGCTGAAGTGTAACTTCCGCAATAAAGTTAATAAACAAATTATTGATGACAATTAAGTTTAGCAATAAGTTATGGATAAGAAAAATCACTTTTGTAAAATCAGTCTAATTCTTCCAGCTAAACAATAAAGTCGTTTTCTTTTTAAAAACCTAATTGCCTGTATTAAGTATTTATTTGGCGCAGTCGGTAGGATCAGTTTTTTATAACGGATCCAGTGATACGAACGTACGTTTTGTTAAAATAAATAACAAAAGCATTTTAAATAAAAATAAACACTATACCAGTGCAGTGAACGCTAAAGAGCTAACACCACGGGAAAAGAACAAAATTATAACAAAAGCTATACCAGTGCAGTGAACGCTAAAGAGCTAACACCACGGGAAAAGAACAAAATTATAACAAAAACTATACCAGTGCAGTGAACGCTAAAGAGCTAACACCACGGGAAAAGAACAAAATTATAACAAAAACTATAGCAGTGCAGTGAAAACTGAAGAGTTAACACCACAAAAACATATAGTAATAACAAAAAGGCAAAATTAGGAAAACTCAAAGAGAACAAAACTTTGACCAAAGAAGACGAAGAATGGCTCAGGAAGAGGCTCATATACCCCCATTGGAATTGGTAGAGGAATTAGCTAGGAGAGAACAGCAATTAGAACAATTGCGGAACGCTTACATAGAACTCCAAAGAAATCAGCCACCTAATATCCAGGACACAAATTCCATATTTAAAAATGTATCCCACTTACCGGTATTCACAGGATCAAACGAAATAACTATAAATTCCTTCATAAGTAGTGCAGAATACTTTTTATCAACAATCAACAGGGAGGACTCAAAAAAAGAAGCAGTTAAAGCAATATTCTACAGAAATATCCAAGGCGAAGCAAAGAACACCGTTATAAATATTCAACAGCCTGATGACTGGGAATTAATAAAGAAAGTGCTGAAACTAAGATACCGACCTGACACGGAACCACACCATATCTACAAGAGGATAAATAATTTAAAAGTAAATAATGTAAGTGAATTAGCATTAGAATTACAAAATATTAAATATAAGTCAGATGAGTTAATTGCTTACTATCGTGGTGACCATTGTATTGATTTAACTAACATAGATAGTTTACTGGCTAATACAGCTAAAGAAATAACTCAAGGAATTTTACTAGACAAAATCTACGACGAACGAGATTTAGGGAATATTATAGACATAATGACTAGAAGAAGATTTGAGGATAGTTGTATTCGACCGGAATATAGAAAATTTAGGGTTAAAGAGGACATAGCATTTAGACAAAATCGGACACAGAATAGAAACAACTATAACCAACGGACGAATTATAATAGTAACTTTAATCAGGGATACAATCAACAAAATTACCTGGAACGGAATGATTTTAGAAGAAATAACGTTAACAACAATAACTATAACTTTGACAATAACAGGAACTTTAATAACTCGGGACGTTATAGACTTCAAAATAACAGTAATAACAATAATATGTTGAATAACTTCCAGAAGTTCGCTCAGGTGGGAAACCCTAGGCCAAATTCCGGCCAATATCGCTGGAATCAACCTAGGCAGGACCGAACCGAACAAATGGAAGTAGATAATGTGGAAATAAATTATAATAACTTTAATAATCGGGGTAATTTCCAAAGATCCGCCCAGGTAGGAAACCCAAGGCAAAAATTCAGCCAATATCGCTTGGATCAACCTTGGCAAAACCAAAACGGGTCAATGGAAGATGACATTAGGGAGAAGGATAATGGTCCATTGGCAGGACACTCTGAGTCAAACGTATGTCAATGTAACGTAGGTCAACTCGGACAAAGCCAGGATCAGTTTTTTCGAACACCCCATCGGACTGTCTACCCACCATAGAAATAACTATTGATAGAAGAAAGTACATTGCATTAATAGACACAGGAGCGAAAATAAGCTTAATCGATAAGAATATAAGTCATTTTAGAAGAATTCTATTAAGAGAACCAATTGAATTTAGTACGATAACGGGAAAAGATGTGATAAGATATGAGGTTTTAACCAACGCACCTAATGAATTTAATTTACCTATTTACTCAAAGGTTAGATGGAAATTGACTGAATTAAAAGGACGAAAGTATAGTTTAATAATCGGACATGATTTGATGAACTATCTTAACACTATAGTAAATTTAATAGATGGCTATGTATCTTTTAATAATAAAATTAACAGATTTTTAATAAATCCATACAGGGACATTGAAATTTGTACACTAGAAGGAATTAAATTCGAATGGGATAGGATTCAATTAGATCATTTAAATAAGGAAGAACATAGGGAAATAGTAAACATTTTAAAAAGATTTAGCAACTTGTTCTTTAAAGAAGGAGATCAGTTGACTAGCACTATGGATATAAAGCATGAAATAAGGACGACAACTAACGAACAGATAAACTCAAAATTATATAGATATCCTCCACAACACGAGGAGGAAGTACGAAGACAAATAAAAGAAATGGAAGAACAGGGAATAATTAGAAAAAGTAGTTCTAGGTATTCGAGTCCTTTGATAGTAGTACCCAAAAAAGTAGATAATTCAGGACAGAAAAAATATAGAATTGTAGTTGATTACAGAAAACTCAACGAGGTGACAATAGATGATAAATTTCCTCTTCCAAATATAGACTCCATTTTAGACAAACTAGGACGAGCTCAGTATTTTACGACACTAGATTTAGCTAAAGGATATCATCAAATTTTGATTGAGGAACAAGATAGGGAAAAAACAGCTTTTGTAACACCACAGGGACTTTATGAATTCATACGAATGCCATTTGGACTAAAAAACGCACCGGCGACCTTTCAACGACTAATGAACGAGACATTACGGGACTACATTAATAAAACTTGCGTAGTATATCTTGACGATATTCTCATATTTAGTACTTCTTTAAGAGAACATGTGAAGGCTATAACAGACATATTTAACGTATTGGAACAGACGAATTTGAAAATACAAATTGATAAATGTAATTTTATGAAAAAGGAGACTCAGTTTTTAGGTCACATTCTAACATGTGAGGGACTAAAACCGAATCCGGAAAAGATTAAAGTTATTCAAGAGTTAGGGATCCCCAAAACTGAAAGACAGATAAAAAGTTTTTTAGGACTTACGGGTTATTACAGAAAATTTGTTAGGGACTACGCTAAAGTAGCACAGCCGATAACAAAATATTTGAAAAAAGGTGTAAAAATAAATATGAAAGACCCAACGTACATAGAAGCATTCGAAAAATTGAAAACCCTGATTATGTCACATCCAATTCTTAGATATCCGAATTTTGAAAAGAAATTTACTTTAACAACAGATGCCTCTAACTACGCAATTGGCGCTGTTTTATCACAAGAAGGGCATCCAATATGTTTTGCATCTAGGACATTGAATAATCACGAAAGAAACTATTCGGCAACAGACAAAGAATTTTTAGCCATATTATGGAGTGTAAATTACCTTCGACCATATCTTTATGGCAGAAAATTTAAAATTCTAACGGACCATCAACCGATCAAGTTCTTGCATTCAAAATATAAAGGAAAAGATATGTCTCCAAGACATCAAAGATGGTTACTGAAACTAGGAGAATACGACTTTGAGATAGAGTATATAAAGGGAAAGGAGAACAAAGTAGCAGACTTTTTAAGTAGAATAGAAAATGTTAATGAGGAAAAGGAAGAAGACAATAAAAATTTTCAGGATAATGGAGATAATGAATCAGATTTTAACATAATAAACAATATAGAAGATGACAATGTATCTATGGCAACAGTTCATTCAGCGGAAGAGAATTTGCAGGATCATTTTTATATAAAAGAGGAAATAGTTAACAAATATAAAACACAAATTGTATTAACAAATAACAAGATTGAAGAAATTAAAACTTTACATGGCAAAAGAACTATTTTTATAGCAGAGGCAGATTTTAATAGAATGGGAGAAATATTTAGAAAATATATTACAAAAGGGAAAATAGGAATATTTTCGGAGTTGTCCGAACATAGTTATAATGCAGTTCAAGAAAAGTTGATAGAAATGTTCTCTAACGACAAACAAATAGAATTTATTAAATGCACTATGCGGGCACAAGATATAGAAACTGAAGTAGAGGCCATTAGACAAATATCTCTCTACCATATTAGGGAAAGTATGCACTCAGGCATAATAGAAACATATAATCAGATTAAAAACAAAATATATTTTCCAAAACTAATGGAATTGATTCAGATAGTAATTAATCAGTGTGAAATTTGCCAAGAAGTGAAGTACGATAGGAGACCAATCAAACCGAAATTTTCAATTACAGAAACACCAAAAAGAAAAAATGAGATTATACATATAGATACTTACGTTATGAAAGGAAATCATTTTTTAACAGTAATTGATAAATTTTCAAAATTTGGAGCAGTTTACCCGCTCAACGATAGAAATCACGTAACAATTATCGAACAGTTAGAAGATCATTTTGCTAAAATTGGAAAACCCGAAAAGATAGTGGCAGATAACGAATTTAAAGCCGTCAGAATAGGAGAATTTTTAAAAAGGGAAAACATTGAATTACATTTGACTAAACCCAATAGCCACACAGGTAACGCTGACATAGAACGTTTGCACAACACAATTGCTGAGAAGTTCAGGTTATTGTATAAAACAGATAAGGAAATTCCGACGAGACAATTGATTCAGAGGACAATTCGAAATTATAACGACCGCTATCATTCGAGCATTAAGTATACACCTAGTGAAGTCCATTTGGGAAAAATTGACAATAACATAATTAGAAAGAATTTAGAAGAAAACAAGAAAAAAATAATAAACAGATTGAACAAACATAGGGAGGACTATACGGAAAACAGAAAAGAAGGATTTGTTAAAAACTATAAAGCTGTTAGACATAAGGAACAACCTAGATACAGAAAATCAAAGTTAGACAGAATACATCATTGTAATATCAAACGATCTTTAAAATTTTCAGACTTGGACAATACTGCTGACGATATTGATATGGGTACCGATAATTAGAGGAATAATAACTACAAGACAATTAACAGACCAAACAGGATATACGGACATATATATGCGGGAACAAGAAATAGTCCACTATTCGGACGTAGTCTTACACATAATTAATCTTAACGAAATAGAAGAAATTTTGGACAAACTAACAGACAACATAATTTTAATGAAAGTGAACAATAAAGACTTACTTGAATTGGAACTAATAGATGCCAGAAATAAATTAATGACTTTAATACCTAGACAACCTAGAAAAAGACGTGGAGTTATTAACGGAATTGGAACCATGTCAAAATGGTTATTTGGTACTATGGACGAAGAGGACAGACAAAATATACAAAAGCACTTACTAAATATAGACGAACTTACAGAAAATAATGACCAACAAATATCAATTAATGATTATTTTAACATAACTTTAGAACATTTAAAAAATGTCATATCAAATGATAGAAAGAAAATAGAAAAAGAATTAAATTCTATAAGTAAATTTTTAGAAATAGAAGATAATAAAAGTGTTTATTTGGAACAATTAACAAACATACAATTAATAAAAAATAAAATAGAACATTTACAAGACAATGTAATGTCTGCAAAATATGGTATTGTTCATCCAAGTATCTTAACTAGTAACGAAATAAGAAAATATGAAATTGATTACAATAAATTAAAATATATCCAATTTGGAACCGGATATTTTAACAATTCGTATCTTATTTTTGGAATAAAAATACCCAAAACATTTATAACAGTTAAGTTAAGATATATTGTACCACTACCAAATATTGATTTTAATGAAATAGATTCAAACACAGAACAAATTTGCGAATTTCAAAATAACACTTATAAATTTGAAGAAAACAAACACTTGAAAGATTTAAAATTAAGTAATCATTGTTTAATAAAGAAGAATTGTCAGTTAATAGAAAATAAAGATTTGGAAATTTTACAACTAGATGTTGATACAATTTTAATTAAAAATGCACTAAATACTACTATAAACCAAACTTGTAATCATGAAAAAAATATTTTAAATGGAAATTACTTAATCAATTTCAACAACTGTTCAATTAAAATAAACGATTATTATTTTTCAAATATTGCAGAAACCACAAAAGAAAGACAAGTAATTGAAAATACAAACAAAGCTCAAAATTTCACACATAAGATTTCATTTGAACAAATTAAAAAAGAGCATCAATATAATATAAGAAATATAAAAAATTTAAATTACCATCAAAAAGTAACATACAGCTGCAATATATTAATTATAATTGTAATAGTTATTATCATTAATATAATTTTTATTAAACATAAATATATAACTATAAAATTAAATAAAAGAATTCAGGAGAATTCTTATCTAAAGGGGGGAGTAGTTACATATTTAGACAAAAACAAAACTATACATAAAGTCGACGAACTTGTAAACAAGGTAAATGCTGATTCAGCTCCAGACAAGTTCGACGACTTCCTAAATAAAATAGGGCAAATTAAATAAATGCATATTTATGAAAATAAAAGTTGTGAAATCATAATTACAAATTAAAAACATTTTAATGCTGAAGTGTAACTTCCGCAATAAAGTTAATAAACAAATTATTGATGACAATTAAGTTTAGCAATAAGTTATGGATAAGAAAAATGCTGAAGTGTAACTTCCGCAATAAAGTTAATAAACAAATTATTGATGACAATTAAGTTTAGCAATAAGTTATGGATAAGAAAAATCACTTTTGTAAAATCAGTCTAATTCTTCCAGCTAAACAATAAAGTCGTTTTCTTTTTAAAAACCTAATTGCCTGTATTAAGTATTTATTTCCCGTGTAAATAGTGGCGAAAATGCTTAATCGCGTTGACAACAGCAAGGGTTTCTAATTCGTAAGAGTGGTACTTAGATTCAGCGCCCGAAGTTCTCTTACTAAAGTAGGCAACCACAAAACTCTTCCCATCTTTTTTTTGCATTAAAACAGCACCATATCCAATAGCACTAGCATCCGTATGAAGTTCTATTGGGCATGAAGGATCAAATATAACCAATACAGGCTCAGAAGTCAAAACTGTTATCATCTGTTGTCTTAAAGCTGCACGGGTTTCCAATCAATTTTACTCTTGCTAGATGTTAAAGAATACAATGGGGCCATAATCTGAGAAAATTTAGGGACAAACTTTCTAAAGTAGGATGCAAGTCTTATAAATTGGCGCAATTGAGTAACAGTTTCGGGTGGAGGCAACGTAGTCAAGGCCTCAATTTTCTTAGGGTTTGGCTTTACCTTTCCAGCACTGACTTCAAAACCGAGGTATTGTACTTTCTGCTTAAGAAACGAACATTTTTTCAAATTCAGTGAGAAACCCTTGTCAGTGAGCACCTGGAGTACAATGCGGAGTCTTTCCAATGCTTCTTCAGCATTAGAAGCTACAATTAAAATGTCATCCATGTAGACAACAACAAACGAATTAACTAAATCACCTAAAGCATTCATTACCGCACGTTGAAAAACCGATGGGGCATTTCGAAGTCCAAATGGCATTGTCAAAAACTCATATTGACCATCAGGTGTTACGGAAGCTGTATACTTAACCGAGTCAAAATGAATAGGTATTTGATGGAATCCTGAAGCCATGTCCAAGCTCGTGAAAAAGTTAGAACCATGTAAACGATCAATTTGATCTGATATTAAAGGCAAAGGAAACCTATCCGGAATAGTATTATCGTTTAATTCCCGAAAATCCACACACATACGGTCATCACCATCTTTCTTCTTCACAAGAAGTATAGGACTGGCAAAAGGTGATGAACTAGGACGAATAATACCACAATCTAGAAGTTCATTAACTCTGTTTCGAACAACACAGCGTTCCTCTGCACTTAAACGATAGGGACGTCTATAAACCGTTTTGTAAGGATCTTTTAGGCCTATTTGCATCGGTGTCACATTAGTTTGAGATTTAGGAAATGTTGTAACAAAATTTTCTTTAAAAAAATTTAAGGTACCTATCAATTTTGGCTTTAGGTTCTGAGGAATGTCAGTGTCAATTGAATCAAAATTTATATCCCAAGGTGTAGTTGTCTCACAAGTCAAAACAAAGTTCTCTCTACTTAAACACAACTTGTCTGACGCCATATGTACCGTAATACCTTGATGAAGAATTTCTCTCCCAATCATTATCTTATTATGCAAATAGGGATCTGGCAGAACATGAAACAAAACTTCCAGAACGATTCCCTCGACTTCAATTACCGATAAAATTTGAAAAGTACTATTAACACTCGTTTTTCCAATCCCTGTCATTGTCACTACATTAAAACAACGTTTACCCCGAAATTTATAACTTATAGACTCTTGAATGAGTGAACATTCGGAACCTGAGTCAAAAATGAAACCGAATTCCTCACCAGAATGATTAAATGTCCCAGCAGGTACACCAACAGTACATAGCTCCACCCGTCGGTTTCTTGCAGCAATCTCATCGCTTTCACTAAACCTTTTGCGGTTAATCTTGGGGCAACTTGATGCGTAGTGACCAGTCTCTTGACAGTTGAAACATGTTACTGGCTTCGTTGAGTTTTTTAAATCCTTGTTGTTCATCCAATTCAAAGCATTCGAGTCTCTTCTTTTTAGTCTGCATTGTGTCGCCTTATGTCCTTGTTGGCCACAGTTAAAACATTTAATGCCTTGCAATGATGTTGATAATTTGTTCCTTTTTGCATCGTGGCCACCGACATCATTTTCTGTTGTAACTTTCCTCTTCAAGAACGACATCGCCTTTAGTTCTCTTTGTAGCAGATTCCTTGTACCAATATCAGCCGTAAAGGACATGCGATGTACTCTTGGCTCAAACTGAGAAAGATGGGTTAATACTGTGGATACAGCTATTTCTTCAACAGACAAATTCTTCCATCTAGCCATCAAAGACGTCATCAGAGTGGCAGCATATGCGGATAAACATTCCCCGTCTTTAGGTCGGCTGCTGTTCAACCCGATTAAAAATGCAGCTGAGGTTTCCGGACAATCGAAGCGAGACGAAAAAAGATCCTTCTACCCAGGTCATTCCCGGATAGGATATTTGAGCCAGCCAGATAGATGCTTGTCCTTTCAGAGCTCGACCAAGAATATTCATCAAGGATGATTTTGGTAACTGATCCGAGACGCACATGTTTGCCATTGACAACCTGGCACGAGCGTCAACAATTCCAACATCTGGGTTGAATTCTGGCAAATATGTATCAACACATGAGGATGGTTTGAGCGCTTCCACAAGAGCTAAAAAGCTACGATTTTGCTGCTCAAACATTGTTCGCCATTTTTCTTCTTCTGAGACAGGAGCTTGCTTTGGATTTTGTAGGCTGTTTTGAGTACATCCCACTTCTGATGTCGAATAAGTAAAAGTATTCTTTTCAGAATTATAATTTTCCATGTTTTTTTTATAATTTATTTTAACTTCAAATTATTTTCAATAAAGCTTCAAATCGCTTTCAAATATTTATTTTTATTAATTTAACAAGGCAGTCTCGACCTTGCCACTACTCTTCACAAACTGTTCTCCGCCTTCTCTATTCTTCCTTATATATTCAGTAGCGCCAGTCGATTCTGCCCAAGCTTGACATAACAGTCAACGCTTGCGGTTTTCTACTCAAAAATACATTCAATACTCCGACATATGGATATATTTAGTTTTACATCTATTAGAGCTTTCTGGACACAGTTTCTTAATAAGTAAAAACGTGCTAACATCGCCAATAGACTACTCCATCTCATCTTACAGTCTTTTATTAAAGGAATTTCTTTCCCAAAATCTTCTCGGACATATTTTTGCAAATCATAATTTTTTTGTTGGTGAGCGTTTAAACAGAGATACTATTTTTCACACTTTTTTATCAGTGGCGCGAACGATGCTTCATTTACTTCACATGTTCGCTGATTGCTGCGATTATCTACAAATTCTTTTTCATCCTCAAACAGTTCAGTTTCACTCTCACTTTCTAAAACATTTTCCACTTCAATATCTTCTTCTGATTCAGCACTTTCTTCCGACTTTTTGTATAACACGTCAATAACTGAAAGTTGTATACCGTGTGCCAAACATAATTTTTTATGCACTGATAATAACTTCCCAACTTTTGTCATAGCACTAGCTCCATCTGTCATAATAGAGACGATATCCTTATGTAAATTAATTCCATGTTCATTTAACTTTTCTACTAATAATTCAATGCACTTTTCTGCAGGCATTGTACCAGTGATTCGAACAAGACCTAAGCTCCAGAATTTTGATTCTTGTACATGAACATTTATATTCATATATCGCAGATTCCTTAAAGATGTCCATTCATCGAATGACAGAGAAAATCGTTCTCCCGATTTCCGTTGGTCGGCAATTTCAGCTTTAACAGTCTTTCTTATTTCATTAGCGTAATCTAAAACAATTTTACAAATTGTGCTGGGTGAGGTAGGAAGTTTACCAAATCCCATAGCAGATAAAGCTACACGCAGATCTGAAGAACGGCATAAAATATTAAATGAAAGCCCATCTAGTGCAGTTAAACGTGAAAGAGTTGCAGGAAGCGAATTTTCGTTACGCTCGAAAGAAGGAAAAAAGTTAGTTAATGTTGCAACTCTTTTTTTTGGCGGTTCACCTGATGTACTTGCCACATCAGAGTTGATTTTATTCTTTAGTTGAATTTTGTGTTTCGAAAGCAAATGAGTATGAAGACCTTTTGTCGTACCACCTCCAATTTTTAAAACTTTTTGCAATCGCTCAACTTACACATTGCAGTCTCGCCTTTCTCATCGCGTAGGAAATGTTTCCAAACTGCCGAATTACTCCCTGAAAAATATTCTTTGTAAACTGCCGTTTTTATTTCAATAAGTCCCTACCTAAATATAAAACAATAAATATTATTTAAAAATACCGCATTCAACTCTTAATTTTTTCAATATACTTACAGCGTATTGGTATTACGGAATGTACTTTAGCAAATACGATTGCAGTTATGTAGACAATATTTGAAACACTATAAAAGAATTTTAATTCCAAAAACCATAATCAAAACACATTACTTTTTCAATATAATACTTACGAGTTACTAATTAACTTTAACTTGTTCTTCGCAAATTCGAAAACATACTAGATACTAAAAATATGTTTTCAAAATAATTGGAAAATTGCAATCAAACAGAAAATTTCATGGCTTTCTTGTCGACAAAAATTTTAATTTACCATTAGAATTCTTATATGTATAATACAAATATACAATAATTTAAAAGAAATTCGAAAACATGCTAAAATTATAAACTTTTTCAAAATAATGACTAAAATTTTAAATTTCTGGAACTTTAGTTGCTGTTATTAGACTCAAAGAGAAATAGTTATGACTTACTTGTCGACAAACCTTCTGATTAATCATTCACCTCTTTATATGTATATATATATACAATATTTAAAAAAAAAAACTGGAGACCCGCGCTGCTCCGCAGCAATATATTATATTATATTATCTGTACGTTTACTTTCGTGTTGCATAATGTAAAGTTGATTGCGCACCCATAACTTTCCTCAAACTCAACGAATTTAGACAGTTAATCTGTACGTTAACTTTTTTGCTGCATAATGTAATGTTGATTCTCCACGCATAACTTTCCTCAAACTCAACGAATTTAAGCAGTTAAGAAGGAACGTGATGCACTGAATGTTCCTAGACCTATGTCAACAGCCTACGTTAATTAGAACTCTAGTAAGAGAGGTTTGAGAGAAGGAAAATATTCAAAAAATCTTGAATGCAAAGTTGGTTCATAAGTTCTTTTAATATATAAGATACTAGCTGATTTTACCCGGTCTTGCCTGGTATAAAAAGGCCTTTGACTTGAAAAATGGTTCACTATGCTTACCAGGCGCTGAGTACTTAGTCCCCAATTAACAAATTCCCCAATAAAATGAACTTTCTCCCCAAAAATTTGTATGGGCAGTAAATTCATTGTTTATTTCAATAAAAAAATTTTTGATTTTTTAATTTAGAAGTTTTTTATAAGATGCTGACTTACTTCATTCAATAAGTGATCATCATTGAGCATAGACGTCAAATTCAAGTTTCAGAAATGAAGGACTAATGCGACGTTTAATATTGCGTCGCAAGATTTCTTTAAGCAACTACTTATAGTATATGTGTGGCCTATTTTGATCAACAGGTAATTATTTCACATACGTAGATAAAATTTATCATACGACATTTCACTAAGCTGTATTCCGCGAGCGAGTCCCGTTCGCTTCCGCGCGTTTGGAAGCCACACCCGTGCTGCCTTATTTTAATCGCCAAAATATATTTTTCAGATCATTGCGATATTTTAGCTGAGCTGTGTTCCGAGAGCGCGTCGCGTCCGCATCCGTCGCGTCCGCGTCCGTGTTCGCGCGCCGCTTCCTCGCAGCTACTACCCGTGCTGCCGCTTAGTTCTCGTTAACTTATTTTAATTCCTAAAACATATTTTTTAGAGCATTGCGATATTTTAGCTGAGCTGTGTTCTGAGAGCGCGTCGCGTCCGCGTCTGCGTTCGCGCGCCGCTTCCGCGCGTTTGGCAGCCACACCTGTGCTGCCGCGCAGCTGTTGCCAACTTATTTTAATTGTCAAAATATATTTTTCAGATCATTTCGATATTCTAGCTAAGCTGTATTCCCCGTGCCCGAAATGATGCTATTGAAAAGAATACTCTTTTTAAATGCATCTATTGTAGAACATGTATTGAGAGCAGTGTGCAAATTTTCACTAAAATAAATATTTAACAAAATTCATTAAACAAAAATATGTAAAAATTCAAGAATGAATTTGGGGATAAGCTCATTTTTTATTTCGATTAAAAAAAATGGGGAATTTGTTCATTTATTTTGGGTACCTTTTTTTTAAGTTTGGGGAATTTGTTCACCGTGTAGTTATTTCCGTGTAAACCAAATTTCAGAGAAATCCGTTCAAAAGTACAAGTTTGTATAGGGAAGAAATATACCACAAAACAATATATGAATTTTATATGAAAATTGGGCGTAAAAGTAGGCGTAGTCGGTAAAATTCATATGGCGACCTTCCCTAGAATATGTACTCAATTTCGTAGAAAGCCATTGAAAAATAAAAGTTTGTATAGCAATCAAATAAATAAACAAATAAAGGGAAAAAAATAAGTTTTATATGCATAGAAGTTGGCGCAAAGTAGGCGTGGCCTGTAAGAAGCATATGGTGACCTTCCCTATAGTATAGAGATCGTGTGCCCAAATTTTAGACATCCTTTGAAAAATAAAAATTTCTATAGTGAACAAATATACGAAAAAACAGAAAATTAATTTTGTATAAAAAGTGTGCGTAGAAGTAGGCGTGGCCGGCAAGAATCATATGGCGACCTCTCTGGAGTACAGAGATCGTGTGTACCAAATTTCAGAGAATTCCGTTGAAAAATAAAAATTTGTATAGCAAACAAATATACCAAAAAACAGAAAAGGAATTGGATACAAAAAGTGGGCGTAAAAGTAGGTGTGGCTGCAAGAATAACACGGTGACCTGGCCTGGGGTACAAAGATCGTGTGTGCCAAATTTCAGAGAAATGCGTTGAAAAATAAAAATTTGTATATCGAACAAATAAACCAAAAAACAGAAAATGAATTGTATACAAAAAGTGGGCGCAGAAGTAGGCGTGGCCGGTAAATAGCATATGGTGACCTTTCCTGGAGTACAGGGATCCTGTGTACCAAATGTCAGAGAAATCCGTTGAAAAATAAAAATTTGTATAGTGAACAAATATGAATAAAACAAAAATGAATTGTATATAAAAAGTGGGCGCAAAAGTAGGCGTGGTCGATAAACAGTATATGGTGACCTTAGCTGGAGTACAGGGATCGTGTGTACCGAATTTCAGAGAAATCTGTTAACAAACAAAAATTTGTATAGTGAACAAATATGAATAAAACAGAAAATGAATTTTACATAAAAAGTGGGCGCAAAAGTAGGCGTGGCCGGCAAAGAGTACTTGGCGACCTTTCCTGGGGTATAGAGATGGTGTGTACAAAATTTCAGGAAAATCCGATGAAAAATAAAAATTTGTATAGCGGTCAAACAAACAAACACACAAACAAATAAACAAACAAACAAACAAACAGAAAATGAATTTTTTATATATAGATATAAAGAAGATATCTGCACGTTAACTTCCGTGTTGCATAATGTAAAGTTGATTGTGCACGCATGACTTCCCTCAAACTCAACGAATTTAAACAGTTAATCTGTACGTTAACTTATTTGCTGCAAATGTAAAATTGATTTTCCACGCATAACTTTCCTCAAACCCAACGAATTTAAGCAGTTAATAGCTCAGAAGAAGGAGCTTGATCCACTGAGTGTTCTTAGACCTGTGTCAATAGCCTACGTTAATTGGAACTCTAGTTATAGAGGTTTGGGGGAAGGAAAATATTGAAAAAAACTTGAATGCAAAGTTGATTCATAAATTCTTTTAATATATAAGATTCAAATTTTTATACTAATTGATAAAATTTCATAAAATACGTAAATCCCGGAATTACTGTAACTTAATTACTGTAACTTAATCCCGGGATTTCGGGATTGGAAAAAACTCCGGGATCCCGGGATCTCGGAAGAAGATTGAGAACATTACTCGTAAATTGAATTTTAAAAAATATGGAGCAAATGTAACGCACTACAGAAAACAAATAAATAAATAGGAGGAAATAGAATAAATTACTTAGTTCAAATTAATAAATAGTTCAATTGAACTAGTTCGTTCGTGAGCAACACAACTAAAATGAGGTCCATTATATAGCCTTAATAGTGCATTTACATCTAAGCAGATTTCAGTATTTCGAGCACAATCTAGCTCATTTTTAAATAGATTTCCCATACAAAACAAAATCTAGCTCGTTACTAGATTTGAGCAAAATCTCACAAAATCTTGTCAAACTTGGGTACTACCAAATGATACTGCTGTGTTTTTTTAATACTGAAAAATTGACATTTAAAAACAAAAATAAAAGCAAACAAATTGAATAAAAAGGAAATAAAATATTAATTATTAATAAAAAAAAAAATGACGAATCTATAATAAAAAAATATTTAGTAATTGAAAAGTTATAAACTATTATACTGGCATGTGCCCATTCGAATCTGCTAAATAATAGTTGTGGAAAAATAATTAATTTTTGCTGTTCAAACAATACATATAACAAATGCTGATTATTTTTTCTATTTCAGCTTGTGCTTTTTTCATTTTTGATGCATAATGTAATAATAAAATCTGTTCCTTTTTAGATTTTCCATATATCCATTTTCCTATTGTTTTGAATATTTTTGGTATTTCTAGTTATATGTCTAATTTTAATCAGCTGTTTATTTATGTGGAAATTAGATCTCACAAAATGGCAAAAAAGTAAACGTTAAACGAGATAGATTTTGAAATAGATTTCAACTAATATCTACTAGGGTTTCCTCAGATATAAACGCAGTATAAATTTATAAAATTAATTAGTTGTAAGTTGGCTATGAAATTATGAAATTTTCTAATTAAGAAATTCTACCTTTTTAAGAAAATATGTGTTGAAAAGTTATTTTTTAAGAAAAGATACTTTCTAAAAATATCTTACTTTTTTCAGAAATAGCACTTTTTAAAGAGAATGTTTTTATTAAGAATAGGTACAGTTTTAAGAATAGTATTAGGATAGGTACTTCCTAAGAAGAGGTACTTTTCAAAAATGTACTTTTAAAAAAGTACTTTTTAAAAGTTTTAAAATAGGGAATTTTTTCATAAAATTATTTTTTTTAAGTAAAGATCTTTTTTAGGAATATGTACTTTTTTAAGAAAAGTTATTTTTTTAAGAAAGGACACTTTTTTAAAAATAAGCGCATATAGAGAAAAAGTACTTTTTGACAAATTATTCTCTATAAGTTAATATATTATTTAAGAAAATATACTTTATTAATTGTTAAAATTCTTATTACTAAATTATTGTTAAATTATTATTATTGTTATTATTATTAAAATACAAAAAGATACAAATGTTACCACTACCAAATCTCATATTTCTAGAATTGTTTCTTAAAACTATATTATGTATGTTTTTTTATATTTGTCCATTTTTTCAACCTAAAATTCGAATTTCAAAACTCGTTTCTTATTTGATTCAACGTAAGGCGTAATCAAACAGAATCAATTAGTCAGTTATGAGCTTTGATTATAATAAGGCTTTAGTATGCTGAAATTATATATGAAATGCGAATTCGTGTCGGTTATTGGTATTGTTGAATACCTCACAAATCAGAAGCACTCTCAAAACTTGTAGTTTGTAGCACCATGTTGAAGCATGTTGTTAATTCGAAATTAATTTTTTTTAAATTCAGATGTTTTTCTTTGTCAGATACAAATATTTAATAATAATACTCGAAGAACAATATTAAAACTTTTTTTCTCTTTTCTCAGCAAAAATCAACTTGTTCTTCATTTGTTTGTATCGTGAGAAATAAGAAATGAAATTGGACTAAAACCATCCACAATGAGTCATCTCTAATAAGTGTACAATTTTTTTTTTATAATAAACTTGGATAAAGTGGATTTTTTTTTCGTTTCACTTAATGATTTATATCGTAAAGGCTCCGTTTGGAAAGTAGTACATAAAATGTAGCTCTCCTGACTTCTCCTAATAAAAATATAAGTAAATGTTTTATTACTGTCGATATCATGAGTAGACCTCCACTCATATTAATAAAAGTATAATTATGAAAAATTTAAACATACATATTGAAACATCCATTTAAATTCCATAACACATAATTTATGAAAAAAAATTTAATATCAATTCTTTTTGAATGTAAGTATTAATATAAATTACAATTTTTGATATTTTTAGAAATTCATTTAATATTTTTTAAGTAATAACAATAAATTTTATAAATGTGTTTAAAAGGAAACTAACCATTAAGTTTGTGTCAAGAAAAGCGGCACGTTCCAAAACGATTTAATAACAAAACAAATCAACTTATAGTGCAACAACAACAGCGACAAAGGCAGACATTAAAAGAGGCAGTTATAACAAAATATCGAACATAAATTAAATTAATTATGGCATTTCATATAAGACGATATGGCTGCAAGTTTCTTTCAAAACAACCAAAGCAGCAAGCATTGAATTAAATTTTTTTGTTTTCAATCCACAAAACCAAAAGTGGAAATAAAAGCGAGTCGACTAAGAAGAATCTTAAAGATTGTAAAAAGCAATTAGCTTAAAAGGCTCAGTGCACCACACAAGGGAACTAGGGAGGAGGTAAAACAGGGGACACACACACACTAAAATTCGTACTCATATACTAGCATATAATAAAGCAAGATCGTCAACTACCACTACCACCACCACCATCATCTCCACAGCCACACCATCACTCTGGCTCATTAACCATAATCTAAGACAATAACCATACATGGAGTTGGGGGAAATATTTGTACGAAAAATATTAAAGAAAAAAAAACAACAACATAAACAAAAATGTTGCTACTCAAAAATGTCAAAAAACTACAATTATAAAAACTAAAACATTTTAAAAAGCAATTAGAAAAATGTGGCAACATGCTTGTAAGTATCTAGTCCGAATTGCACGAGACGAATACGTAAGTTACATACCAGCTACAAATCGTGCTGTATTAAATATTGTTTCTAATATTTATACAAATGACACAAATGAACTGCATCAAAATTTCGTCATCGTCATCTTGTAGTACGTACAACAACACGAGTATATATGTTTGAAGATGATGATGTTTTCAAAGATGCATCTCACAAACAAAAAATATCAAAAATCTTATCATTTCAATGCATATGACTACATATCAAACTACTAGTGGCTGTGTGTTTATGTCTCCCTCTCTTGTGACACATCATTTTTGTTATAATGTCAATGACAAATCACGCGCACACGTCAAAAATCTCGTGTCACATATATCAACTGTCAATTCTAAATGTTGTTCGATTGAAATCCTACAAGTTCATTGTACATTTTACAAGAGCCTCGTTTTGTTTTTGTTTCTTTGCATTTGTTCTAAAATTAGTTTCCAAATATTGTTACAAATGTGTTGATTTCAAAACAACTGTAAAATTTTTTAATTGTTAAATATTTTCATTTTTACATGAGTATAAACCACTTGAGATATTTTAAATAATATTTAGTTGAAATTTTATCAATTGAAACTATTTGAGTTCATTAAAATTCAAATTCCTAAACACATAAATAAATAATAGTTTTTAAAATATTTCGAATCAATGAACTACATACCTAACTAAGATGTCAGCTTTGGGCATTTTGTATTGCCGTGAGATATCCGAAATTAATAAATAATACATACAGGCTCCATTAAATATCATAACAGTCTTTCCCTCATCAATGCGAACCTTGATTTTTCATAAAGGTTTTCAAATATATCGGCTATAGCCATAACTATATGTGTGAGGAACAGTTTTGTTATGAACAGCTTAAATTTTCTGTATGTACTGTTCAATAAAAAAAATAGACAAACCAAATTATGATTCATATGTCACTGCCCACTAATGCAGCTTCAATAATAGTGGAGGCACTAAACTTTCTTTTAACTGACTTACTGGTTGGTATTGTAACGCTCTTTGAAACATTTTTTTAAATGTAGAAACTTTAAATTTTTAACGTATGTTTTCCTAGCGGCTCTACGGATTTTTACCATTCAAGTCATTTTTGAAAGTTCGAATGCTAGGGCGGTAAAAGTGGCCAGAAAGTGAACAAACGAAACCTTCTAAAGCTAGGAATATAAAATTTGGTTTGAACATTCCATACAGAATCAAACATCGGCCAAGGGGGAATATATCTTTAATTACACCGGTTATGATGCTAAAACGGCGAAAAAGCAAAAATTGTACATTTCGTTCGTATCATATATAAAAATGTATCTACGAATATGAATTTTGGTACGAAGATTCTACCTTAGAAAAAATATTGCACGAGAGAGAATTTTTATCAAATTAAAACTGACAAAAAAGCAAAATTTTTTATATTTTCTATTTTATATACGAATGAATTTAGACACATGCATTTTGGTACGACGATTGAACCTAAGAAATAAACTTCAGCCACGATATAATTTTTATGTAATTAAAACGCTTTTACTACATAAATGGTCAGTGTGGGACAAAATCGTAATATTTTTAGCTTCTCAACAATATAATCTAGAACAAGAAATTTTCTTAAAAAAATAAATTAAAAAAAAAAATAAATTTTCTTCAAAAATGACATATCCCTAATGAAGAACCTTTTATTCAAAAAGTAAGTTTTCTTAAAAAGAATTTGTTTTTTTTTTTTTAAAGTAGCATTCCTGAAAAACGTACATTTTCTTAAAAAAAGTAACTTTTCTTAAAACAAATAGCTTTTATTATTAAACTCTCTTTACTTCAAATAGTAAGTTTTTTAAGTACCATTTCTTAAAACAAGTATCGGTTCCTAAAAAAAATCCTTTTTTTTGGCTAAAGATATTTTTAAGTACTAACCGGAGGGTCAAATGCATTACTAGTATAATGGAAAATCACGTTCTGTGTTTGAAATGTTAACTAAAGCGTATATCAGAATATATCTTTATAAGGGTGCATTAAACGCCTCAACACAATTTAGTATATATGTATATTTGACCTAGTCTATGAAAAAGGAGATGTCAAAATATCATTTTCCACTTATTTTTTGCCGATTCAGATAGAAAGTCATAATTTGAGGAAAAGTTTACTAAAAATGAAGAGAAAGCAGGATACAAACGCAGATAAAAGGAAATCACTAAAGCGAAACTATCGCAATTAGTTTTTTTTACTTTTAACTACTATTTTCTCGATAATTTATTTTCGCATGTCAGCCCCTCTTCATAGACCAGGTCACATACATATAATATGTCTCAGCGGAATAAAAGCACATTTGATAGAACTAGCAGAGACCAGCCTTCGTAATACAAAATTTATTTTTTCATTCAATTATAAATATTTGTTGAACACACAGAAGATATATAGCTGGGTTTTTTTTTTAATAAATAGTTTTATAAGAGCATAATGCCATGCTAATCAATTTTAGCCAATTCACAATTCAACACAAATTTAATAAACACACACACAGCATTGTACAGTTTTTTATTTGAAGCTTAAATATATGTTTTATGTATTTGCTAGTAGCAACTTTAAATGAATTTCACTCCAAAAAATGTTCCAAATGGCACAAATCTGTAAATATTGTGGACAGCAAAAAGGAAATACCTTTCAAATGGCTATTTTTTGTCAAAATCGGTTGGTAACTAAAATGTTTATATCGATCACAAGAAATCAACTTGCCTAACAATATTATATATGCCAATTTATACAAGTAAGAGTGTTCAATTCGACTGTACTGAATCTTTGATACCCTCCACCCGTGTTCTAAACCATAGCTGTTAAATTTCGATTACGATTAGTAATCAATTACATTACATTTTAAAAAGAATTGTAATGATTATATAATCCTCTATTGCGCAATCCTTGATTACTAATTGATTACGATTACAAATAATCTAAAAATAATAAGAATTACTTTTAATTACCATAAAATAATCAAAAAGAATCAAAAGTAATCAAAAAATAATTCGACTACTTTCAAAAATTACTTTTGATTATTTACAAAATCTATTGCATTTCCAACATTAAAAATAAATGTATAAAAAAATATCTACACATTTAGTACAACACAATTTAAGTAATTCATAATTAAAAAAAGAAATAATAAAGAAAGACAATAACATTCAATGTACACTAGTATTCTTATTTACAAATATTCGCAATTAGCTTTCATTAAAACCAATTTTTCAAACGAAAACTCAGACAATGATTGCCGCAAAATAAAACAGACTTTCAACTGAAGCTGAAGACGTTAAGGGCGTGATAAAGTAAATATATTCTTCCTTTAGAAAATATTTTTTTTGCCAGATCTCATCAGCACACGAATTGTCATTTAAATTGCTGAAGAACTTATTGTTTATTGTGGGTTGTCGATCTTGTGGAGAAAAACTTGTTTCAATTTCATCAACTGCAAAGTTAAATCTTTAAAGTTGAAAAAATTAAATTTAATGCATTTCAAAATTATATGTCTTCCATTTTTTTGCGAAAAAGCTGTAAAGTGTATCCAAAACTCTCCTGGTTATATTCTCGCAAGTTAAATCCATTCATGTTTATGCTTGGAGTTAGTAGTGTTACCCCAAGTGCGATATTTGCCTCAGGCTGCAACAAATGGTTGAACCCTTTCTCTTATCTGCTGTTCAATTTTCAAAATATCAGAGGACATTTGTTGCAGCTCCTGGATTCTGCTTTTTGGTGTATCAGACAGCGAATATACACAGAATTTTTTGAGAAGCGTTCCTGATTCATCAATTAATGACCTTCTCTTTTTACATGTAGATGGATTAAAGTCCGGATCCTCAATAATGTCGCCAGCGGAGAAATCGCCTTCGGAACAACGTTCAGACACTTTGAATAAATAAATTTTATTATTAAAAACATACTCATGAATGTATTGAAACCCAAGGAAAGTATTATATGAAATGTTTCAAATTCAATAGCAGAATTAAAATTTTATTAACATTATTTTTATATAAAAAATCAGAAGATCTTTGCTACAAATTACAGAAAGTATTTTGTTTACAGGTAATGTATTTATAAATATAACATAAAGAATACAACGTACTAATAGTATAGGTACAAAAAGACCACAATTGAAGTTAAAAAAAAAACAAAATACTGATACATAGCAAGAATTGAAAATACTATTTGAGTATTTTTTCCACATGAAAAAATGTGTGAATACAAATGACTTTAAAATTCAAAAACTTAGAAATGTACTAATATTAATGTACTAATGTATGTACTAATAATTAAATAGATATTAAAATCTCCAATATGTGTACAAAATGACACTCAAGAAGTGCGAATGCAATATATTTTGAAAATAATCAAAAAAAAAAAAATCAAAAGTAATCTTTGAAAGTAGTCGAATTATGTTTTGATTACTTTTGATTCTTTTTGATTATTTTTTAATAATTTCAAGTAATTCTAATTACTCTTAGATTATTTGTAATCGTAATCATATATACGATTATAAAACTGAATATAATCACAATTTAATCATTACTTCACCTTTCAAAAAAAAGTAATATAATTAGTAATTATTACGATTACTAACCATTACTTAACAGCTATGTTCTAAACACAATATTACGGCCAAGGTTGTAAACACTAAAAATCAAAAAAGGAAATATTTCACAAACAAATGGCTAAATTTTTATACCCTCCACTCCAGTGTGCAGAGGGTATATATAAGTTTGTCATTCCGTTTGTAATAATTAGAAAAAAAATTTTGGACCCCATAAAATATATATATTTGTGATCCTTATAATAACCGGAGTTGATATAGCGATGTCCGTCTGTCCGTCTGTGGAAATCAGGATGACGGCCTCAATCGGGCAGCTAGGGTGCTCGAAAAGTTTGCTGTTTAAAATCGTCCAAATCGGTTTGAATGAGGAACTTAAAAAGTCTTGAAAAGATATAATTTTCTATGTTGTTCTTGTCACGATCACGCCCTCAATAGTGCAGCTAGGGTGATCATTTTTGGTGAGAATGATTCACCAAATTCATGAGAAGATTTCTGTTTCAAAAACCAATTAAATCGGTGAAAGAGGTCCAGGAAAATCTCTGAAAAACTAAAAAAAAAAAAGAAAAATATGATGTTTCTATATTGTTCTTCTTGTTATTCTAAATGTTGTGTTGTTGTCATAGCTGGACTTGTTGTTTTTGTGGTCGTTGTGGTAATAATATAATAAAAACTAACCCTTTGAACATTTTTTTTATTAACTCTGGTAGAAAAATTTAAAAGTTTCCATTGTTTTGGCATCACTCTAAAAATTTGTAAGATCATTTCCGTTATTACCACGGGCATGCCTGCAAAATTTCAGATCGAATGGCTCACGGGAAATTGGTTAAAATCGATCCAAAATTTTTTCGACAAGAAGACACTACGAGTTAATATAAAGGGAGGAAAAATTCACCATCTAATGCTAAAATACCTAGTTGTTAATAAAAAAAAAAAAAAAACAATGTAAATTTAGCAAAAAAAATTTTTATGTATAAATTTATTTAAAGAGAAAAACACAAAAATAACGTTTGATGTTGTATTTTTTGTGTGTAATATTTACATATACATACATAAACATATTAAATAATACAAATAATACACATATATTATATATATGTATATATATAACAACTGCATGTTAGAAATATATCGGTATATTATTTTATTTACATAAAATTCTGCAATATTTTGTTGTGGGGAAAATACATTTATTTTGCATTAACAGGGTGTCACTTCATTTTGCTCAGCGTGACTATGCCACAATAGATGGCGCCACAATTTTTGTTTGTTCTAACTAGCTTTGCAATTGTTATTTTTATTTTAACATGAATGTTAATATTTTCAACTAGATATCATACAGAACAATGTTATGAAATACATACGTTTTTTCATTATTCTTTTACAAATATGAACATATGTTTGGCATACTAACTTTTTGTTGTCTTTACAAAGCCTAATTTAACACTCTTACTTGTTTTTAATGATTTTTTGTAATGATTTTCGTGTTTTTTAATTGAAAGTAATTATTAAATGCAATCAGCATAAATGTTAATACATACAATTACATTTTTGTTTGTTTCAAGAGAGGAAGTGTTTAACCATATTGTTTACTATCTTGCTCTCATCGATAAATCATTTGTTTACATGTACAAAATCAAAACAAAAACAATATACATATATTATATTAAATATTTTTCACTATTTTAGTAATTTATATGAAATTTAAACGTCATCTGTCAGCAGACAGATGGACAGACGGACTTTGCTACATCGACCCGAGTTGTCACAAGGATCAGGAACACATATACTTTCTGTATTCGCATTGAATCTTGTGTACACCTAAATCCAAAAAAAGTGACTAAAGTTGCGCACGCGAACAAGATGAGTTCTTGGGTTAAAAAGAAATGCAAAAATCAATTTTTTTCATTTTTTCATCATTAGAAAAAAAAAATATCACAAATTTTATATTACTTCCGTATCAACATAACAATATTAATATTTTGCGCAAGAGGCAGACATCCTGTTTTATTCTCATGACCATAAATCATCGTGAGGAAAACAACAAAACAGCGAAGATTATATATTTTGTTATGTCAAATATTTGTATAACAGCTTTTATTTGATAATTACACATTAATGTGCAAATCTCTAACAATCTGCAATGAGTAAGTAGAAAATACTTAAAAGGACACACTATGCACTTGCCAAAAGGCAAATGAAGAAACACCCTCATTTCTAGTGAAAAATAAACAACTGAATATATTCGCATAATAATGAACAAAACAAAAAATAATATTTACATTAGTTACCATAAACTTACATATTCGCTCATTTCAATTCATATCAAAATCATTTCATAAACATAACTAATGTCTGGGCATAACAAAACACTGACACACACAGAAGCTTCTTAATGTGGCCCAGAAAAGGAGTTGGTAGACAGGCGCCAACAAAATATGTAAACATAACGCCTTCCGTGACACGTGGCATCACTTTGTGTTTTAAATTTATAAATTTCTCAGTCAAACTCCAACCCTATTTTGAACTACTGGTACAAGTATAGAGACAGAAAAAAACGGCCTAATATCCTTTCAAAAATGTTTTGTTGTTTGCCAATAAGGCAAATGCATATTTAATAATAAAATCATAAAAAGAAAATTATTTCTACCCGGCATCCTTGTATACAAACAATACATGGCAGACAATATTAATAAAGTTATGAAATCAACCACCACCATTGACAGTTCATACTTCTGGTATTGTGATCGTTGGAATATTTATTTGAACAGGAAAAGCATATGCTTTTTCTGTCAAACGATGATTTTCCGCTTGCACTTTGTTAACACATTGTCAGTGTTCTGCTGGAATAATAAACAAATACTCAGCCAGTCTGCAGTGAATATCAACCCCACAAATTATGAAATTATTTTCCATAATAAGCGTGTGTCCTTTTATTGTCTGTCTGTCAGTTTGTTAGCATTTTTTTGTATAGTGTTAAATGGGGTACAAGCAAAGTCAACACAATAAATATTTTGTATGGGATTGTTCCTTTTTTGGTACATATTTTATTACGAAAATCTGTATAATTTCATATTTAAGATTCTATAAAGTTTTGTTGTTTCCGCTGTAGGACGCGTGCCTGCATTTAGTGTCTATTATCCGTTCAACATATTTTTCATGTCATTTTGTTTGAATTAGTGATGTTCAACTTAAATATTTTATGATGTCGTCTTGTCAGCACTACTATGGAAGGTTACTTTTGGTTGGTTTTGGAGTTATCATGATGAAACATAAGTCAATTACATGACTCAATTCAGCACAGTTTTGTTTGTGGATCAAAAAAGCATTTTACGTTTAAGCCTACACCACTCAACAGTAGCAATACTGTAGCTTTTTCGGATATTTAGAATACATTAGAATATTTATCATACTAAACTTAAATATGTGCATATATTATAAAACGTTGCAAAGCATTTCACATTTTTATTAAAAATACAAAAAAAAAAAAAAAAAATATTTTTAAATCTCCTCAAAGTTTTTCATACAAATTTCGAACTTTTTGTAACATTTGCTATGCTAATATTATAAAGAGGTCTCCCAAACTACTCCACCAGTACTTAGAATGGACCAACACTCTGTGGATATGCTATATTTTATTGTGGGCATGGCTCTTATAAAAGCTAGACTACGAAACTTGGGTTGAAGTTGTGGTGTTTAAATTGGGCTGGCCGTGGCATCTTCTATAGAAATGAAATATTTATCTTCATATGTGTGGTTATATCGTGATAGCAGGAGTTTTTATACCCTATACCACTATGTGGTTTGGGTATAATGACTTTGTGCTGCTGTTTGTAACAACCAAAAATATTTGACCTAGACCCATCTGTAATTATACCGATCGAATCAGAATCACTTTCTGAGTTGATTTAACAATGTCCGTCCGTCCGTCCGTCCATCCGTCCGTCCGTCTGTGTGTCCATGTAAACCTTGTAATCAAACTGCTGGTCGCAAATATGAATATATTTTGATGAAATTTGGTATGTAAGCTTCTATCGGCCATAGAATGAACGCTATTGAAATCGGTGAGAATCGGTCCATGTTCAGACCTAGCCCCCATACAAATTACCCCTATGAAATCGACATAAATTGCCATAAGATCCAAATTGTCATATAGATCTTACTCATATTGGGTTTGTATGCGTTCATTACATCCATTAATGAGTAGTCCAAAAATGATACCTTTGGCCCCATATAGAGCTGCTTCCCGATCTTCAATTAAATCTATTAAAAACAAAAATATTGCACTGATTCTTCTCAAATTTTGTTTGTATATATTTTTGCAAAATAAAAGAGACTTTACCAAACATGATCAGGATCGGTCCATTTTTGGACCTAGTCCCCATATAGATATATCATTCGATATGAACTTTTTCATATCTGCAGCCAAAACAAAATAATAAAAATCCCACTCAAATTTGGTTTTTGCTTATTTTCTATGTGCAGTTAGTTGGGCCTAAGAGATAGAGTTTCTAAACGCATGGTATAGGGTAACGTATAGTCGGTCTAGACCGACTATAATTTTCTTACTTGTTTATTATTTGTCTATGGTTATTGAATACTAAGCTTTGTATTCGTAATAACAACAACAACATCCTGAATTTTTAGAATTTTTAAAGATGTCGCTATATTTTTGAACATATCTTGGTACAGTAATGCCCGATATACCCCATTTTCAACAGCAACCTGCTCGAAGTAATAACAAACAATTCTGTTTTAATTTTAACTATGTAATATTTCATTTCAATAGACAGACGGACAGAGGAAAATCGCTATATCGACTCGAGTTATTTTCTATACATTACAACTGGAATGAAAAGCAGATACATATCGTCTGCATAGTGGTGTGGAGGGTATACAAAAAATATGAATTTATGAATTCTAGAAAATATATTATATTTTATAAAAATAAAAATTCGTATTTTTGATCTTTATCATTTTCATGATTGAGTTTGAAATTATTCAGGCTCAAGATCAAATGTTTTAACTTTAAATAGAGCAAAAAACATTGGCATATTTGTTTCAAAAAATTGATCTATATTCTGCATGACAGGTTATACAGCTGTTTCGGAAAGTGTCACCAACCCTCATCAGTAACTAAAAGCAGTAGATAGTTTGTTTGGTAAAAAGTTAAATTCATATATATTTATTTGCTGAAAACAATCAAGTTATACCTACTACTATATACTATACTATACTATACTATACTATACTATACTATACTATACTATACTATACTATACTATACTATACTATACTATACTATACTATACTATACTATACTATACTATACTATACTATACTATACTATACTATACTATACTATACTATACTATACTATACTATACTATACTATACTATACTATACTATACTATACTATACTATACTATACTATACTATACTATACTATACTATACTATACTATACTATACTATACTATACTATACTATACTATACTATACTATACTATACTATACTATACTATACTATACTATACTATACTATACTATACTATACTATACTATACTATACTATACTATACTATACTATACTATACTATACTATACTATACTATACTATACTATACTATACTATACTATACTATACTATACTATACTATACTATACTATACTATACTATACTATACTATACTATACTATACTATACTATACTATACTATACTATACTATACTATACTATACTATACTATACTATACTATACTATACTATACTATACTATACTATACTATACTATACTATACTATACTATACTATACTATACTATACTATACTATACTATACTATACTATACTATACTATACTATACTATACTATACTATACTATACTATACTATACTATACTATACTATACTATACTATACTATACTATACTATACTATACTATACTATACTATACTATACTATACTATACTATACTATACTATACTATACTATACTATACTATACTATACTATACTATACTATACTATACTATACTATACTATACTATACTATACTATACTATACTATACTATACTATACTATACTATACTATACTATACTATACTATACTATACTATACTATACTATACTATACTATACTATACTATACTATACTATACTATACTATACTATACTATACTATACTATACTATACTATACTATACTATACTATACTATACTATACTATACTATACTATACTATACTATACTATACTATACTATACTATACTATACTATACTATACTATACTATACTATACTATACTATACTATACTATACTATACTATACTATACTATACTATACTATACTATACTATACTATACTATACTATACTATACTATACTATACTATACTATACTATACTATACTATACTATACTATACTATACTATACTATACTATACTATACTATACTATACTATACTATACTATACTATACTATACTATACTATACTATACTATACTATACTATACTATACTATACTATACTATACTATACTATACTATACTATACTATACTATACTATACTATACTATACTATACTATACTATACTATACTATACTATACTATACTATACTATACTATACTATACTATACTATACTATACTATACTATACTATACTATACTATACTATACTATACTATACTAGACTATACTATTCTATACTATACTATACTATACTATTCTATACTATACTATACTATACTATACTATACTATACTATACTATACTATACTATACTATACTATACTATACTATACTATACTATACTATACTATACTATACTATACTATACTATACTATACTATACTATACTATACTATACTATACTATACTATACTATACTATACTATACTATACTATACTATACTATACTATACTATACTATACTATACTATACTATACTATACTATACTATACCATACAGGCAGGCAGCAGGGTAGTGAATTACAGCCGTCCCTAACATGGGTGCAGACGCTGACCAGGAAGCCGCCCAATATGGGAACCGTCGCGCCTGGATTTTATGACTAGGGGAACCATGGAGACATCAAGCTCATAACTACTTCTCTCTTGAGAAGTACCCCCTGTGGTTAGATGCTTACTTAAAGGGCGGCACCTACTCGCCCTGTCACAGACCTTCACCAAGCACAGGTACCTACTTTGGCACGCTCTCCAACCTGTGACAACTCAGGGTCCGCGGGGTCGTCACACCCGTTATCCTCTCCTGAAGATACCCTTGCGGTAATACTATACTATACTATACTATACTATACTATACTATACTATACTATACTATACTATACTATACTATACTATACTATACTATACTATACTATACTATACTATACTATACTATACTATACTATACTATACTATACTATACTATACTATACTATACTATACTATACTATACTATACTATACTATACTATACTATACTATACTATACTATACTATACTATACTATACTATACTATACTATACTATACTATACTATACTATACTATACTATACTATACTATACTATACTATACTATACTATACTATACTATACTATACTATACTATACTATACTATACTATACTATACTATACTATACTATACTATACTATACTATACTATACTATACTATACTATACTATACTATACTATACTATACTATACTATACTATACTATACTATACTATACTATACTATACTATACTATACTATACTATACTATACTATACTATACTATACTATACTATACTATACTATACTATACTATACTATACTATACTATACTATACTATACTATACTATACTATACTATACTATACTATACTATACTATACTATACTATACTATACTATACTATACTATACTATACTATACTATACTATACTATACTATACTATACTATACTATACTAGACTATACTATTCTATACTATACTATACTATACTATTCTATACTATACTATACTATACTATACTATACTATACTATACTATACTATACTATACTATACTATACTATACTATACTATACTATACTATACTATACTATACTATACTATACTATACTATACTATACTATACTATACTATACTATACTATACTATACTATACTATACTATACTATACTATACTATACTATACTATACTATACTATACTATACTATACTATACTATACTATACTATACTATACTATACTATACTATACTATACTATACTATACTATACTATACTATACTATACCATACAGGCAGGCAGCAGGGTAGTGAATTACAGCCGTCCCTAACATGGGTGCAGACGCTGACCAGGAAGCCGCCCAATATGGGAACCGTCGCGCCTGGATTTTATGACTAGGGGAACCATGGAGACATCAAGCTCATAACTACTTCTCTCTTGAGAAGTACCCCCTGTGGTTAGATGCTTACTTAAAGGGCGGCACCTACTCGCCCTGTCACAGACCTTCACCAAGCACAGGTACCTACTTTGGCACGCTCTCCAACCTGTGACAACTCAGGGTCCGCGGGGTCGTCACACCCGTTATCCTCTCCTGAAGATACCCTTGCGGTAATACTATACTATACTATACTATACTATACTATACTATACTATACTATACTATACTATACTATACTATACTATACTATACTATACTATACTATACTATACTATACTATACTATACTATACTATACTATACTATACTATACTATACTATACTATACTATACTATACTATACTATACTATACTATACTATACTATACTATACTATACTATACTATACTATACTATACTATACTATACTATACTATACTATACTATACTATACTATACTATACTATACTATACTATACTATACTATACTATACTATACTATACTATACTATACTATACTATACTATACTATACTATACTATACTATACTATACTATACTATACTATACTATACTATACTATACTATACTATACTATACTATACTATACTATACTATACTATACTATACTATACTATACTATACTATACTATACTATACTATACTATACTATACTATACTATACTATACTATACTATACTATTTAAGCCTCTTCCAATATAACAATCTAAAGTATAGAACAACTTGGAAACAAATATGTGTACTTATTTAAAGTAAAAACATTTGATCTTAAGCCTAAATAATTTCAAACTCAATCATTAAAATGATAAAGATCGAAAATAAGATTTTTTGCTATTATAAAAAATAATAAAATTAAAAACACAGAGGGCACGCCGTTAACGCTAAATGTAAGTTTGGCAAAAAAAAATTGTTTTTCTTGTTTTTTCAAGACAAAAACAAACATGTATATTTTAGTATGCAATATGTACTCGTATACAAACATATTTGTTTCAAAGTTGTTCGATATTTTAGTTTGTTATATTGGAAGAGGCTTAAATAGTATAACTTTATTTTAATATGCTATTTACGCTTGAAATTCATTGATTTTCGCGACCAACGATTCCAATCCCTTTCAAATTCAGGGCAGTTAATGTATTCTAATATTTTTTAATATTCCTGATGCCCCACACCATAACCTTTCTCCAGCAGAAATTTGATTCCACAAACACAAGTTAATGCAACTTCATTGTTCAAGTCGCAAAATAAACATCTAGGAAAACGAGCGTCACTATAGGACCAATAAAGACATTGACATGATAAAAAAAGGTTAATACTAGTAGCTCAATTTATAGCTACAGCGATAACCGCCATTTTGAAATAGTTCAAATACTTTGTCTTTGTTTAAATGTATTTTAAGATAACAAGATATTCATGTAATTTTTTTTATATATTTTAAGACGATTTTCTTGAAATTTTAAATAAATTTGTAATGAGTTTTTTATGACAAAATAGATCCAAATTACATGAAAACATCAGCAATGTGACTTTCAATCTCGTTATTTCAAGTATTAAAGCAGATTTTCAAAATGTTTTTATTCAGGATTAAAAAGTCTAAAAAAAAGTAAGGCCGACTATAGTGTCTGCTAGTCGACAAAACTTAAGATCGATTTTTAACCCTTTTCCCGTAATCCAATCGAGCTGAAACTTTGCAGTCAGACTCGTGCTGATGACACAAATGATCTAGCAAATTTCTGATTTTTGACATAGATATTTTCAGTCAATCAATTTTTTAATAAAATTATGATAAATTAATTTAATTTACAAATCAAACTTGGTTTTTATGGGTTGGTTTTTTTTTTTGACTTTTTTTCCATCAAAATAAAAAAAATGTATTAATTTTTTATATCGAAAATTCGAGAAATGTATGAAAAATGCAGCAGAAGGCAAAAAATATTAGTTAATCAATATTCATTGAAGTTGATGCTCTCGGTGAAGCCTGTGAAGTTGGTGCTCTTGATTTTTTCGTTGGTTGTTTAGGTCCTTGGTCTCAACCATGATCATCATCTAAGCTTGATAGCACACTCAGTAGTATATCTCTTTCTGTGTGTCCTTCAAAATTATAGTCCTCCGCGACTTCGTTGCCCGGATCTTCACATTGGGATACAATATGATCCCACCAATAATCTTCTGCAAGCAGTACATCCAGCTTTTTCACTTTGTATCAATTTTCCATTGGCATGGTGACCGGGGCACTTGTTATTTTCCATATTGAAGCATTAATGTTTTTGCTGTTCAATTGTTATTCATTCAAAACTATGTGTTATTGCCTTGTCACATTAATGAGAGCATGCGGCTACATGATATTTGTATTGACTGCTAGGGCTAGTTCAAGCTTTATATGCCCTTGTAACACCTTGTAACCTATGGAAAAAAAAATTCACATAGTTGATAAACTAAATCTCGAATGGTGAAAAAAGAAAGAAAAAATAAAACATTTTCAACATTTTAGCAATTTTGCGGCCCTAGATGCAGTTTTTAGTCTATAGCTGCGATTGTGCCGAAGGAAAACAAAATTACAATTAGTTACCGAGATATGGCAGTGAGAAAAATTGCATGTTCGGAAAAATCAAGTTATAGCCAAAATATACATTAGGCCATAAATTCGGAACAGCAGCTAAACTACTAAAACCCCATTTGGGTTTGATAAGTACCTCGAAAGCCGCACATAAGATGGAATTTTCATTTTACTATACTATTTTTGTAGTATTTTTCAGAAGGCTTTAGCTCAGACGAAATAATTTTTGAAACATCATAAAATAGTCCACCTTTAATTCTAATTTCATTAAACATATTCGTCTGCTTTATTACGCATATAGTGGACTCGGTTTGATGAAGGTCTATAGATTAATGCAGTCATAAATAAGTATTTTAAAAATAAGAATTCGATTAAACAATTCCAGAATAGCAAGCAATAACTAACGATTATTTAATTAAAATAAAATGTATATACAATATGTGGTAATTTAGCATCAACTCATATTCTAAAATATTTATGTTATCGAAGAAAGGATATGAGTCTTACAACAATATTCTGTATAAATTACTAACACAATTTAAATCCCACTTACCAAATACACAACTAAATCTGCTTTAAATGCCTGTTAAATAGTTTCAATATTATCGCCTACCTAAAACTCCTTGTAAAACAAACAATGACACACCTCAGAAATATCTCTATAACTCCTTTTCTACTTTCAGCTACTAATCCTTCAAAGGAAAATATCTAAAGCAAACAATTGTTGTTACTTAAACGCAAACTCAAATATAAACTCAGCTGGACAGGAAAGCCACACTAAAGGAAACAATAACTACGAGAATCTTCGAAAAAAAAAAAAATCCTTTCAGAACTTTAGAGAAAAACTGCAAAATATCTTATAATTTTACCGCATATAGAGTGAGATTGGCCACTGGCGCGACGCTATGCGAGTACATACACAATTTCAATACCATAAAAACAATGGATTAAACAAACAGGATCAATCAACAAAATGCAAATAAAGTGATCGTAAATGTATAGAAATTTGTGCAAAATTGTCTGCATGACAAACCTTCCTTGTGCGGAAAAGATCAATATGCATATAGGTATTGTCGAAGTGGCAAGGTATTACAAATACAGGATTACAAGATGAAATTAGTGCAAGGATCATAACACTAAATCTTACAGCTTAGATGAATAAAGTAAACAGGTAACAATTAGTTTTAAGCGTCTTATCCTTTTTCACTCACTCGCTCAACAATATTTGACCGGAAAATCCGCTAGATAGGATTAAAATCTGTTTGTAACGAAAACTTAAAACAAGCTGTTCTCGTTCTTAAAGGACAATTATAACAAAAATATTTTGCATACTAATTAAGTACGGTTTAGTTATGATCCTGGCAGATTTTCTACTCCTTCTTTATACAAACAGTTTAAACTATGAAAAAGATGAGCTTATCGCACAATAGGAAGTACATTTATTATCCTTTTAATAACCCATTGCAAGTATGTATGTGTATGACTGTATGCATGTATGTCTGTTTATGGTCTTTGTTGCAAAAATATGAAACATTTTTGCATATCATTTGGAGGATTTACAGCAATTACCCTTTTGTTTGTTTTGTCTCTATCCGTGTTCGTCAAGGAGTTTATGTTATGGATATACAGCTTAAAGGATATTTATGCGTCTGTGGGCGTTTAATTGTTTTTTCCTTCTTATTTAATTTATTTATAAAAAAAAATTTCCTAGAAATTGCCTTAGCAATTTGATATGCATCATATGCAAATATTTTTTTTTTTTAAATTTGTCTAAAATCAGCTTTTAAACAATTTTCTTATTTTTTTTTTTTTTGTAATTCACATTCTAAATTCAATTTAACATGTCAATATTGTTTTATTTTTAATGGTTGTGTGAAAAAAGAGTTTTCGGTTTTATTATTTATCGTCCGTATGTAAAAAAAAGAAGAGTTTTAAAATATTCAAGGTCAGGTCGATGAAATTTTAAATAACTGTTAAAAATTCAAGGTCAATAAGAAAATTTTATGAAACATTATAGATTTAACACAAATATGTGAAATTTTCGAAGATTCTAACAATGCAGAATATCATTTAATATAATAAATGTGGAAACTAAGACTGTTTGACATGGGCTCAGGACATTTGAGAATTTAAATTTTATTTGAAAAATTCTTAAGTTCCTGGAAGAATGGCAATTCAGTGCCTGTTGCATCACCACTTCCATTTGGGTATGACATCAAGTGCAGTACGCAAAAACCATTTTGTCCTTTAAGTGCAACTAAACTCAAAAGTCTCAATAAAAAAATTATTTATGTACAATTTTTTTCTTTCATTTGCCAGAAGTAGTTTGACTTTCTAGATAATATCTCGATTTCACAATGTCCATTTAGATTGCCAATATTAATAATATTAATATTAATATTATAATTCAAAAGAACGCAAATAATTTAAATATTTACTTGAATCACATTAGTATAGTCCATTGTAAAATGGGCAGAAATGTGAAAAAACCCAAATTTGAAAAATTCGGATATAATGGCAAAAAATCAAGGAATACCAAGTATTTATTATTTTTTAATCATACCCTGCACCTCTACGAAAAAGGCAACATATTGTAGAAGAAATTATAATGCAAAAAAAAAATAACTTCGAATTTGAATATTATTTTATGTGGATTAGATCCAAGAATGGTCACCTCAAAATAATACTAGGTAAGATCACTTATGTGCCCCAAACACACATTCAATTCGATTTTGATTTAAATATTTCATAATTGGCATTAGAATGATTTAAGTGATTTTCGGCAGGTTACTATGTATAGGGACTATCAGTAAAATTTTTCCAATAATGTTTTATGAATGAAAATTTATGGATATTATTAACACATATAAACCAAATTTCATCAAGGTATGGATAATAATCTGTATCTTATGGGGGACATTAACAGGTTTGAACAGCATCATTTTTCACCAATTTCCAGGTACAATATAGTAACAGCTGAGCAGAAAAAAAATTTAAACATTTTACAAAACTAATACAGACTTTAAATACAGTTATAAACATAATCGTTAGAGTTCAAATATGTCGCTAATCTTTTTTAATAACATCAACAGCTTCGGATAAATCAATTAAAGTATATTGCCTGTTCAGTTCGGCACAAATTCTTCGGAATGGATCGAAATTAATAAAATTTGGTCTGTGGAAATTCAGGTAAACAGGTTCATAAGATCGAAGTTGTCTGTTAGAAACATTTATACATACTAGCAGATTCTAGCGCTCGAAATTCGGGTGCAAATTCTAGGCAGCTTTATTTTTCAGCTTAGCCAATTCACAAACCAACACCTTTATGGTTTATTATTATTATGAATGAAGATAACAAACTCATTAACAATCACATTAACAAATTTAATAAAACACAGATAGCTTATGTATAATTTTATGTATGTGTTAGTAGCAATTTTAAATGTCATTTACTCAAAATAAAGAAAAAATATTTTAGATCTGTAAATCTGCAAAACGGCTAAAAAGAAATACATTTCAAATAACATAAGCATGGTCAAAATCGGGGTAAAACGGTAGAACAAAACATAGGTCACAAGAAATTGGTTAGACTATTAATATTATAGATATTTCCAAGAAGGCATTCAGAAGCCGTTTTACCATGAACTAAGTTGAGAAAGAATGTTATATAAAAATGATCCTTCTGCTATTCAAAGTTGAAAGCTTTATTAGAGACAAACGACTATGATGCGGTGGAAGACTCAATTCCGCATTCCACCGAAGATATCGTAGATAAAATAGTAAGAACTATTTCAGAACTGATTCAAGTTTTTTGATGAAAACATTTTACAGTGGGTCACAGATTACTGATGCGTATTCAAATATCGGCCTGACCAAAGACGTGAATGGATTTTTTGTTACATAAGGATCATTAAATTCCTTTGCCTAACGTCTTATAAAACAGTTAACACCATTTGCCTTATTAACAGTCATTGTATTCGACGTGAACTCCCAAATCTATAAATGAGTCAACTGAGTTTAGTTATGTGTCATGGATGACATAGTCGTTCGACATTTCTTTTAGATTTAATTACATTAAGTTCACATTACACTATTTGTAGAAGCTACTTAGGTCAGACTGGAGACGTATACTGTCTTCATTGTATATGAGGGTTGAGTAGATTTTTACATCATCGGCATACATAAGGATTTTAATATAGAAAGGTACAAGGTGAATCCCTCGATGGTCACCGGAAGTAATATCAATATATTTCAATTTAGAGTTATTGAACATTGCCTTACGATGTTTTAAGTACTAACGAATCCATTTTAGGAAGTTGCCGGAGAATCCGATAATATCAAGTTTCGACATCAGTAGATAATAGCTAACTTTATCAAAAGCTTTGCAAAAGGCTGCATATATAACATCAGTTTGTTTATTTTTGCAGAATCCAGAATTTATTTAGGAAGTAAATTCCATTAGGTAATTAGTCGTAGTCAGTCCCAAAAACAATGTTGAGCTGGTGATAGAATTAGTGACATTTCCTGTGATGTTATATCAGTTATAATTTTCTCAAAAAGTTTTGGTAAAGCATTTAGTTTTGCAATTGACATCACTGGGGCTACCAGACTTATAGTGGGGAATAATAAATCGATTTTTCCACACTTTTGAAAGAAGCCAAATTTAAGAGTTATTATACGGTATATGAGAGTTAACGGGGTATCCAATATTTCAGCATAATTTTTTTAGATCCAGCTGGGAATACCATCTGGACCCCTATTTAATGAACCTTTCATACTTTTTAGACTCTTAAGAACAGTCAACACGTCTAAGGAAGAAATATTAATTGATGTCAGCCTCGGAATATCATAAGGATATCGCGTGCTGCTTAACATCATTGTGGAAAATGGGAACGCAAAGAATTCAGTAAAAACATTTGCGATATCAACATCGTTTGAAAACACAGTACCATTCATTTTCATAGTGGTTGGATATGACGTAATTTTACGTTTAGAATTTACAAAGTTGTAAAATATTTTTGGATTTTTTTCTAATATATGAACTCATTTTACTAAGATAACTGTCGTACAGTTTTTTATTTTCTAGGTTATAATGACTTCTGGCTATAAAATATAGACTTTGATCAATTTGATTATTACTTTCCTTAAATTTTTTATAGAGCCTATTATGTCGATTTTTCAACCACGCTCGTAGGCTTCTATGCCATCGAGAAACATTTGCTTTAGCTATTTTTATTAAAGGAACAGTTTTCGTTGTATTTGTTGAAAGTGTCTTAGAAAAAGTTTGGATTACCTGATCAAAATTACTTCCATCGTTGTATGAGTTATAACCAATATTCCGACCATACTTATCTTCAAAATGATTTGGTGCATTTTAAATTTAATGGAGCTGAATCTTAAAAAGTGCAAATATATGCGTTTTGTTCGACCAATATATGTAAATTATGTGTTGAGCGGCTTTCAACTGGAAAAAGTCGATAACTTCTTAGATAACTTATTATATTAGTTTCGTTCCTCATATTACAATTACAGTAAACAAAGCCAGAGGAGTACTTGGTTTTATAAAACGTTTGTCTAAAAAGTTCAATGATCCGTATGTAACACTTGTGAGACCGTTTTTGGAATATGCCTCTATTATATGGGACCCTATCTATCAAACTCATATTGATAGCATCGAATCGGTGCAAAAACAATTCCTACTATTTTGTCTTCGCAGCTTAAATTTTAACCAATTAAATCTTCCGTCGTATAACAGCAGACTCACCCTAGTTAAGCTGCCAACCTTAAAAAGCCGCAGATCTATGCTAAACGTTTCGTTTCTTTTGAACATAATTAATGGCGATGTTTGCTCTGGTTTCCTGATCAACAATATTTCATTTAACATCCCCCAGCGGCCAACACGTTTCTTCTCACCTCTATCTGTCCAGTTTTATAGATCAAATTATGCGAACGGTGATCCGCTTCGACGAATGTGTATTGAATTTAATAAGCTTTATAGATTTATTGATTTTTCTTTAAATACAAATGTCATAAAAAGTAAAATAATAATTTATCTAAACACTTTAAATTAAATTTTTAAATTTTTCATTCATTGTTAAATGATTTTGTAAATAGTCTGTAAGGATTTATTCCATAGATTATTAAATAATAAATAAATAAAAAATAAATAATATGTAAAAAAAAAAAAAATGAAATGATTTGAAACCAGTTATTGTTAATAATTGGAAGTAGTTCGTTTAAAGCACAGTTATTCAGTAACACTAGAAATTTTAGGTCTCTGTCGAAGTGGTATGGATATTAAAAGTGTTCGATGATGACAATCCTCCGGAAAACATAACAGACTTGTTCTAATAACACTGAATAGTGTAGGGTTATTTATGAACACGAGATCCAGCATTCGATCATTGCAATTAAGAACGTCATTTATTTGGAAAACACACATATCAGCAAGAGATTTATGGAGATCATGGCTCCAATCAGTTTGGTGATTGGAACTAAGAAATCAGTATCATCTAAGTTTATCCAAGATGCTCTCGGGATATTAAGATCGGCAAGTACGATCAGGTAGTCAGCTGGTCAAAGTGTTTCTGATACAGACCTAATTGCAAAAGCGTCTTTTTCATATAGCTGGAAATCGGTGTTAGGAGGTCTATAAGAGCAAGTAATAAATAGCATGTTATTTCCAAATTTTATGGTCGCAACAACTAGCCCCAATACATACTCGACACAGCAATTAAAATACCGCCACCAAGCTTTCCATATCTGTCTTGCCTCAAGATTTCATATTTATCACACATTATTTCGGGGTTATAAATATAACTTTTTAACCAGGTTTCCGTAAAAGCAATTATATGAAATTCAATATCGAAACTGTTCAGGAATATATTAGAGAGCTTAGTGATTTATCCAATTTACATTCTGGTGAACAATGTTAAGAGTTAAGATTGTTAGTAGTTTTTTGTTCTGGTTAGCAGAAGTTGGGGGACGTGCAAAGTTTTCGTCACGATAAATAAATTCACGCACTAGTGCATTTTCGGGCAAAAGTTAGTGTCGGCAATTTGATTAAATAAGTCTACTGGAACAATTATTTTGAAAGAGGTCCTATTTCTTGACTTTATTTTATAAACCAGATTATCATCAGGTAGTTCGATTGGGTTTTGAGATGCAGTTTTTTTTTTATTATTATTATTTCAAAATATAATTTAATTACAAAAATTTTAAATATTTTGCCTCAGCGCCCGTAAAGGCTTGATAGAGGCTAGTAAGGCAACTATATGTTTACAAATTTCTTATATCAATACATTTTTCTATATCTTATTTAAAAAGAAAACATGAGTTGTATAAAATTTAAAAAAAAAGAAACAAAAATAATAAAATAAAAAAGTTACAAGTTAAATAATTCAAGATGTAAGAAGTATTTCGACATTTCCTAACAAATATTTTTTTAAATTGATTTTAAAAGTCGATAAAGCTGAAATGTTTTTTAAATAATCAGGTAGGTGATTAAACTGCATGGGTCCAGAATAACTCACGCGTTGTTTGGTTAACTCTAGACGACATCTCGTAACATTTAAATACAAAGCCTGTCTTGTAATCCTGTGAGTGTATGTTACATTCTGGTGAAATTGCATGGTATGAGAACCAAAACCTTTTAAACATTTAAAAACGTATGTTAACAGCTTTTGCTTCTATAAACCATTTACTGGGAGTGTAGGTTTAGCATAATTTTTGAAAAGATTTATTGTACTAAACCGCAGCGGAAGATTTTTAATGCTTTATTTTGTGCTGACTGTAAAGATTTCAATGCAGAGCCTGTTCTGCATCCATAAATAATCGGAAGATACGTCAAATGAGAGTGAACCAAGGATTTATATAGTAACATTTTGGTTATAACATCTAACTTGTTTTTAATTTTGTAGGGAATTCCGATTCCTGAAGATATTTTCGATTTTATACTGTTTATATGATTCTCCCACATAAAGTTCTGATTCATGTTAATACCAAGATATTTAACGCTATCTGACTCATTTATTATTTTACCATCAATATGCACGCTCAAATTTTGATCAGTACTTAGCATATATGGTCTAAATTTTACAACTTTCGTTTTGTTTGCATTTAGAATTAATTTATTTAGTCTTAAAAATTCTGACAAAATCGCCGCACCATATTCTATTTGCATCTACAGTTCCCGATGAATAAGTTAAAAAAGATATAATCGGAGGAGTAATTACTGTCTTTTACGTTTTGAAGAAGAAATATGTTGTGTATTGGCAAATTTATCTAAATTAGGATAATTTGTAAATAATTATCCAAACTAAGCAAGTTCACGTTGCAGTGATATGAAATTTAGTTTCGATTTAACGATGTCCGTCCGTCCGTCCGTCCGTCTGTGTGTCCATGTAAAGCTTGTAATCAAACTGCAGCTCGCAAATATGAATATATTTTGATGAAATTTGGTATATAAGCTTTTATTAGCCATGGGATGAACGCTATTGAAACCGGTGAGAATCGGTCCATGTTCAGAACCAGCCCCCATACAAATGACCCCTATGAAATCAACATAAATTGCCATAGGATCCAAATTATCATATGAATCTTAGTCAAATTGAGTTTGTATGTGTATATTACATCCATTAATCAGTAGTCCAAAAATGATCCCTATGGGACAACTCTTAGTCTTAGGCCCCAAATAGAGCTGCTTCCCGATCTTCACTTAAATCTATTAAAAAAACAAAAATATTGCACGGATTCCTTTCAAATTTTGTTTGTATATATTTTTACAAAATACAAGAGGCTTTACCAAACATGGTCAGGATCGGTCCATTTTTGGGCCTAGTCCCCATATAGATATAGCAACCGATAAGAACTTTTTCATATCTGCTGCCAAAAAAATTAATAAAAATCCCACTCAAATTTGGTTTATGCTTATTTTCTATATCCAGTTGGTTGCGCCTGAGAAATAGGGTCTCTAAATGCATGGTATAGGGTATCGTATAGTAGGTCTAGACCGACAATAATTTTTTTATGTGGTTTGGGTATAATGACTTTGTGCTGCTGTTTGTAACAACCAAAAATATTCGTCCTAGACCCATCTTTAGTTATACCGATCGACTCAGAATCACTTTTTAAGTCGAAATAGCCATGTCCGTCCGTCCGTCTGTGTGTCCATGTAAAGCTTGTAATCAAACTACAGGTCGCAAATATGAATATATTTTGATGAAATTTCATATATAAGCTTCCACCGGCCATGGGAAATTGGTGAGAACCGGTCCATGTTCAGACCAAGCCCCCATACAAATGACCCCTATGAAACCGACATAAATTGCCATAAGTTCCAAATTATCATATAGATCTCAGTCAAATTGGGTTTGTATGTGTTTATTACATCCACTAATCAGTAGCTCAAATTACTCCCTATAGGAAAATTCTTAGTCATAAGCCCCATATAGAGCTGATTCCCGATCTTCACTTAAATCTATCACAAAACAAAAATATTGCACAAATTTTTCTCAAATTTTGTTTGTATTTATTTTTTCAAAATATATGACTATACCAAATATGGTCAGGATCGGTCCATTTTTCGACCTAGTCCCCGTATAAATATAGTATCTGATATGAACTTTTTCATATCTGCAGCGAAAAAAATTAATAAAAATGCCACTCAAATTTGGTTTATGCTTATTTGCTATATCCAGTTAGTTGGGCATGAGAGATAGGGTCCCTAAACGCATGGTATAGGGTATCGTATAGTCGGTCTAGACCGACTATAATTTTCTTACTTGTTTTTTTTCATATTTGTAATTGTAGTCTTAAAAAAAGCTTCCAAATGAATTTGAAGGTTTTCACTGGGGATATCAGGACAAAATTAAGATCTGTACTCAGTAGTATAGCGAAACTTTATTCAGTTCAGGCTTCAGTTCGTGTTCAAATCATGGTGTTTCCACTACACCTTAGTTGCATTTCTATGGTTAGCGAAATAAAGTTCCTCTTTATATTACAGAAAGCGAAGACAATGATATTCTGCTGAACATTCGGTATACAACGAGCTAAGAGCTAAGAAAAGAAAATCACTTATAACTGAGTTGCGAAATAATATACAAAAATATTAAAGTTTGAATTTAAATTTGTTTGCGATATCGTATTTATTGTCACGGATGATGTATCGTAATAGCTAAGTTTTGAAAATTAAAAGCTTCAAATGAATTGATTTTGTTATTTATTTAGCAGATTTTGAGATATTTTTCCATACACACAGAAAACGAATTCGTTGTGTCAGTCGCATTTGTCGCCATTCGAACTCTGATAGTCCAAAGTACTATTACAATATTCTTTGTGATTACTAAATAAGCTTATCGAAATAACCGTACGAAGTTTAAGGCAACCGATATTTTAATTAAATTCGATTGTAGTAGCTAAATGCACAACTGCTATAATTATAAATACACTTTTAAATCGTTTTATTTATTTATTTATAGTTATAAAATAAATAGATATCTATATATATAAAAATGTAGAGCATTGTGTTTGGCATTGATGTTCTCTGTAATGCCTGAACCGATTTCAATTCTGTAAACTTCTCATGAAAGGTGACGTCAATACCAAGGTTTTTATGTATCCTTCCGGGAGGGGCAAAAAGAGGAAAAGTCTCCCCCTTTACGGATCTTCTAAACTACTTATCCGATTTCAAAATTTCTTTCACCAGTTGAATGCTTCGTTATCACTGAGTGCTATAGGCTATCCTTCCGGGAGGGGCAAAAAGAGGAAAAGTCTCCCCCTTTACGGATCTTCTAAACTACTTATCCGATTTCAAAATTTCTTTCACCAGTTGAATGCTTCGTTATCACTGAGTGCTATAGGCTATCCTTCCGGGAGGGGCAAAAAGAGGAAAAGTCTCCCCCTTTACGGATCTTCTAAACTACTTATCCGATTTCAAAATTTCTTTCACCAGTTGAATGCTACGTTATCACTGAGTGCTATAGGCTATCCTTCCGGGAGGGCAAAAAGAGGAAAAGTCTCCCCCTTTACGGATCTTCTAAACTACTTATCCGATTTCAACATTTCTTTCACCTGTTGAAAGCTACGTTATCACTGAGTGCTATAGGATATTAGCACCTAAAAACAAAGATGTTAGTGAAATAAACATGACTATACAAGGCAAGATTCCGGGCGATTTGGTTTCATACAAGTCTGTTGATACTGTTACCAATGAAGAAGATGCTGTAAATTACCCAACAGAATTTTTGAATTCATTGGATTTACCAGGTTTGCCTCCGCATAATCTCCAATTAAAAGTTGGAGCCACTATCATTATGCTTCGCAATATAAATCAACCCCATTTGTGTAATGGCTCAAGACTTGCTGTTAAAAGATTGATGGCTTATGTAATTGAAGCAACCATTTTAACTGGAAAATTCAAAGGCGAAGATGTATTCATTCCACGAATCCCAATGATTCCATCTGATATGACATTTGAATTCAAACGACTGCAGTTTCCTGTTCGCCTTGCATTCGCTGTTACTATTAACAAGGCGCAAGGGCAATCGTTAGGATTTTGTGGAGTGAATTTAGAGTATCCAGTTTTCTCGCATGGACAATTGTATGTAGCCTGTTCGCGTGTTGGCAAACCATCGGTTTTGTATATTTACGCAGAAAATGGAAAAACTAAAAATGTTGTGTACCACAGAGCATTACAATAAAAAGAGTTAATTACTGATTTCAATAAATTTAAAATTGTTTTCTTTCATTTCTCTGTTTTGTTCTACGAAGTGTGCAGGGGTTTCGCTAGAAATGTTTTTTTAGAAATTCGATTATTAAGGGGCAAACGGGGGAAAAAAGGTTAAAATTTGTACCACTTATATCTTCATATCTGTTAACTCAAAAAACACAATATTTGAAATATGGATAAGCTTAGTTCCAAAAATATGCATTAATATAATTTTCGAAATGAGAACTCTAAGGGGGTAAAAAGAGATAACGGGAAACGATACTGGTTCTTGGTACTTTTTAAAAAACCATTTTTTAATAAATTAAGAAACATAAAATTCGGACTATTAGTTCCTCTTTCATCATAGGGACCACTACGAACGAATTTTTGGAAATTCTAACACTAATAGGGTTAAATCGGGGCAACGGCTAAAATTGGTACCTCATTCATCTTTGTACCATTTTAACATTGAAACGTAATATTTGACATATATGTTGCCATTGTTCCAGGAGTATGCGCACATGTCAACATTTTGGAATTTCAGACTTTAAGGCAGAAAAAATTAAGAAAAATGGAAAAAATATTGAATTGGAGTAAAACCAGGGGAAAAACATGCCTTTCCGAATACATAACATCAAAGTCCAGTAAAGGGGCATTTTTAATATAATATACTGTACAAACGAATAAATGTAACTTAAATGTCCGCTAACGAAGTAGTGGGTATTAGCTAGTAAAGTATAAATATTTAAAATAAATTCTTGCGGGTTAACTATTGGCTGCACTAGTTGTGGCAGTTGGTAAGATTTAAGATCTCCATTGTTTCTTTTTGGGTATATATATGTTAAGTGGTGAATAAATGGCATTCGAAATATCTACGGTAATAAATGAGAACCGCCGAAATGCTGCAATTATGAAATATTCTGCATTTGTTGAACATCCAATTTCTTTGCCGTGGTGAATGATATTGTAACTTGAATGACATTTCCAACACAGCCGCCTGTACCTAAATGGTGCATAGAAATGACTTCTGGCTGTCGCAGTCGAACAATACTTAGGTATGTTTACGGGAATACATGATTTCTTCGGTCACATGAAAATGGACGTTCCATAATGCGTACTAGTGTTGTGCAAATTGAATATTAAAGCTGTTATTTATGGTAGAGCCGGTGACCGTTTAAATTAAAACGGATAATCTTTTATATTTCTTTATTTTATACTGTAATTCTGGAATGAGAAAAAACCGAAACGATAATGAATAAATTATGATCGCCATTCATGTGTAGACTCATAATGTAAGTAAATATAATAGTTATTTTATTTTGAAACTATTATATAGTTTTTTGAAATGTTATTTTATTATTCTTTTTTAAATAAATAAATTAAATTATTTGGTTGGCCTTACATACAACAGAATTTCTTTCGGTTAAAACTACCAAACCCAGTTAAATGTTTGGTTTTGTTATTACCGATTTCTGTAATTCTAGTTACAACTTTGTTTGTATCAGAAAACACATTTTCGGTTAAAAATATATTGGGTTAATGGAATTCGATGTTGTTATCACCAATATATAAGAATATATAATATTATAATGTATTCAATATAGTTCCCCCAATTCAATTAGCTTAATAATTTGCATAACAACTTCACACAGAAAACAGATTCATTGCGGCTACCGAATTTATTGCCAACCGAATTGCAATACTGCTAATAACCGAATTTCAAGTTCACTATAATTACAATTCTATTGCCTTAACAGTAAATATTTTATCATAATAGAAAATTTGCAGATGCTATTAAATTTCTGTTGATACAATCGAAAATACGGCTGTTCCACTTTACAGCAATTCGGTTGGCGAATATTTTTTCTGTGTGTTTGATTAGTAAATGGAACTTACTTTTCTATTGAAGGTACGTAAGTTTTATGTTTATATGGTAAATAAAGAATAAAATATATTGTATTTTAAAATATTTATGAATTACAACAAACGTGATTATTACCTGATTGAATTTTTCTAGTGCTAACGGAATTCCTACCAATTCTTTTTCTATGTGTAGTGATTTATTAATATTTAATTCCATTTAACAAATGGAATGCACTTGCAGATATTACTATTAAATGTCATATCTAGAGTATTGTAAAAATGAATACTTGGGACTTTGTCTGAGTTCATGAGTTATTATTGTGAGCAGTTGCGAAAAAAAAATGGGCAGGATCGGACTACTGGGTGTGGCACCTCCTGTACAAAAAAAATGAAGTACTGTGAAAATGACAGTCTTGAAACTTTTGACCAGTACATTACTTACCACTGCGAGTAGTCGTGGTAAAAATAGGCGGAATCGCCAAAATCAAAAATCGCCAAAACCGAAAATTGTGAATAACTAAAATCGCCTGAACAAAAATAGTGAATAACAAAAATCGCAAAAAACAAACATTGCCAAATACAAAAATTGCCTAAACCGAAATCGCGAATAACAAAAATCGTCAAAAACATAATCGCCAAAACCAAAAATCGCCAAACCAAAAATCGAGAACAATAAAAATCACAAAAATCAAAAATCGCTAAAATCAAAAACCGATAAAATCAAAAATTCCCAAAAAAAAAACAAAAATCACCAAGTCAAAAATCGAAAAAGAAACAAAATTCGCCAAAAAAAAATTAAAACTCGCCACAAGCAAAAATCGCAATTAACAAAAATCGCCAAAATTAAAAATCGTAGAAAACAAAAATCGCCAAAACCGAAAATCACGAATAATAAAAATCGCCAAAAACCGAAAATCGCGAATAACAGAAATGACAAAAAACAAATATCGCCAAAATCAAAAATCACTAAAATCAAAAATCGCCATAAATCAAAAATCGCATAAAACAAAAATCGCCTAAATCCAAAATCGCCGACCCGAACCGAATAGCAAAAAAGCAAAAAACAAAAACGTCAAAATGAAAAATCGGCAAAAACAAAAATCGCGAATAACAGAAATCGTTAAAATTAAAAATGCCAAATTCAAAAATCGCCAAATGTAAATAAAATAGTTTTCTACAAAATGTATTCCCAGTTTTTTTTATTTCGCTACGAGGGTGTAGCGAAGCGCATACATATATTATGAAAAATTGCAGATGTTTGTTTTTGTAAGTAGATCACAGACATTGAGATGTGTGTTGGTGTGTGAGATGTGTATGTATCACATGCAATGCAGATGTACTAAAAAGAACTACAGCCTTATGGATGGATCCAAATTTACACAAATATTTATTTATTATTTTATTTCATATTTTATTTTTCATTTCATATTTTAACAGTGATTGAATTGGAGTAGTTGATCGGATGCATTTCGGAGCAAAGGAAAATCATCTTTCACGTCCATAAAGAAACATTTATTGTATATAACAGAACCGATGGCAAAACTGAACTATAAATAGAAATGAATTTCCAAACATATGAGATCTGAATTAAAGAGTTATTAAAAAGATCATTCTAACAGTGCTAAACAACTGAAATATTCTACAATATATAGATATCCACAGATAATCTCTCTTTCAGAAAGTAAAAGAAGTTAAACTGAAGTTAAAAAAAAATAACAATAATTCTGCCCATTAAAAGCGCTAATACTAAATAAACCATAAAAATGCTAAAAAAAAATCTCATAATTGAATTATGGATGAAGCCACCAAATTACAAAAAAAAAGAACAAAAAGAAAATAAAGTAACAACAATTAAAAAGTCATAAAAAGGTGATTATATGGAAAAACAGCAGCCAATAGCTCCAACCACCATTGAAGAAAACACTCAACTATTTCACATATCAGCAGGAGCAGCAGCCATGTGTTGTTCGTGTTCGATTTGTGAATTCTTCTAATAGAGTTAGAGACACCAAAATGAGACAGATAAAAATCAACTGACTGCAATATTCTTTAATTCTGAGAAAAATCTATAAAAATTAAAACTATTTAAAATATACAGACAAAAAGTTGCGCTGGATATTGACGAAAATTTCACTAAATACATATTGGAAAAACATTGGGGAGATATTAAATGAAAATGATAAACTAATGTTTACGAAAAGAAAATGCTATAAAACGATTTGGTCTTTAAAACTGCAGCGGGTAAAATAAAGGAAAACGCGCGGAGGGGACAAGGTAATATATTTTGGAAAATATCGAAACAAATTTTTATTGTTCTATGGATATTTGTTCAGTGATAGTTGTTAATAACGCAAAACAGAGGCCAAGGCAACAATATCACCTTAACAAACACACACACACACACAATTTCCAACATAAAGCAGACAATAACTTGTTTAGCAAGTAGTGGCAAAGGCGTCCGTCATTTAGAAAAGATCAACGGTCGTCATAGGGGTAAATTATTTATAGATGCTCGTATTATAATAAAAGTTATTCTTTTATTACTTTACAAATGTTTTTGTAAAATAATTACCCAAAATAAATATAAATATTTCACCGAATTTTATTTTTCACATTTTAAAAACTATAAAAATTTTCTCTTAAATTATGATTTAATCTAAAGATACCCTCCGCATAACATTGAAGCATACTAAAGATCTTAAAGCATGGCCTCTTGGTTGGCCTTGTCCTTGTTATGTTTATGTAGGTTCGAAATCTTCGGGGTGTAATAAAAATTTAATAATAAAAAATAATTACTCAAATAAATAGTATGGTTTTAAATTTAGAGCAAACACAATGTTGCAACAATCGATAGTCAGCGCAGGGCACATAGACACATAAATAAATTCATATCGCTCATCATGTTATTGTTTTTGATGAAGCACACGTTAAATTTTTGTTCGGTTTTCTTGGAAATTCTAAGCCTTTCTTTTTTCCTATTTTCCTCATATTTTTTATTTTTATTTTATGACCGTTGGTTGTTGGTACATGTTATGAATAGCTCATAAAATATATCCTAATGTTGATTTGTCTCATTGCAATGTTTTCCTTTTGTTTTATTTCTTTGCCTTAGTAACAATTAGTGGTTCAATTAGGTTTAATGCTACATGCATCAATGTTGAATGCATATTATCCATGTGTAGAAACGGAGTAGCTAAATAATGTTTATATTGCAATGCGTCAGTTGTTTGTGTGTCTACAATATCATCAATTGCTTGCTTAACACTCTGCCGCATTGTGTTGCGTTATTGCTGGTAATGGATCATAAACTTTTTGAACTTCTTGAAGAGTTTGATAAGAATTGATTAATATGCTATTAAATTTAGGAGAGAAAAAAGCAAAGCAATTTGTCGAAATAAGGCAATTTAATTTTAAAATTCAATCAGAATGGTCTTACAATTGTTCTGTGTTTGCAAGATCATGAGGAACCATTTAAATGTGGTAGTTTTTATTTTTTAACACGTTACAACGTGGGTAGACCAGTTAGACCGGTTGAGTTTAAGCAAATAATTTAATATTTATGGCATTCTTATTAAAAATGTACAAATAAATTTGATTTAAATAAGAAACCCTTTGTTATTAACTCATGTCATGTGCATTCAAATTAACTATCTAGATCACCGGGAATAACTAGAGACTTGAAAGTATAAAAGTAGCACATAACTGGATGGCAATACAAAATGATTAAATGTTGTTGATATAGCAAGTGGGCGTGGCACCTCCAACACATCATCATACCTCTAGAATTATATATACTCTACGTCCAACAACATTACTGTGACTTTTAGTCGTCGATCGTGTTCTTAGATCAAATTAAAATACTAGTAAATGCGAAATATGATGTTATTGTATCGTGAGGTAAATATCAAACATAATATTTAAGCTATTAAATAATCTAACTCATAAAAACAAAGTTTTAATTAAAACTCTTTCTTTCCTTATGCATATGCGTTTTGAATCTTTCCGTGACTGTTCGTGACTTTGCGTGACTATTTTAAAATGAATCGTTGGTGACATGTCTATGGACCAAGTTTCAGATTAATTGGATGAGGGGAAATGGGGTTTATATAACTCCGTGACTGTGCGTGACTATGCGTGAATGTGCGTGACTATGTCGAAGTTAATCTTTCTTTACATCAAGTATAGCGACCGAGTTTCAGATTGATTTGATGAGGGGAAATCCGTTTTAAATCTCTCCGTAACAGTTCGTGACCATGCGTGACTGTGCATGACTAGGTCAGAGTTAATCTTTTTTTTCACACCAAGTGTATGGACCAAGCTTCACATCGATGGGATGTTGGGAAATGATATTTAGATCACTCCGTGACTGTGCGTGACTACCCCAAAATTAATCTGTAGCCACAACAAGACAGATCAATTAGGTAAGGGGGAATGGGGTTGCCCCACGACAGACAGACACTGGAAACAACCGAAGATATTGTAGATATTAATTCGCAGAAAACAGACATGACCCTCGAAGAATCCAAGTAAAAATTTCAAGGATATTCTAATTCTTCTCCTAGTACCACCATGTCAATGAAATGTTTTGAAACAAGAACTCGAGGAGCGAATGAAAAATTCAAGTCATTTGTATTAATTATGTAAGAATATATTCCGCTCAACCTGTGTTGTACTGGATTCACACCTCCGTGGTAAGTTTAGTAATGAATATGGCAATTGTGTCCAGAAGCCCATATTATGGTCCAAATTATTTCGTCGTGGGTTGAAATGATTATAGATGAGTATAACTTCTATTTGTATTATATCCCTAACCAAAATCCTCAATTATTTACGCACTTACCTTCCAGTTTTCTCCCCCCCCATATATCTTAACACACACTAACGTTTAATGCCGTACAATTCTGCAAGCTCGTGAAAGAAATAAGAAGCAAAACATTGATAGTGGAAAATATTTTCCACCCCCATCTCGTTCACACACCACCATAGTAAGCCGTCAGGTATCAAAACAATTTCCTTTGCATACAAGTTGATATGTCCCATATTTTCTGAGGGTATTCTTCTTACCTAGCAGTATGTACTTAGCTACTTGCATTGTGATTTTCGACCCAAAATTTTTTTATATCTCTAATAACTTCTCATGCACAAAATCGCCTGATCTTTCATTTCTCGCTATGAGATTACGACCTGGAACCTAGCACAATTTCAATGAGTACTGTTCGATCAGAACCTGCAACTCTGTGTTGTAATACTTACTATGAACTTTTTTCTTTTTCTTTAATATGTGGGCTATTCCCTAAAAAACCGACTCCCCAGTCTTCAACCAATCTCCCCGTGCGACTGCCGTAAGGAAATACTTCGCGGGGCTGGTTAGCGCTATAGGCTGCTCCTGAATTCCGAGCTATGGATGCTCTTATCCTTTTACGCATTTCCATGCGTAGTTTCTGATTGATGATGATAACAAAGTTGCAGACCAAATTCCAGTTTTCCTCCGATTTTAGCATTGCATCTATTATGTGCTCCGGGTCTATGTCCTGACAAATTTCTCTGATCACTATGCGCCTGCATTCCTCGAATCTGGGACATTCACATATTTCCCGGCATTTTGGGCCTATACCTACTGCAGACTCTCAGACAACTTCGTCTATACAACGACAGTAAGTTTCGCCTTAACGAGCAGAAGTGGGAGTGAGAGGTAATCACCTATGATCCTCTATTGTATATGACTATCTCTAGTAACTTCTCGATGGTATCCAACAGGCAGATCGGTCGGTAGGAGGAAGGTTCTCCAAGGCGTTTGTCCGGCTTCGGATTTAGGACTAGCTTCTGTTTCTTCCAGGGTTTCGGGACAGGCACTTATTAAACAATTCCGCGAATAGGTATGGTCTCGCCTTTAGCGCCGTCTTCAGCGCCCTGTTCGGGAACCCGTCCATGAGTGGTGCTTTATGTCGCCAATCTTCGGGTATATTGACAGACAGCTTATACTACGAACTATCCAAATGTATATGAATCATACATCCTGCCCGAAAACTTTCAAATATTTCAAGACAAAGTAGCTGCAATATGTAGAGCTTCAGAAATTTTTTTACAATTCACTATCAAAATTTTTGTTGTTAGTCAGCGTCATTTAGAGCTATTCACAAATTCTACGAGAATATACAGGCACTAAGTTGTAATAATACCGTAACAATCAAAGGTTTCATGGAAACGTGAGAAAAGGTAAACTTGAAAAACTTAGTGCTAATAATATATGCAATTTCGTATGAGTGAACCCATCGATTAAGTACTACGAAAAATAGAAAACAGAAGGAACTAACAATTTATGTTCTTACCAGTTGGGGCTGCGCTACGAAGATTTGTTGCTATATTTGGGTCTCTATTAAAAAAGTATTCGTGGTCCAAATGCTTTTTTAATAGCATAAAAAATTACTACTCTTCCCCTCAATACATTTCTTGTTGTTTTTACAGATCTATTATTTGTTAGTATGAAGTTTTCAATTTAGTCTATTCCAATAAAAGATCCTAAGTGTACTGAATCCAAATCTGACCTTAGAATTGGTTCACCTGGGAACCGTTACACTCAGGATGGAATTTTTACAGATTTTTTACAACTTTACACTAAGAAATTTAAACGGACGTTCTGGCCGAATAGAAAAATGTGGTAACATAACGTCTTACAATTAACAGGAAAACTCCGAAGTTTTTATGTAGAGAAGCTAGAGTTATTATGGCTATCGAATTTATAGCCAACGGAATTGTGATGAAGGTAGTAACCAATTTTCAAGTTTGTTATATTAACAATTTGGTGTCTTGGCAGTAAATATTTTATCGAAATAGAAAATGAATCAGTAGAAGCTTCTGAATTACTATTAATAGAATCGAATATACTGTTGCTAAGAATTCGATTGGCATCTTCTTTTCCATGAAATCTTCACCGTGAAATCTTCACTTTCTTTACATTTTAGTTGCTTCTTTCGAAATAATAGCTTTGCCAAAACGATAAACAAAAAGTAAGTAACTTACAGTCGGTTTAGACCGACTATCCGATACCTATGCCACGAGTTTAAAGAAAGGGTCTTAGGTCGAACTAATTGTGTATGGAAATTAAGCATAAACCAAATTTGAGTGATGCTGTTATTAATTTGTTTCCTTACAGATATGTTGCTATTATTTATATGGGGACTAGGTCAAAAAAGGACCGAAGCTGAACATATTTTTGCGAAAACAAATACAAACCAAATTTGAGAAAAATCTGTGCTCTTGATAGATGTAAGTGAAGATCAAGAAGCAGCTTTATTTGAGAGCCATGACTAAGAAATGTCCTACACTTTTAGGACTTGTAGGACCTACAAAATTTATTTTTGTACTACTACTTACTGGGTGTAACAAACGCACAAAAACCAAATTTTACCGAGATCTAAATGATAACTTGAACTTATGGCAATTTGTGTCGATCTCATAGAAGTCATTTGCACGTCTGAACATGCAGAGATTTTTATCAATTACCAGTTTTTTCGTCCTATAGCTTATATACCAGAATTTATAAAAATATGTTAATAATTGCGGTCTGTGGACTGATTACAAGGTTTACATGGATACTAGGGGCGATCGAAAAAAGCTAATTTTTTATGATGCTTTTGGGGTAGAGCGGAAATGTTGCCTCTATACATAAGTAACTTCTGTTCAAAATTTCACCACCCTAGGATAATGTCAAAAATTTAGTAAAATCGGCAATTTTTTTTTTATTTTTTTTGAAAATGTTTTCAATGTCACAGCACTTTACGGTATTGTTCAAAAGTTGCACTTATGTATGGTTAATTCCTGTGGAAAATTTTACGCCCCACGGACAATATGTTCTGTTCTGGCAAGGAGCCTAAAATTACCCAAAAATCGACAAATACACCGTTTTTTCATTATTTAACTATCATTTATTAAACATAAACCAGAATTGTCATACTCTCGCATACTATTAGATATAAGAATTAAGAAATAAGTATTCAAAATTAAAAGTACGAATATGTGTGTTTTGTTAGATCTTTAGGTTTTGTACTGTCTCTTGCACCTAAATTCAGGCATGGCTTTTCTCGATTTCAGAATGGAGTGAATAAATCCATCGCGTTTTTTATGACCACACACTTTCTTTGAGGCATCCGTAACCAATTTTGCTGTTCTTTCCACAGCTTATGTGTGGCATGGGAACTTTGTAAAAGTCCAGTCAATTGATATTGATTCTTTCAGCATACTTTTAAAATCTACTGTAGTCACATCAATCAGTAATGGTGGTGGAGTTATTTCGCAGGACGACCAGTCAATTAGTTCGATGTAGTCGTTTGCTATCGAACTTTCTAATCCCAACTTGTCCAACCGTCTCACCTGATTGTCGTGCTTTTATGACTCTTCGAATGCCATGGGCTCTGATATGTGTTCTCTTATCAGTCTGCATCGCGAGCAGAATGTTTTCTGGAGAAGCGAAGTAAGCATTCCGAGAAATCACTGGGTCGATGACGTTGCGTTAACTTGATCCAAGTATCTGGATGACTGAATGAACTGGTAAAGATGTCGAGCTCCATCCTTAATTGAATGATGGATTTTGATGCGGAACCAACATGGCACATACTCCCTGATAACGAACTCTACTAAGGTACGTTCTTCAGTTCAAGACGACGCAGTACCCCATAGTGAACTCCAGTATTTACGACCGTTCCATCAGACCCTAGAACAAGAATATGGTTTAAACCTCCGGGTGATATGGTTTAAACATTCTGCTGTGATATAGTCGTAAATACTTTGAGCAATGGCCAGACTTGATCCTGAAGCTGGTGTAACATGACCAACATAGCTAGATCCTGGTTGTTTCACCAACGAATAGTGTTCCTCTACAATTGTTCTTTGGTAGTATTTATCATCCGCCTTTTCTGTTGACAACGTTTTATCACGTCGGCCGACGAAGTAAAGACCTGCTAAATGATCATTGTCAATGTCCGAAATCTCACTTTTAAGCTCTTGCATGGTTCGATACCTTTCTATAGCAACTTTGTTCTTGTCAATCACTAAAGATGTATCCGATTCAGAGACTAGGCCTACGTCGTGCAGAACGCTAGAAGCTATGGCATCCGTGGCTTGAAGCGATACCCCAAATCTTTGGCTTATTAAGGCGGTATTTGAAAGTTTTCTTCGCATTTGTGAAGAGGATGAAGTCCATAGGTCGGGATTATAGTCATAGTCATCAGGTTCAGGTTCAGGTGCCTTATCCTTATCCATTGCCTCACCATCTTCTAATAACGTTGATGTTGATGAGGGCTCATCGTCATCTTTATCCATTGCCTCACCATCTTCTAATAACGTTGATGTTGATGAGGGCTCATCGCCATCAGGCTGCGTCGAGCAGGACATAGTAGATTTAGAACTATGAAGGAATTTTTTGGTCTTCCTTTCAGCACGTGCTTGGAGTTTTTTGGTTTCATACAAATCGAGCGATCCAATGCACATTAGGCGCTTTGTTCTCTGATCAGCAATAAATGTCTGTTCTTTAAAGGGGACCTTGGATTCCTTCAGGCATTTGCAGTCTGTAAACGTGGAGCACTTACAAGCTGCTATATCATGCTTTTCTCTATTCTTTTATAAACAGCCTTGATATCGATATATTTCTTGTGATATGCATGAATCATATCAAGGACACGTTTCTTTGAAACTGTCGGAATGGAAGCTTTAGAATACAGCATTTGTTGTTTTGTTGTTCACTGCCAGCTCAGTTCACGACCTGTAACAAAAAAAAAAGAATAATAATTAATATAATCATAATAATAATAATCAATAATTAGCGGTAAATAATTAGTAGTTAATAATAATCTGGAAAATATGCTGCTAAAATAATTGTTAATAAGTCATATTTATATCTAAAAGTATAATAAAAAAACAGTGTATTTGTCGGTTTTTGGGTAATTTCAGGCTCCTTGCCAGAACAGAACATATTGTTCGTGGGGCGCCAAATTTTGCACTGTAATTAACCATACATAGGTGCAACTTTTGCACACTACCGCAAAGTGCTGTGACATTTGAACAAATTTTCAAAAAAAAAATAAAAAAAATTTGTCGATTTTACCAAATTTTTGAAATTTCACGTCCCTTGCCAGAACAGAAAACATTATCCTAGGGTGATGAAATTTTGAACAGAAGTTACTTATGTATAGAGGTAACTTTTCCACTCTATCCCAAAAGCATCATAAAAAATTTGATTTTTTCGATACCCCTAATGGACGGATGGAAAGACGAAGTCGATTGTTTATAGTTAAACTCATCAGCACAAGCTCATTACACCCTCACCACATAGTAGTATGCGATATAAAAACGCTTTACAAATAACTGAAATAAGCAGTGGAACTTTTATATAAATGATACGAAAGAAAAATAATTTGAAAAAAGTAGTTTTAAACAAATTTCAATTATTTATAAGTTTTATATATACTGTCGTCCAGTAACCGAAATGTTCAAAACATGTTAGACCAGTCGACCGTTAAACGCAATAGTAACGACTCTAGTAATATGAATTTTATCTATTCTTGATTATCAAATATTGTTTACCCAGAAAGCTGAAATATTCTTTATAACAAATGAATTATATATGTCAATTTGAACGCAGTTCTCAAACACATTGGCATCAACTTGTATTGTGATTTAAATTCGGTTGATCGATACCTATTACGAAACTTTATATTCACCAGGTATATGATTACATATTCCATTTTTAACAATTCCCCAATTCCCATGTCAAGTCTTCCAAAACGGACTTAATATTAATATTCTACCTTTTATATACTCCATATGGGCACAATAAAAAGCCAATCTCTACGATAAAACCTTAAAATCTGTTGAAATGTTATAGGCATACTCATTCCTGTTATATGCATAATTTGTAGAACTCAATTGCATGTTTTGTTCTTTAGAAGAAGATCACGAGAATCCTATTTGTTCAAGGAAGTTTTTATTTTTAGTTTGATTCTCTAACCAACTAATTATGTTAATTTACTAATATAATAAAATAAACTTTGGAATGTTTTGCCAGTTTTCGATTCCATTGAATAAAATAAAAATTCAGCATTCAAAAAAACTATAAATATTTTTGACGAATTTATTTATTATGGAGATGAATGGCGCCCACCAACCAAACAAGCGTCAACCTGAAATTATATGTACATACACACACACAAACACACATTCCTTTCAGACATTACCAGTTTATGATGTTCAACAAACAGTTTAAATCAGATGCCAAATGGAGTCAGTTTATTGTGAGTGAATGAGTGGCGCTTAGACATTTTATCCTTTTTTGGGACAAATTTGACAATTTTTTGTTGCAGTAACACATCAAAAAGAGATTTAATAAGTTATGCATTTGGTCAACAATAACAATAAGACAAGCTATTGAAAAACAAGTCATATGATCTTTTAGTTTTTTGTTTTTGTTTTATTTTGAAAACATATTGACAACGATGATTTGATGAGTGACTATGACAATGATGATTCTTTGATGACTTGGTGGTGTTTTTATCATGTGCTGGCTTTAATATGATTTTTGTCTCCCCGTTTAAGCAAAAATATTCCAAATGCCAACAATGATTTTTAAAATTGTTTAACTTTTACTTAGTGTTTGCTTGAAAATAAAAAAAACAGGAAGCTCTTCTTTCTAAATAAAGTCTGCACTACGATATTTTGTCAAATGTTTTTGTATTTTTCTTTTTAAACTTTGAGTGGCGCATATCAATTGTCAAAATGTCATATGCTTGTCGCTTAAAAACCATAAAAAGATGACAAACTCCTGAAAATGAAAAACTTCCAAAATTTGCCAGTTAATATTAGCTGAAATTTTAATTGCAGATTTAGTTTGTATTTGTTGGGTGCCTGGGGCTCCATGTTGGCGACATTTTTTTCTTTTCACCAACCTGGTTGGCGACGATCCGATGGTTGACCATAATCATCATCATCATCATCAGCAGCAGCAGCAACAACAGCAGCAGTTTGTAACTCATAAAATATGATGAGCTGCCAATGTTTAGTTTTAATACTTTTTTTTTTATAGAATGAGTAGCATCTAAATACATTCGTATGTATATATGAGCGAGTATCAACATGTTCGTCATAATCAGTTTGATAAAATGTTTTTAGTTCCTTTGTATTTGTTTTTTATATATAGTCATATACGCATATTATGTTGGTATTTAAGTTTGTATTTTTTGGAATTTGATTGCGGGAACTTCATAAAATTTTTAATTGATTGATTTATTTCTGGGAAGTTTTTTGTTTTTATTTTTTTGTTGAAAAAGTCATGGGGTATTTTTATTTGTTGGACATTTGTACATACATTCTAGTTTGTTTTTATGATTTTTCCACTGAAGAATTGAAAAATTTCTTATTGCAAGTTATTGAGTTGCTTTTATGACTTTTATAGGGAGTTACAGCATCATCAGTAGTTTCTATTTTGAATGGTTTTAGGTTGTGACGATTTTTTTGTTCCTTAATATGAATTTTAATGCATGTGTGCGGTAAAATGTCTGTACGTGTTTTTATTTATCTCAAAATTATACGATTTTAAATGTGAATGATAAATACAAGGTGGTCAAAGAAATATTTGTGGCATGAATTAATTCAAATGAATGGACAAACAGACTTAGTGACAGTCAGAAAGTGAACAGTTTTTTATATCTCAATTTCTTATATTTGACATATTAATTACACCAATACTTTGTAATAGAATAAGAATTTCTAATAGCAAAAAAAAAAAAGGGGAAGGATTCAAACTGTCTAATTGCAAATAATACTAAGATTAGTACTCTAAACGTCTTTCGATCAAAAATTATATTTAATCATAGCACAGAAAATGTTGCCCCGTGATTATTTTATAAATATTTTATATTAAAATCTGTATCTATTATTATCTATTTACAGATAATATCTGTTTAAAGGGTTTCAAATTGTACCGTTAAGATCGGAAAGTGAAAAATGATCAAAATGACCAACATAAAGAGTAAACTTTGTTGTACATCTTTACCTCGAAAAACGGGTGAGTATTTTTTTATTGAAGTTTATGATTGTGGTAAGAAAATTATTATTGGTTTCGCGTAGGGTAGACTGGGGCAGCTTCAGCTTTAGTGTAACTTCGGTAATGATGTTTTTGATATGAAGCACCCATTACACAGCACTCACTTTTGATGTAAATGCATCAAAAATCAAAATAAATGTCTCCCACAATGTTTGTCGTCCCTAGCTCATCAACTGACTTAGCTACACATGTTTTAGTATTTTTGCAAGTGTTTTTTATAATATTTTGATCCTATTTTGAAAGTAAAAAAGTAAAAAAATAGAGTTTCCAAAACAACATCAAGAATTGTGCTATTTTCCTAAAAAAGAAATGGAAACTAAATTTTTGTGGAAGATTAAAAGAAAAAAAGAAGAAAGTGCAGATAATGCTTTCGGTGTATATTTGGCGTTTTAAATTTGGGCACAATCGGCATCGGCTTAATATACTCCGGAATGTTAATCTAGGTTAATATACAATTGCAATACGTTCAGCTAAACACAGTCACACCAAATATTTATTTGGTATGAAATATTTATACCCTATATCACTATGTGGTTTGGGTATAATGACTTTGTGCTGCTGTTTGTAACAACCAAAAATATTTGACCTAGACCAATCTTTTATTTTACCGATCGAATCAGAATCACTATCTGATTCAATTTAACGATGCCCGTCCATCCGTCCGTCCGTCTGTGTGTCCATGTAAACCTTGTAATCAAACTGCAGGTGGCAAATATGAATATATTTTGATGAAATTTGGTATTTAAGCTTTCATAACCCATAGGATGAAAGTTACTGAAATTGGTGAGAATCGGTCCATGTTCAGAACTAGCCCCCATACAAATGACCCCCTATGAAATCGACATAAATTGCCTTAAGATCCAAATTGTCATATAGATCTTACTCAAATTGGGTTTGTATGCGTTTATTACATCCATTAATGAGTAGTCCAAAAAGATCCCTATGGGACAACTCTTAGTCATAGGCCCCATATAGAGCTGCTTCCCGATCTTCATTTAAATCTATCAAAAAACAAAAATATTGCACTGATTCTTCTCAATTTTTGTTTGTATATATTTTTGCAAAATACGAGAGACTTTACCAAACATGATGAGGTCCATTTTTGGACCTAGTCCTCATATAGATATTGCATCCGATATGAACTTTTTCATATCTGCAGCCAAAAAAATTAATAAAAATCCCACTCAAATTTGGTTTATGCTTGTTTTCATTATCCAGTTAGTTGGGTCTAAGAGATAAGGTCTCTAAACGCATGGTATAGGTATCGTATAGTCGGTCTAGACCGACTATAATTTTCTTACTTGTTTTTTATGTTTTAAGAGAAAAAACGTATTTATTTTTCATTAATTTTTTTTGGAATATTGACTTATATTTTTGTTAATTTTGAAACACTATGTATTTCAGAATAGACTTCTGTAACATACATGTACAGAGGGCGAATTTTTTCTCTGTATATTCCCACACTCGCTTCCATTGGCCGAATGGGGCTTTAATATAGAAACCTGGTTATCACCATCTATCCCTTTCTACATTTAATTGAAGCCTTGCAACGTACATTCGCGACAGTATTAAGTACCAGTTCCAGCAACATTATAACTGCAATGATGCAGAATTTAACTCAATTTGGATTAAGTTAAAATCAGGTTACAAATTTTGCACTTTGGGTTTCTATATAGAAGCCCAAACGTAGAAAGTGAGCATACCTGTAATGACTTCGATGCCATTTCTGAATCAATAAATGGAATCCTAGAGAGCTGCACGAATTCTGCAATCGTAGCTGCCGGCGATTTTATTATTCACAACTCTTCTTGGCTTCACCATTCGAGTCGAACAACTCCCGAAGGCCGTTACGTTGAGCTTTTCATCGCGAATAACAACTTAGCGCAACTAGTGAATGAACCAACGCACCCTCCGTGCATTGACGGACAAAGAACAAATACTTTCGACCTCGTTCTAACTTCACAGACTTAAAAGTATGAAGCGAAAATATTTACACCTCTCGGTAATTCGGATCACAGCACCATTTCCGCTTCTTTTTGGTAGTGTGTGCTTCAAAGTGTTTCAACACCAGCTATGAAATGCTCAGTTTCTATTTACGAAAAGGCTCGCTGAGCTGAGCTCAAAGATCTCTTCAAGCATTTCAAATGGGAACTTTGTTTCCTGGATAATAGTGTTGACGCTGCAGCGATAATGGTGTAAAAATAATAGTGCTTGGCATGCGATTATTCATTCCATCAAAGCACATTTCGGCTAAACCTAATCAAAAATCTTGGTTTAACCAGACTTGCAGAGATGCAGTCAGATGCAGAGGGGAAGCATTCAGATATTGGCGTGAAAATAAAAATTACATCACTGAACTGCTACGGACACAGGCGAGAAACGAATGTGCCAAAGCACTAAGGCGCGAAAAGTTTCTTTACTATCAGCGTTTTCGTGCTACAGTTCTTTCTGCTCCTCGGGGCAGTAAGAGCTTTTGGTCATTTGCTAAAAGAGTAATAATGCTAGTTCTGCTATCCCAACTTTTATAATGAATGCCCAAACATTCACTGAGCTGGTTGATAAGGCTAACCTTTTAGCTGAAGTTTTTGCAAGAAATTCGTTTTTGCCAGATAGCGATAAACCACTGCCCGAACTAGAAAGAGTATCTATAATATGACTAAAATATTCTTCCGAGCACGTGCATGTTCTTTCGGATCTCAACAAAAATAAGGCTCCGGGACCGGATGGTATACCAGCAATGGTGCTGAAACAGTGCTTTTCGACGCTAGCCAGTCTATTGGTCAACCTTTTCAGCCTTTCGTACCGTGCGGGAGTCTTTCCCTCTTGCTGGAAAGTTGCTAATATACAACCAATCACTAAAAAGTGTGCAGCTAATAACCCTGAAAATTACCGTTCAATCGAAATCTGCTCTGCGCTCTCAAAGGTGATAGAGAGCATGATCAATTTCCATCTTGTGAACTACATAGAGGCCAATTCACTTCTTAATGATCGACAGTATGGCATCCGTAGAAATATTTCCACGGAAGACCTTTTAGCACTACTTTCTGAGCGCTAGAATCGATCCAGTCACAATTTTGGAGAAAGTAAAGTGATTGCTGTAGATATTTAAAAAGCATTCGATCGCATGTGGCCTGATGCATTGATATCAAAGCTTATTGCATTTGAGTTTCAGCTTAATTCAGGGGTACTTCAAGGTTCCGTTCTTTCTCCTTCTCTTTTCTTTATCTATCTGAACGACCTTCTTGGTCATACTTTTAATTCTATATACTCTTTCGCAGATGATAGAAGCATTTGTCATTCATTTTCCTTTAATTGTAGGCCAAGCCTCTTTTAGGTTGGAGGCAAAAGGCGGACAATGAATGACACACTCAATCAAGACCTGTTAATTATCTCCGATGTTCTGTTGATTTTAAAGCGCTGAAGACTCAATGTTATCTGTTGATCCATAAGGTCATGGATTCATCAATGTAATCTGTATTTATGGGTGGTATAGGTATTGAGGAATCGGATACTCTTGATGTTCTGGGCATGTGAATTCAATCTGATGTTCGTTGGAACGAGCTTGATTTTCAAGTGTCACATTCAAGTGTCTTGGTTTTCTAAAACGGCGCAAAAATTACTTCACTCCTTCTGATCTCATTAAAATCTGTACTACTTACATCCGACCGAAAATGGAATACAACTCCCATACATGGGCAGAGAGGAAATCCGTTTATCGGTCGAACAAGCTGTATGTGGAATAAACACCACGCACAGGTCTTTCCTGACAGTGATAATCTATTTAAGTCAAATATCCACAAACATTACTCCCTCTATCCTCCTTCCCATAACTTTTTTTCCTGAGATCAACATAATGCACTGCATCTGTAGGGGACATCAGCTGAGTTTTGTTCAATAATTAAAAAAAAATCTTAATTGGCTCATAAGGAACACCTTAATGTACCTCCAAAGGAATTTCTGTGATCCGTCAAATGCCGCAGCTACCGTATGGAGCACATTCATAGAAAATGACTTTTTCTATTAATTCTCCAAAATAAGTAACCAATCCTAAGTGTTCATAAAATTTTGTAAATATAACTTATTTAATTTCCAAGGACAACAACAAGTGCTAACATTTTTAAATCTGCCGAATACCTTCTTAGATTCAGAGCTTAAAAAAAGTGCTAAAGCTACCCAAGCCTTCCCTATAGACCTCATCGTATTATATGTTTTAAATAATATTTTCGAAAGAAAACTTTGTAACTTCAATGCGAACATATTATGCGAAGTTGATTCAATCTATAGCGTGAAGTCATTTGGCCTAACTTCGAGTAATTGCAACTTATTAACATCGGCAGCTAACTCATAGCATGATATTTTTTTGAACTTGTAAATATAAAATATTACTTTATGATCAACTATATGCAGCTTGTTGTTCTATACATCATTTGATATTTCTCAGCTTCGATTTTAAACTAGAAAACACTAATAATAAATATTAAAAATACATGGACTTCAATAAGATATTTGATTAGTTTTCAAGCATAAGTTAAGATTGTATATATTATTTGCTTCATATTTAAGATCCACTAAACATTATTGAATATAATCAAAATTTAATTTTTAACATGTCAGTGCATGTGAAAACAATTAACAACAATTAAAAAAACAAACCATGGTTTAGTGCACACATGTCCTGGAAAAATTTTAAAACATCGAATTTACAAGAGGAATACCGAAAGCTCAGATATGAAGTCACCAAAAAGATAAAAGGAGCTAAAGCTTCATATTATTAGAATCGCTTTAATTTAGGATCGTCAAAAACTTGGGAAACTATTCGGGAAATTGGTGTTGCTAAATCTAAGAGGAATTCTCCTATACTGGATGTGGAAACTCTCAATGAGTCTTTCATAAATATTAACCTTAATTTTTACAGTGAGATCGATAAACAAACATCAGTTGATACTATATTTAACTTCGTTTATGTAAGTCAATTGGAATTACTCTCAAGGTGTTACGCTGTAAAATCTAATGCTGTTCGATTTGCTCCAAAATTTCTAAATGTCTTCTGCCTTTCCTAACATATTCATTTCAACACAATAATAACAAAAAGTTATTTTCCAAAAAATTATAAATATACAAAACTCATTCCTATATCTAAATCAAAGACTGATTTCAGTTCTGTTGCAGTTCTTCCATATTTGTATAAGGTGCTTTAAACAACAGACTTATGAATATGTAAACGATAATGGTCTAGTAACTGATAGACAGTCAGGATTTCGCAATAAGCACAGTTGCGTTACTGCACTAATTGATTTGTCCGAAGATATTCGTGGATGTATCGATAATGGTGATATAAAGTATATAAGTGTACTTCTTCTTCAAGACCAAAGCTCCCCATTACTGCTCGAGCTCAACGAGTAGCTCGAGTAGTAAAAACTAAAATCTTTCACGTCTGAAAGCATATAAAATGATAAACGTAAGTATTTAGTACAACAAATATAAAATTTTTGGAATTGTACAAGTACCAGCATTATCATCCCTAAATTTCACCTGAATCGGACCGTTCTACTGGAGTGTTCAAACTAATACTCGAAAAAGCTCGACGACTTTCCATGAAAATATTCACTTCATAGGTGTTTGACTTCGTTTAAAAAAAAATTTTCCCAAAATAAATGATTTGATTTTAAATATTTGTAAATCAGTTATATCGATAGATTACTGTCCGGAAACATTGAAACATTCTGATAAAAACTATAGAGTTGGCTAACTATTACTCGAAAAATATCATCCACTTTCCACTAAAATGTATGAAAATATGTTCTTTGTATATATTTGATGCCTATTTACATAAAATTGTTCGAGAACACTTGGAAAAAAATTAATATTTTAGTCTGTAGAGGATATGTTTTAAAAATTTAAAAGCATTCCGACAAAAATATTGGCTTGTGGGAACAACTACTCGAAAAAGCGGAAATTTTGCAAAAATTAAAACAAAATTGAAAAAATAAAAAAACTAATAATTATTAATTTAAAAATGTTTTCTCTTTTATTTTTCCACTGTCTGTAATTGACTATACTCATAGAATATTCATAAAATTGTAAACTATTCCGACCAAAATTGTGGCCACTTTCTATACAAATTTGAAGTTTGAATATATCCGAACATGTTCCTCAATGACTTCACAAAAAGATATATTCATTAGGGCTATATATATAAAGAGAATGCTTCCTTCAAGTTTCAAAGCATTCCGCCAAAAATTGAAACTTGGAGGAACTACTAATCGACAAAAAAAGGGGAAATAAAAAAAAATAAAAATTCCAAATAAAACAAAAATTGTTTCACTTCCTGTAATTGACCTTATTCACAGATAACTCATTTAAAAAATTTATTCATACCGATTAAATTTGAGCTCTAGGCGAACAACTACTCGAAGAAGATTAGCCGCTTTCTATACAAATGTGTGAAAATTTGCTTTTACTTCAAGTTTCATATACAGCCCTGTTCTTTAAACATTGTTATTTGAATAAGAGTGAATTTAAAATCACATGAAATTGAAATTTTGGGTTTCTTGAAACCACTTTTTTTGTTTATTTAATGGAAACCTATTTTTGAGTTAAGAACCATATGTTTGAGTTAAGAATAAGAACATATGTTATCTAGAGTCCGAGGTGCCATATGGTTCTTTCAGTTTCACAAAAAACTTTTAAGTATTTTGTGCATGTTTTTTCTTAAGTTTATAGAAAAAGTATAAAGAAAAATATTTTCTTTTTAAATAACAACTTATTTGTTCATTTAATTGTTTTTGTTCTTCAATTTCATTCAATTAAAGATGACTTTTCTATTTTTAAAAAGTTAGGCATCACCAAAACAAATTTCGATATTCAAATAAATTGGATTTGACTGGCATCACTACTGTTTCGAACATATGCAAAAAAAATAAAAATATGTGATATGATGAAAAAATATGTTATAATTGAAAAAATTATAATGGAAAACAGATTGTGTAAATAAAAAGTTTTTATTATAGTTATAGAACAGAATCATCGCAAAAAGTGTGTTTTATTAACATCGACCACTTATTACGAGTTTTTTTTTTAATCAGCGCAAAATGTAGACGTTTTTTAAAATCGTTTTTTTTTCATAAAATTAATGTCTAATTTTTTAAAATAATGACAAGGATCCATAAAAAACATGTTAGAGTTTAAATATCAATTAGTTTTTTTTATCTCTTAAGACCTGCTTAGTAGGGCATATGTTTTGATTTCACAAAGCCTTTTCTATGTGAATTAAAATGAGAAAAAATATACTTATTGAAATTAGAAAACATCATAAAACTCGTAGATTTAAGAATTTTTTCATTTACGAGCTTTTTTTTTTGTGATAGTGAACAGGGGTGATAATTAAAAGAAAATCCATCACGACTTGCCAAAATTTTTATACCCTATACCACTATGTGGTTTGGGTATAATGACTTTGTGCTGCCGTTTGTAACTACCAAAAATATTTGACCTAGACCATCTTTTATTATACCGATCGGCTCAGAATCAATTTCTGAGGCGTTTTAGCCATGTCCGTCCGTCCGTCCGTCTGTGTGTTCATGTAAACTTTTTAATCAAACTAGAGGTCGCAAATACGAATATATTTTGATGAAATTTGGTACATAAGCTTTCATCGACCATGAAATTAAAGCTATTGAAATTGGTGAAAATCGGTCCATGTTCAGACCTAGTCCCCATACAAATGTCTCCTACGAAATCGACATAAATTGCCATAAGATCCAAATTATCATATTGATGTTAGTAAAATTGGGTTTGTATGTGTTTATTGTATCCATTAAGCAGTAGTCCAAAAATAATCCCTATTGGACAATTCTTAGTCATAGGCCCCATATAGAGCTGCTTCCCGATCTTCATTTAAATCTATCAAAAAAACAAAAATATTGCACAGATTTTTCTCAAATTTGGTTTGTGGATATTTGTTCAAAATATAAGTGACTTTCCCAAATATGGTCTGGATCGGTCCATTTTCTGACCTAGTCCACATATAAATATAGCACTCGATATGAACTTTTCCATATCTGCAGGCAAAAAAATTAATAACAATGCCACTCAAATTTGGTTTAGTTTATTTTCTATATCCAGTTAATTGGACCGAAGAGATAGGGCTTCTTAACCATGGTATAGGTTATCGTATGGTCGGTCTAGACCGCCTACAACTTTCTTACTTGTTTACTGTTTATAGTTGCGAATATATCGACATAATCTTCTTAAAATTTCACAGTATTCCGACAATAATTGTGCTGTTCGTGAACTACTACTCGAAAATGCTTGACCCTATTGAATACAAATATATGAAGACATTTGGTATCGATTTCCAATAAATTTTGAAGGAAATTACAAATTTATACTTTTTAAAGCTGGAAATATGAGTATATTACGTAGTAATATGGCCAAAATTGTGGTTCGGGCGAACTACTACTCGAAAAAGATCAGACACTTTCCACACAAAAGTGTGAAATTTTGCTCTTATTTCATGTTTGAAATGATTTAACAGAAAATTTTTCATAATGACAGGCAAAAGTTATATAGTTTAAGAGTTTAAAATGTAAGGAGAGTATTTCCTTTAAACTTCAAATCTTTCCGACGATAAATAAATAAATAAATAAATAAATTTTCCATACAAATGTATGAAAACATTCACTCCATGGAAGATTGACATTATTTTATAATAAATTTTACAAAAATGCATGGTAAAAACAAATACAAATTGTAGTCCTTCATACCAAAGATTATTTTCCTAATATATTAAAACACCCGAAAGAACAAGATCAGTAATGAAACAAACAAAAAATTTAAAAAAAATATGTATTTTTTTAAGCTATTCCGACCATTATTGTTCTGTTGCCAACCTAGTATTAGAAAATTTTCAGTCAGTTTCCATACAAATATATGAAAAAATGCACTCCATGGGAATGCATTAAGTAACACATGGTGAATTTATACATTCTAAAATAATAAATACGAGGACATTATGTCCTTTACATTTCAAAGAATTTCGGTAACAATTGTGCTGTTGGCGAATTATAATTCGGAAAAGATCAGCCAGTTTCCATACAAATATACGAAAAAATGCAATCCATACATGTTTGACATTGATTTACAAAAAATATTCAAAGAACACTTGTATAAATTTAGACATTCTAAAATTGGAAATGCGAGCATATTACGTCCTTAAAATTTTGAATCATTCTGACAATAATCGTGCTGTTGGTGAATTACTACTTGAAAGAATTACTACTTGAAAGAGCTGCTCGAGTAGCTCGAAACTCGAGTAATGGGAGCTCTGGTCTGTACTGTATAGACAACCCAACAAAAGTTTTTTTTATTAAATTTCATTATGGCTACAGGACAATAACTATACATTCAAATTTATAATATTTTGTATAACTTCCCCAAGTCGAAAAAGTTTGATTGACTTGTCTCGCTATTTGAGGCATTCAAATACAATTACAGGCATACGTACATGCGGTGATATATAAATATAATTCAATTTATTAAGTTTTTTGTTGTTGTAACAACTCATGCATTATATTTCAAGTACCTCTTCATGGTTTCCTCAATTTATAAATTTTTATTTATCATGTTACTCTAAATGGTGTGAAAAATAATACAATATTTGCACAAAAAATTATTCACACAATACATATTTGCAATTATCTTGTTAAACATTTGCACAATACTCAGTCATACACACAGCCACAGACACATTCATGCATAGACACGGTTGTGGTTTCTTTTATATTTAGTTTACTTTTAAAGTCACCACCATACCACCATCATCGTGGTACTACAACTACCACCACAACCACCAACAAATATTTTGATTTATTTGTGCAAATCATTGTGAATTAAATCAATTCAGAAATATTTATGCACATTTTATTATGTTTTGTTTGATTTTTATTGTTAAAATAGTGTAAACAATTTTTTTTTTTTGCTATTTGCGAATTTTTTTTTTTTATTATGATGACACTTGAACATCTTTCACTAAGTTCACTTATATTGACAAGGCATTACTTCACAACATTTTTGAATTGCATTTTTATAATTTGAGCGCACACTTTTGCTCTTGATTGGAGAGGTTAACTTTATTTAATTAAGTGCAAAAAAACTACATATTTCTATTAGTAAAGTCTGTAATTTCAATTCAATAGTTGTCAATTATAAATAAAATTGTTTTGTAGTAAAGAAATCAATTGATATATTTTACGAATGCAGTTTTATCAAATGGACAGTAACATAATAGAACAGATGGCTATTACATACACAAACTATGGATTGAAGTTTCAGCTGGAGGGATAAATTAACAGCATAATCAATTTAAGGTCTAGCTAAAGATTAATTTTGTTCATTTAAATAAAATTCATAAATAAATACATATATATTGTAATATAAGAAAATCGCAAAAACTTTTAAACGAATTAACCGATTCCAATAAAAATATATCTAATTGATGGAAGTTTTATTGAAACTAACTTATTAATAATTTATTATTTTGCAAAAATCAATTGTTTTGTATGTAAGTTACAAGTTGTTCAGGAATACCTCCCATAAATAATTTTAATGAACTTTCAATGATACTTTTGGGGACTATACAAGAAAATGGATTCTTTGTGAAACCGAATTTGTTTCCAACTCAATTTTGGAACTCCCATGTACTATCACATTCTATTGTGATTACTGCAATTGATATTATATATAAATTCGTTTGTATGAATTGTGATATTTAGTTGATACAATGGAATTATAAATTTTTATTATTGATTGTAACAAGCATTAATCGCAATTATTACTAATACATAGATATATAAAAACCAAAAATTATAATTTTTTTTTATTTTTTAATAATTACATAATACTTACATGCATCTATAATATTAAGAGGCAGGCGATTTCTTGTGGCTTCGCCTAAACTGTCAGTTACCAACAGAAATTAAAGTCAGCCTATGCAGGCTGAAAAGTATAACCTATACTCATAGTTGTGGGAAAGTAAAATGTTTTGTAAAAAGTAAAAATTACTAAAAAAATAATTTCTAACAGTAAAAACATCACAACAATAAAGCAAAAATGGTGATGGACAATACATCATACATATTTTGATAAATCATAGATGTGTATAAAATCGAATCAAAATTAAATATTAAAGAAGCTATCTAAAAAATTTTATTAGGAGAACTTAGCCATTAGCAGTAAACCAGGTTCATAGTCACTCAGGAATAAATGCAAAAAGTACGACTACCACAAAAATAAGAACAGTTGCAATTGTATATGAACTGAATTATAAAAAAAATCTATGCCATATTTTTTTTTTATTTAAACGAAAGTTGGGAGCAACTTTTTAGTGGGGCAACTTACGACCTGAAGGGTGATTACAAGATTTTCATAACACAATCAGATAGAGATACAGAATGACAGACAGACAGAAAGACGGACGTAGTCACAAAGCGGTATAGGGTATAAAAATGAATAAAATGATCTCAAACCTAAAAACGCCACCGGAAAATTCTACGAGCTGCTCCTAAGAAGTGGCACTTTTTCACGGTGATGTCACACGATGGCTAAATTGGCCGCTTGTGACCTGTCACAGTGAATATTATAATTCTTTATTGTATAAATTTTCATAGAATGGAAATCTTTTTGGGCGGTGCTTTTTACCCTAATTTTTTTATTTTTTACCTCTTTTTACAAAGCTCACAGAGCTTTTCTTAGTCAAAGACTTGGCAAGACTGTGTTGGTAGAAAACAGGAAAAAAAAGTTTTTAGCTTCTCCTCTAAAATTATTATTATCAAGAACATTAAATGTCGGCAAATCCAGCGTGTCGGACGTTTCCTTCGGACGCTTCTTTAAAATATTTTTCATACGATCCAAACATATATTTGGGAAAGGTGTATATTATCGAAAAGCTACCTATTAGTATAATGAAAATAAAATAAACATTTTTTATTCAACTAAAATTTGGAACAACATTTTTATTTTAAATATGCGTTCGAACGTTTCACGCAATGGAAGTGATTTTGGGACTAAGTTCATGTTATTCCTAGATCTGCGAATTTATTAGCCATACGAAGAAAGTATACAGAAAACTTTTTTTTTTATAAATTTAATAAGCTTTCAAAAAGCCACACGCCGTCTTTATTAGGGTCACAGTAAATTATTTTGTTTTTCGGACGTTTCACAGTTTTGTACTCAATAAAAACCATGATTTTTTTTATATAAACTTATTTTAAATTCATGATATTATTAATTTAACCTAATGTTTTCTATAAACATTTTTGCTGTACTTAGGAGCCGCATTTTTTGATGCTTTTATAAAGTTTTTTCTATTACATATCTGTGGTTTTCTAGAATAACCGCGTATGTCATAAAATCGAAATGTTCAGGGGAGCCAAAAAACGTTATATTTGAAAATATGGGCTCGATATAAAGATTTGAAAGCTTTTTATTTAACAGTCCTGTAGATATGGGCAATAAATACTTTATATAAAATTTTGAGTCAAAAATCCTCAGAGGAATAGATCCTAGAGAAGGACGAAAAAACAATATGTATTACACTTAAAGTGTGGTCAGATAAAACAACTTATGTAGACAAACGTCGTTTTCGTTGAAAAAGAAAACTACCAATGCAACCACCCATGTAGACATAAGTTATTGTTGCTTGAAAAATGGATTTTTTTGTTCGTCAACAAAAAGTTAACGGGACTTAGGATGAGAATATAACAACGTATCAAGAATAATAGTGACAAAAAATAACAGAAATAAACACACAAGTTTTTATTTTAAAAGTATTTCTTCACAGATTTGCATCAATTAAATAGATGTGTACCATTTGATACATTTTGGAGTAATAATCATTTAAAAATGGTATTAACATATACACAAAACACATATTTAAGCTTCAAATAAAAAACTACATAATGATGTGCGTGTGTTTATGAATTGGCTAAAATTAATTAGCATACCTTTAGACTCTTATAAAATTATTTATTAACAAACCCATTTTTATATATTCTGTGTGTTCAACAAATATTTGTAATGAAATTTAATGCATTTTATTTAAAAATTCACAATTTAATTAATATAATTTAAATACTCATAAATTTTGTGTGTATATAGATTTAAAAAAACATTGAAAGAAAAAAATTTAATGAAAAAATAAAATTTCCTAGAATTCGCACTCGAATTTCGAATGCTGGCTCTACCAGTTAAACTATATAAAGCATATCTCATAAAAAAAAAAATAAATACATATCCCTGGTCCATTATATAAACCCATATAATAAAATGTTTTTGATTTAAAATATGCTATTTTTTTCACGAAATTAAAATTTTTAAAGCTGTGTTTAATTGGTTATATTCAATAATGGTTATATCCTAAAGGGAGGTTTAAATGGTGACTATGTGAAAAATTGGTATTAAATATCGGCATTTATATATTCTAAAGACATTCATAGATTTCTATAATATACTATATTATGATGTGTTTAAGCTGGTATCTTGCAAACCAAAACACAGTCGTTCACACTTGATTTAGTGTGTTTAAGGTAAACATTTCAGCAGATTGAACAGCTGTTTCAAAAATAAAACAATTGAAAAGTTGTAAAATTTTGAAAATGGATAAAAATAATAAAATAATAATAATAAATTGGCGGCCAACTACTTTAATTATATTAATTATGAAATTATCAATGCGTTAATTTAATTTTTTTTATTGTATTTTGTATTGTATTTTTTTATTGTAAGGCCACTTTTATATTAATATTTAAAAAAAAGGATGCCAACTTGGCAAAAATGAGAAATATTGCACTGATCATGCGCAAAATTAAATACAACTCTGTCATTTTTTCGTTTTTTTTTTTTTTTGAAATGTTAAAGATTTAAGCATGTCAACTAAGGTGTTTAGCCGAACGCAAAAATGTATGGGTAAACATCTCAATTTACACTTAAACACTAGACACTTGGCTAAACACTTCAATGGGAATGCCGACTTAGATCCAATATATTATAGATTAAGGGAGACTGTTAACACTAAGGCTGCAAAAGGTCAAATATTTATTATTTTTTGACCGATGTCAAATCATTGCATACGCAATTCGAATCCATTGGAAGTCAGAGGGATCATTTAAAAACTTAAATAACTGTTCGAACGTACTATACAGTATACCGTATATATAATTTAATTATCACATTTATTTTTGCGACTTATAGTTTCATTATAAGAGATAGAAAACTGATTCTTTGTTGTTGGACGATATTATAAAAGTTTCTTTCGTAGAACAAACATCAGCAGAAAATCCTATACTAATCTCCTCGTTCAATTGATCGATTTTCTAACAACGACTGCCTTCGTAACATTCTTAACCAAAACAAGTAAGAAAATTATAGTCGGTCTAGACCGACTATACGATACCCTATACCATACGTTTAGAAACCGAATCTCCTAGGCCCAACTAACTGGACATAGAAAATAAGCAAAAACCAAATTTGAGTGGGATTTTTATTAATTTTTTTGGCTGCAGATATGAAAAAGTTCATATCGGATGATATATCTATATGGGGACTAGGTCCAAAAATGGACCGATCCTGACCATGGTTGGTAAAGTCTCTTGTATTTTGCGAAAATATATACAAACAAAATTTGAGAAGAATCAGTGCAATATTTTTATTTTTTAATAGATTTAAGTGAAGATCGGGAAGCAGCTCTATATGGGGCCAAAGGGATCATTTTTCGACTACTCATTAATGGATGTAATGAACATATACAAACCCAATTTGAGTAAGATCTATATGACAATTTGGATCTTATGGCAATTTATGTCGATTTCACAGGGGTAATTTGTATGGGGGCTAGGTCTGAACATGGACCGATTCTCACCAATTTCAATAGCGTTCATTCCATGGCCGATAAAAGCTTATATACCAAATTTCATCAAAATATATTCATATTTGCGACCTGCAGTTTGATTACAAGCTTTACATGGACACACAGACGGACGGACGGACGGACGGACGGACGGACGGACGGACGGACGGACATTGTTAAATCAACTCAGAAAGTGATTCTGATTCGATCGGTATAATTAAAGATGGGTCTAGGTCAAATATTTTTGGTTGTTACAAACAGCAGCACAAAGTCATTATACCCAAACCACATAGTGGTATAGGGTATAAAAAAACAGTGGTAAGCATATGGAATACATTTTGAATTTGGTCAGATCTTTGAATACATCTCGAAACTGATCGTATGTATCGTCTAACACAAAGAAAAAATATTTAATTCGTGTGTAGAACATTGCTGATAACCGTAGCTGCTTACAACTTTGTATTCCAGTCATTCCATGTTATGTACGTCCTCACATACATTTGTACCGCTAATACAGGCATGTAAAGAATTTTCACAACTTTATGATTGCAACACAACTCGTTAAATTTGTATTGCTAAATAACGAGTTGTTGCTGAAATCAATGCATCATAATCACGAATGGAGGTATTGATTAGTCGCAATATGGAAATCGAGATTTATGTACCTTCAACTGGTATATTAAATGGTATATTGATTTTCTATAAACTATAAGCATAAGCACCAAGGTTCCATAACAATAGGAATTTCTTGTACACCCTTCGATCGTCCATTTTTCTAAAGAATATGGGGCACTCTTTTACAAGTTATAATTTTAATTCATAAAACTAAGTTATCACACTATATTTCAAAGTTTTCTTTATTCTTCTATTTTATTTTATTTGACAAATGGCAAAGTAAAGTAACAAATTCGGTCTGGCAAATCATATTCTTATTTTGTCTTTTGTATTCACAACAGAATTTGATTCATGCAATTTCTTTTCATTGAAAAATACCAAAACAGTTGATAATTTAGGTTTGTTCTGCCACAACCGAAAAACACAAAAAACAGATTCGGTGCTGCAACTGAATTTGTCACATTAATCTGTTGTAATTATTGAATTGTATAGTCTATGGAACCGCACAATGAAAAAAGCAAGTGGTTTTTATACCCTATACCACTATGTGGTTTGGGTATAATGACTTTGTGCTGCTGTTTGTAACAACCAAAAATATTTGACCTAAACCCATCTTCAATTATACCGATCGAATCAGAAACACTTTCTGAGTTGATTTAACAATGTCCGTCCGTCCGTCCGTACGTCCGTCCGTCCGTCCGTCCGTCCGTCTGTGTGTCCATGTAAAGCTTGTAATCAAACTGCAGGTCGCAAATATGAATATATTTTGATGACATTTGGTATATAAGCTTTTATCGGCCATGGGATGAACGCTACTGAAATTGGTGAGAATCGGTCTATGTTCAGACCTAGCCCCCATACAAATTACCCATATCAAATCGACATAAATTGCCATAAGATCCAAATTGTCATATAGATCTTACTCAAATTGGGTTTGTATGCGTTCATTACATCCACTAATGAGTAGTCCAAAAATGATCCCTTTGACCCCATATAGAGCTGCTTCCTGATCTTGACTTAAATCTATTAAAAAACAAAAATATTGCACTGATTCTTCTCAAATTTTGTTTGTACATATTTTTGCAAAATACAAGAGACTTTACCAAACATGATCAGGATCGGTCCATTTTTGGACCTAGTCCCTTTATAGATATAGCATCCGATATTAACTTTTTCATATCTGCAGCCAAAAAAATTAATAAAAATCCCACTCAAATTTGGTTTTTGCTTATTTTCAATGTCCAGTTAGTTGGGCCTAAGAGATAGGGTTTCTAAACGCATGGTATAGGGTATCGTATAGTCGGTCTAGACCGACTATAAATTCCTATAAATTCCTTACTTGTTATATATATGTAAATTCGATTGTGTTTACTTTGATATTTAAGGTGCTATTACATGATGTGTTTTTTACATATGTACTGTCAAATTTTCCCATAACAAAAGTTGTACACATCGTGTGATACATACGAAACATTGTTTATGTACAATACATGAGGAAAGTCACATGTACATTTTTCAATTAGAACAGGTTCTATTTCTGCATGACAAACATATGAAAATACAACACTGCTTGTGGCGAAAGAAAAACAGAGTAAATTTTAAAGATTAATATTGAAAGAAAAATAAATTGTTTAGTATTAATTAACAATTAAAAGATATATAACCGTTTTTTTTAGCAATAAATTTTTGTAAATTCACAAATTAAACCAGCTGTTGTTTACATTTACAGGTTATGTCATACGGAAATACATATGCACGTGTGATAGCAAAAATTATAAATCGTATGTAAAAGACAATTTTGACAGACATGAAGAATTTCATATGGATAAAAAAATTGATAGTACATATGTAAAAAAAGACTTCGTGTAATAGCACCTTTAGTTGGTGCAATGGAATTATTCGTTATATTTATTGATTGGTACAACAATTTATCGGAATTTTGCTAATATAAAAAAATAAATAATAATACAAAATTTGTATTAAGATCTAATAATTTATTTATAACATATATATTTTATACTGAATTATATAAAACACTATCCCAAAGAATAAAAAAATTAATTAGTATCCCTTGTTTCATTCCAATATCTGTGACTTTTCGATTTTTCTTCCAATTACACTGTTTTGGAATAAAAATATTATGTTGTTTCATTAATTTAAAATTATGCCATGTCAATGTATATTCTGCAAGCATTCCTAAAAAAATAAATATCAATTGAAATGAATATAAAAGAAAAAAAAAAACATATAAATGAAACTTACCCAATTATCAGGTTCATGTCTGACACAAAAACTGTCACCATACATTGCGATGCATTCTAACCGAGATAAGCAGTGGAATACATTTTTCAACTGGTCATTGAAACCGCGAGACATTCGATCGGCCTGATGCAATACAAAGCATTTAATATTATTCGTTTGTAGTACCTTGCAGTTAATGACATCAGGTTCCAGGTTACGTGCGTCCTCCCAAATATTTGGCATGAATTCACAGGCATGAACTTTCATATACTCGTCGAGTAATAAAGTGTTGAATTTACGTTTCCAAGTCAGGAGTTATTACCAAAATCAAAGCCTGACAAATGAACATATCGATTTTTTGTAATGCGACAATCAGGAACTTCTACAGGTACTCGACTAACTTCTGGTCATTTTTGCGGTCATGTGGACTCAATTTCGCCTTCAGCTTTCGTATTTAAGTTTCACAACTAAGCTCATGTACATATATATTTTATTAATATTGAATTTTTTTTTAAACGTTTTCACATTGATTTATAAACTTAAATTTTCACAAAATAGTTAAAAGTTTATTTTGTTATTTTGTTTTAAAAAAATTTCAAATAATATATCTACAATATTAATATTGTTCTACCGTATAATGCCTATTTTGACCAAACGTATATTATTTGAAAGTTATTTCTTTTTGCCATTTTGCAGATTTACAGATTTTTAAATTTTTTTCCTTTATTTTGAGTAAATTGCATTTAAAGTTGCTACTAACACGTATATAAAATTATACAATGTTATATGTGTGTTTATTAAATTTGTTAATGTGTTTGTAATAAAAATAAGTTTGTTTTTTGTGTTGATTTGTGAAGTGGCTATAAATGATTAGTACACCTTTAGGGTCTTTATTTAATGAAAAAATAAAATTTCCTAGAATTTGCACTCGAATTTCGAGGGCTGGAATCTGCTAGTATTATATAATCTTATATATTTCTATATTCTTTTGGTATTTACAACATAATTTGATTGAAGCTGTTCCCTTTCGGTTCCAAATACCAATATAAATAGGATACAAATTTGGTTTTCTGTTATTACAACTGAAAACTAATTCTAGTGCATATTTGATTTACAGTATTTGTACTAATATTTTGTTACAATATCTGTTAACACATTTTCGGTTTAAAAAATGATGTTCTAACTACTATTAGTTGCAATCGCCAAAATTGAGGAATGTAGCATGTTATACTTCATTTAATGAAGTTGTCTGAATTAAATTGGTTTAAAAATTTATGGAGAGACCTTGATTGGTAAGCGGAACTAATTTTATTATTATAGATACGAGTACCTTCATTTTAGAGGGCTTATGTTGGTGTGGTAGTTGTTGGAGGAAATCTGCTGTATTTTCAAATATTAAATAATAACTGCAAAAATTGTTATTACATAAAAAAAATTTTTTTAGTGGTAACCTATTTTCAATGAATGTTTTTCTGTGTGGAATTTTATATGAGAAATTGTCAATGGTTCTTGAGTTATAGCTGAAAATTGAATTAAGCCTCCCTTTGGAGGTGTTACTATAATGGCCTAGTTCCTATACCGTAACTCGGAATTTTTCTCACCGCTCAGACAAAATATCTATGATAAAATATTTTCGGTTTGATATATGTTGTTATAAAGAATTAGAAGGATTGAAACATGTTAGTATAGGTTTTATTAGGTTGTAATTTGTAAAAAGACATTGTTTGGCTGGGCTACGTAAAGACATATTTCTTGTAGTTGTGAGAGGTTGCAAAGTACGTATGTTTCATTGTCCATACCGCAGAATTGGTACTTGTTGGTGAAGCTACGCTTAAGTTTTTTAACACACTATTTTTCCCGATATTCTTTTTGGAGTTTCGGTCTGGCACTTTTTGTAATTTATATTATTTGAGTCCTGTCTCTTTTTCCCTTTTCCTACAAAAGACTCCGCGCAATTGACATTTTTTGAGCTGCTGTTCTCCCTGAAATATTCAGAAATTTCCTAAATTGTCAAATTTTTTTTTAACCTTGTTAGGGCTAAAATAGCCCTTTTTTCTGCCACTTATTGGGCTTCTATTAATAGCAACATGTTTGTTCATAATTTATATTGTTTAGTGTTTAGAACCAATCGCGTTTGAGACCCAAAATATCTTCTCAATAGTGTTAACCGATCCTCTAGAAATAAAATCGGTATTAAAAGGTCATTCTCAACCGACGATTTTTCAGCAGCTAATCTTGGACTTTCTTCACGTGTTGTTCATTCGTTGATGATTTTTCGGTTTCGGGGCGCTCTTTGCATTCAGCGCTTTCTCTGCCTTCTTGGAACTGTTTGTACTACTTTTCAACAATTTTTTTTTTTTGACATAGCTTGATCATCGAAATTTCATTTGATAAACAAAATATAATGGAAGTTCTTCATTCAACAAAATCATGCATTGTTATAATCGCCAAATGCACTTTTAGTTGCTTACAAAACTATTGACATGAAATTTAGCACAGATGTCAAAATCAGAATTACCGACCAGAAAAAACATTATTTGTTCATTTGGGCAAAGTATTATTACATCATAAGAAATAACAACTATGTGGAAAAGAGTTCCCAGGGTACTTCATTTTCTAGCAGAGGCATATAACAACAATCCATCCAATATTAACCTATTTAAAATATTTCTTAAATTCATAACTTATTCACTTGAAAATTAAATTCATTATTATTCCAGATCATTCTTTAAGAATTAATGCATAAGCTTAATTCTCAAATCTTATTATTAAATATAATGAACCAATCAATTTGTCCCTTTCATTCATTTAGTGTGTTGGCTTTTTTTAAATATCAATGCTGCCAGAATATTTGGCTGTCAAAAATACAAACAAAAATTATTATAATACTGATATTCCTCGACAATTTACACTTATGGTGTATAGATTGCACTTACGAGCATAACTTGTTTGTATACTGCGAACTAAATAGCTCTCAATTACACTGTGGAACATTTTCGGGGTCATCGTCTGGGGAATGTTATATTGAATAGCGTCATATGATCATTATTATTTGTAGTAGTAGAGAAGAAGAGATGTATACGAGATAGTGATGTTTTTAGTTTTAAATCAAACATATATATGTAAGTGTTTTTATTCTATTTTTGTATGGATATATTAATTAAAATTAATTTAGCCCTAGCTACAACTTTGCTGAATAATAATATGAGAAAACAATAATGGTTTTTGAGTTATTGCTGAAAAACTATGCATAAGAAAAGATTGGCCTGAGAACGCAAACGCCTTGGAGGTTTTGCTATTCTGTTCTATTACTTTCATCCTGATTTGGAATTGCTCACTCCCAAAATGGTTGTTGTATAGTGGAATATATCTTTAATAAAGATAATTATCAAGTTATGAATTTTAATAATTTGTGTTTGTTTTACGAATTTCTTATTGCATTACATATATAAGTTTTCTTGATTCTGTGTGCAAATTATGTACCGTGGAAATTTAAAGACAATAAAATCTCAGATTTAGAAGATTTTTGACTATTGGAATGATTTTATAACAATGTATGAGATTAATTAACATTTATCGGTTTAACTGTATTTGATATGTAGTATGCCGTAAGTAAAAATGTAGCATTACACAATAGAATAACAGCTCGAAAATTACGTGCAAAATATAGTCGGAACATTGATCTAACTTCGTGTTAGGATTGTTGGTGAAAGTCCTGGAACATCAATTCGGGGTCATGGACAAGAATTTAAAATTTAAAGAAGCTCTCTACAGCATTTGGATTTCACATTATGGGGTTATTTGTAGTTAAATATATATGCCAACATGCCCACAACTACCGGTTCTGTGAAGGAGAAGAATCAATGCTGCATTAATGAAATTCAACCACATTTATGAGAAATGGTCATGGAAAATTTCGAAAACAAATATGTTCCAACAAAGCCTATGTACTACATGGTGGAATAAAAAAATCGCTGATGAAGGCTGAAATGCCAGAACCAGTCCGATTTAGAATACAGTGTAGTTATGAATTTTTAGAACTGTGGTTGTTGAATATTTCAAATCTGGCATGAATTTTGGGACACCCTTTATATAAATCGAATTTGCGAAAAATCTATGAAATATTTATGTTTTTAATTAATGCGTGTAATAAGGACACATAATCCAAATTTGAGCGATATTTTTACGATAATCTGGACGGCAATTGAAGTTAATATCATAGATGTTATATGCATGGCTTGAATATATACAAATTTTCATTAAAATATATTGTTATTTGCTATCTGTAGTTTGATTACAAAGTTTGATACAGACAACAGATACACAGAGGGACGGACGGACATGCTGAATGGAGTCAGTATTTTATTCTGGGTCGAACGGTATAATATGTCAAGCCATGCATCCAAATCTATCTGGATATATATTTTATACATTGGTGTATTTGTTCTATTCCTAGCAGCCTTCTCTATGGTGGAGAATATTTGATTCTGTTGTTGTATTCTCGTATAATATTAAAAGGTGTAACAAAATATACTTATATAACTATCAAATTCACGATGACCGCCGCTATAAACAAGCAAACGCTTTAAATGACCACAGTAAGTAATTAAAACCAAAATCATTTCTCTTGATAACATTTATGGCAGAAACGATTCTCGGAGTAAAATTTTACAACATTGATTGATTTAAAGTTCATTAATTTAAGTTTACTTCATTAAAACGACAACTGATTTATTTATACAACAAAATCCTTAAAATAGAAATCCAGATAATAAAATAATTTTATTTTTAATAGAATTCATTAAAAACAATCATAAAAATTTAAACACTAACCAAAAGACCACATTAGAATAAAATCTCATCAAAATGATAACTTCATGATTCTCATTTTGTATTTGTTTGAACAAGAATATGCTAACGAACATAATTCATTGATAATCCTTAAAACATAAAAAGAAAGAAATCAAACTTCAAAATGTTGCATTGCAACAATGTTAACAATAAGAAGGACTTATGAATGTATGCATGTAGTTTTTAAAGAGATAACAAAAATGTCAACAACTCATACAAAAGGTTATAAATATCATGAATAATTGTTGATCGGTGTCCACATAATATGTACCTACACACTCGTCATATACAATTTTTTATGAGATTTTAAAAAGGATACAATCGAAAAAAGATGTCTAATAGCCCAACCAAGCAAACCTGCATACAAATAAAAAAAAAGGGATCATCGAATGTAATAATAATTAAAATTGAGTTGAAAACTAAATGTTTTATACCTGTAATGATATTTTCTGTTTTTAATTTCATAAGATGTTCAAAGTGCTAGAAAAAGGGCAGGGTCTTATTAATATCAAAAAAAAAGGTATGAACATTATGTAATATTTTCAAAATCATCAATGAAACGCACACACGCACAACAGACGACGATAATGTTACACAAATTGGCGACAATACTATCGATTGATATCGACAACTGTTGCCAACAATTTTTAAAATTATGAAGGCTTTATATGTTGTACACGATTCTTTATTTTGCCATTCTGTGTTTTTTTCTATCTTTTTTTGTTTGGTTAGTTACCTTATGTGAATTTTCATTGATCCTCAGTTTTTGCGCAATGTTAAATAATATATTTTTTCAGGTAAGTTTTTTTTTTCTGCCGGGAAGCATAATTTTTAGTCCTTTTTTTCAATGGCTTTGACGTTAAATGTTTTGTAACTGAAGGCGCCTGGTTTTTTGGGTCACACATAGAAGTGATAACAATTTAAGAATTTATGTTGTGATTTTAATATTTTTTTGTCTCGAGATAAGATGTATTTTTTAATTTATTTTGTTGAGGTTTTAAGGATAATAATTTTAAGAATATTAAATACAAATTTAGAGTTCCCATGAAAACATGTATATCAACCTGGGATAACCAGGTTTCTGATTGAGTAACATACACAAGTACTGCAAAACCGCTCAAAGCGATGAAAAATGCTTTATCCCATAGACAAAATTAAAAAATGAATGTATGTCATGAATATTAATGAATCATGTATCATTGGAATGGCCATAAATAAACTGGCTGAAATAAGAGTGAAAAATTTGTTAATTATTTGCCATTAGAGGGCGTTAAATTCATGGTATCGTAGCAGCTCCCCATATGACACCTATGACTCCACATATGACAGAAACTTCACTTTCAAAGATTATTGTCTTAATAAAAGAGAATCATTCTTGTTTAAGCATTTAGCTGCGTTGTATTTTATTTACATGTAAGTATTTTAGAAAAAACATAAAGCAACATAATTCACAGTTATACTGTTTTAGAGCAATTTCCTTACGAAAACTAATTGTTTTAAATATTTTTTTATGAAACAAAAATATAATTTTGGGCATAAATCTTAAATTTTAGTGTTTTGAATTATTTAGAAAAATTTATTTTATTTTCACTTGAAAACTTAATATACAAAATTTGATTAAATGTAGCATAAATTGAATAAATATAGCTAAAATACTTATAAAGTGTATAGAATGAAGTAACAATTGAATTTTTAACTATTAGATTTTTTAAAAAAAAAGTGACCTCACATTTTCTCACAACTTCGAAAAATCATAATATATAATTAATAACAAAACAAGTAAGAGTGTTAAATTTTCACTATTTATTACCCCCTCGAAATTCGAGTGCAAATAATATGAAATTTTATTTTTTCATTTAATAAATTATTTCACAAGTCCCTAAAGGTATGCTAATCAATTTTAGCCAATCCCAATTCAACACTTTTTATTGTCGCTATTGTCATTATTGGTTCATGTCCAAAATTATATTTGTCGTTATTAGTTTATGTCGAAAATTATTTTTCAATTCAACACAGGGAAATTTGCAAACACATTAACAAATTTAATAAACACACACAGAGCATTGTACAATTTTATGTATGTGTTAGTGGCAACTTCAAATGCATTTTACTCCAAAAAAATTTAAAAATGTAAAAATCTGTAAATCCTTTCATATGAGGGATGTTTGGTCAAAATAGGATTAAAACTGAAAAACTTACATCGGTCACAAGAAATCGCCTTGCCTATTAATATCTTTATATTTTTGGACATATATTGGCACAATGATGCCCGATTTGCCCCATTTTCAATACCAACCTGCGCGAAATAATGACAAACAATGCTGCCTTAATTTTATAAATAGCATATTTTGCTATATCAGACAGACGGACAGACAGACTCATGTTGTTATAACGATCAATAATATATATAATTTATGGGCTCTTAAATGTATTTTTCGATGTGGAAAATTGAAAGTGGACAAAGCTTGATTATATGTTATTAGCATATAATTTGATCTATTATCTGTTTTATATAATAATAATTACAAAAAAAAAATTGTTTGATATTCTAACCAAAATAATTTAATTTATATTTAATGAGTTAAAAACTTTATTTTCATATAAATTTGATTGAGTATACACAAATAAGAGTATTAAATTCGCCAATCCAAATCTTTGATATATTCCACCCGTATTCTAAACACAATATTATATCCAAGATTGTCAAAACTAAAACTCAAAAAATGTCAGATTTCACATTATAATGGCTCTATTTTTTCCAATAATGTTTAAAATTAATAAAATAATTTTAAAAAATATTAGGTATTATTGAGCTTTATATAATTGAAAGCAATTATGAAATTCAATTAGCATAAATGCAAATACATACAATTATATTTTTGTTTGATTAAAGTGAGTAACTATTTGTTTACATGTCCAAAAAAAAAAAAACAAAAACAACAAGCAAATAAAAATGTGTGTGTACGCATCGCTGAGACATATCTATTTATATACTTATGTCCTGTTATGTACATATAAAAATATATCACTATTTTTAAGATTTTTATTTTAAAATTTTTAGCATTTTCAGAGGCACAATGAAGCCCGATATAGTCCATTTTCAATACCAACCTGTTCGAAATAATTATAAACAATATTTTCTTACTTTGTCCAAGTAAATGGCTTCTTCTGTAATTGAACGAGATTTTGACGATAGAGAGACGGATAGACGGACGTCTCTATATCGGCTTGAGTTGATTTGAAATTGAAAAATTTATATAATTTATGGAGTCGCAAATTTATATTTCGATGTGTTACAAACGGAACATTACGGACATAAAATTAACGTTTATAAAACCAAATTTTTTTTTTCCTGATTCTTACTATTAAACTGTAAAAAAAAATAAACCAATTTCTAGCAACAACTACAATTCCTTTTTAGTTGCCCATAAAATATTAAAATTTCTCAAACAATAATATTAATTTAAAATAATATACAGATACAATTAAACAAATATATAGCGATATAGCGGTGTCTGTCTGGCCGTCTGTCTGTCTCATTCATAAAATAAACAGTTTACTTGTGACAACTTAAAATAATATATCGAGCTGGCGTGTATATAAAATGGTACAATCCTGGCATCATTGTGCCAAGACATGTCATAAAATGTGTAGACATCACTAAAAAAATTTTAAAAATTCAGTATGTTTGTTGTAATAATTTAGTATTCAATTTATGAAATTGTTTACTTTTTCAAATATTAACATTACATTTGTTATAAATAGTACAATAACTCAAAATATTAATGTAACCGTAAAGTTTATTTTTTATTTATTTATTATTTTTTTTTTTTTTTTGATGTGATACATACATATATGTACATTAGGGTGGGCCGATTAGTTAGGACAAAAATTTGTCGATATTGTGCCATCGATTTTTCGATAGATTTTGGCATGAGGAAAAAAGTTCCATTACGACATATCAAAAAAATCATTTTCGAGGCGTCCAAATTTAATTTTTTTTAACTTTTTCTCGACTTTTATTTTTAAGGGTTTTTAGTAGGTAATCAAAAAAAGATCGGGTGATTTAATTTTTATACCCTCCACTCCAGTGTGCAGAGGGTATATATAAGTCTGTCATTCCGTTTGTAATAATTAGAAAAAAAATTTTGGACCCCATAAAATATATATATTTGTGATCCTTATAACAACCGGAGTTGATACAGCGATGTCCGTCTGTCCGTTTGTGGAAATCACGATGACGGCATCAATCGGGCAGCTAGGGTGCTCGTTGACATAAAAAATGATTCACTGCCATTCTGAGAAGTTTGCTATTTAAAATCGTCCAAATCGGTCAATTAGGGCCCGAGATTTGAATGAAAATCTAAAAAAAGTCTTGAAAAATGTAATTTTTTTGTAGTTCTTGTCACGATCACGCCCTCAATAGGATAGTTACGGTAATCACTTTTATGATGTTTCTATATTGTTCTTGTTGTTATTCTAAATGTTGTATTGTTGTCATAGCTGGACTTGTTGTTTTTGTGGTCTTTGTGGTAATAATATAATAAAAACTAACCCTTTGTACATTTTTTTATCAACTCTGGTAGAAAAATTTAAAAGTTTCCATTGTTTTGGCATCACTAAAAAAATTTACTAGATCATTTCTGTCATTGCTACGAGCCTGCCTGCAGAGTTTCAGATCGATTGGGTCACGGGAAAGGGGTTAAAATCGATCCAAAATTTTTTCGACAAGCAGACATTACGAGTTAATATAAAGGGAGTAAAAATTCACCAGCATCTAAAGCAAATAATGCTAAAATATGTACCTAGTTGTTTATAAAAAAAAACACTGTAAACTTAGCAAAAAAAAAATTTTATATATTAATTTATTTAAAGAGAAAAACACAAAAATAACGTTTGATGTTGAATTTTTTGTGTGTAATATTTACATATACCTACATACACATATTAAATAATACAAATAATATACATATATTCTATATACATATGTATATCATGTTAAAAATAAATCGGTATATTATTTTTTGTACATAAAATTCTGCAATATATTGTTGTGGGGAAAATACATTTCTTTTGCATTAACAGAGTGTCACTTTATTTTGCTCAGCGTGACTATGCCACAGTAGATGGCGCCACAATTTTTCTTCTAATTAGCTTTGCAATAGTTATTTCTATTTTAACATGAATGTCAATATTTTCAATCATACATCATACAGAACAATTTTAAGAGTATACACCGGCTGGTCTTTTATTTCATACGTTTTTTCATTATTCTTTTACAAATATGAACATAAGTTTGGCATATTAACTTTTTGTTGTTTTTACAAAATAGAGTTACCGAGTTCATCAATGAGTTTTTGGCTTTCAAAACAGTTCTACATAGTTATATAGAATTATTATTCTGCTTTACCTACAATACGATTACATCTAATTTTAAAAAATTGTTTATAATTACTAAAGCATTATTATTCACATAAATACAAAATTGCACTTTTTAAATTTTCCATTCAAATTTTAGAAAATATCAATTCTAAAAACTGAAACAAAAATTTCCAATTGTAAATTAGAAAATATTAATTGAATTTCAGAAAATCATATCAAAACGTCGGAAATAATAATTTTAAATTTAGAAGACATCAGTATCATTAAATTCCAAAAAAAAAAACACCAAATATGTTTACAATTAAAAATGTTTACATTTAAAAAAAATATTGGCATTCAGGAGAAATAATTTCATTTAACGATAATCGAATCGTTAAAAAAAGAAAAGCAAAATTATCAGTAAAATTTTTAAACGATATTCGCTATTGTTAAAATCAGCTAAGCGACAACCATTTTTGTGTTGCTTATTCAATCGATAAAAACTTAAATTTTACATAAACAAAAATCATAAAATAGTGAAAATATTTTGCTTCTATTAAAAAACTTTTTTATATAAATAAAAAAATTAAATAGCGTATTCAATTCATTATTTCATTTTCAAATAAATACACAGAAATATTAGTAAAAAATAAAGATATTAAACATCAACATAAAATCATCCTGTCAAACACGAAGTAATTTGTTTTTTTCTAGTATTCTTTGTGTTTTCGCTAATTTTGACAGAGATGCCACTCGTTTACAATTTAAATAAGTAGAAAAATAGATTTGTCGACTGTCGTTAGGATGTATGTACTTAGTGAATCACTTAATCCTTAGTGCAACCAAAAATAGCTGTCGATATATTTTGCGATTGTCGGTCGGATCGTTGAAATTTACAGAATCACACTACAGAAAATATTAATTTAAATTCAATGAATTTTATAAAACCTCAAATGATATTTAAGTATTGCGAACATAAAAACTGTTACATAAATAAACGCAATTTGATGAGAATGTTATTTATATATAAATTTTCACAATTTTTTTTGGATGAATATTTGAAGTTTTTCAGAAAATAAAGAGAACAAATTATTTTATTTCAAATGTTTGGGACATTTGCTTTTTGCGTTTGGCATCCTTAATTTGATTATTTATTTTTATAAATTTATTCTCTATGTTTTCCAAATATGGCAATATTTTAATAAAAAAATTGAGATTTTTTTTTTTTTTTGGTTATTATTTTGTTACTCCATATATGGCCGCAATGAGGAAATATTTGGCCAGTTAAAAGAAACTATACAGCCATCTCCAATTAGCACGATTTAATGCATATAGCCACCCTACGCAACCATTACCTTCGCAACTGAGGTTAGGACGAGCTATTTAATTAGCAAAAACTAAATTAAACGAGAAGTTATGTCACATAACCGGAAACGCATGCATATAGGAAACGCATGCATATTTTTCCAATATTTTGTTTACATTTATTATCAATACTCAAACCGAGGTGGAGGGTATCAAAGATTCGGCACAGCCAAATTTAACATTCTTACTTGTTTTTTTAAATATTACCTTTCCTAGGTGAAATAGTTCGCTAAAAGCGATGGCGATATCAGTTTTTCAAAAAAAAATTTTTTTCTTCCGATTTTGGACGAGTTTTTGTCGAAAAATTGATCTTTTTTAATTAATTATTAGTGGCTACACCCCGCTTTTTTACATTTTTTTTTGCGGGGTTGGGGGCTTTTGGAGTTTATTTAGGAGAAATAATTTTTTTATAGCGGTCGAGCCTATTTTCGCAGTTATGTACCGACAAAACTTTGCTTTGATTTGTACATAACTTTGTTACTTATTATCGGACTTCAGCAACATATATATCATTGGAAAGCTTACTTGAGTGCCTTTAAAGTTGGATTTTCTGGAAATTTTTAGGATAAAACACGAATTATAACATTATTTATAATATTTTTATTTTTTTTTTTTCGCCAGCGGCACTTTTGTACCAGCTCAAGTGTAAATAACGTGGTTTGCCATATTTTTCCACAATTATTAACAAAATATTGCCATATATATAAGAAATTTAAATTTGCCCCCCTAATATCTTCAGCACCTAATATCTTCAGCACTTAAGCTTATGGTAACTGCTTTTACCGCGTTTTGGTAACTACTCGAAAATGATTTTTTTGATATGTCGTAGTGGAACTTTTTTCCTTGTGCCAAAAGTTATCGAAAAATCGATGGCACAATATCGATTGCTAAATCTACCCACTCTAATGTATATATGTAACGAAAAATATCTAACGTTTTCCGTTTATATTGTTTTTTAAGACAAAGTAAAGAAATCACAAGTTTTAGTCCAAATTTAATATAAAATCAAGATATGCTAACGACTTGTATTTTACTGCGACGAATTTGATTATTTTTTACATAAACTTATAATAAAAATGTTGGAACTTATTTATATTGAGAATTTTTATAGAAACTTAAGACTTTTTACTATAAATCACATATAACAGATAAACCTTTTCTTCCATTGGAATGAAAATATGTTGACACAATAAAAAAGTAATTTTTATTCTGACCATCTTTTCAATATCAGGATATATTTCGAATTTGACCTTATTTTCGCTATATACAGTGACGTAAAAAATGTTTACATCTATGATAACTATTCGATTTTTACGTTTTTAAGAAACGGGATAACGAGTTCTTGCTAAGATTGATGTGGAGACTGTTATAAATGGGAAAATCTTTGTATGTTATTTATTTTTTTGGCCAAGTTCATAAAATTATTTAGTTATATTTTAATTAAGCTAATAAGTCCTAACGTTTCTTATGTAAATAAAACAACCGTTTATTCAATTTTGCCTGACCTTTCGTCAATTTTATGTTGACTTTATCAAAGGTCGTAGTAATATGGCTTTGTCTTTATATAAAATTTAAAATATTTGTTACATAGAAACAAAAAACATTGATCCTGTGACCAATTTCCAACATGTTTTTACCACTTTAATAAATTCCATAGACTTATCAATATAGGTACATTTTAATAATGAAAACCACTGTTCTTTATATTCTGACTATCTGAAACGCTATTATTATACTTTTAAGATTTACGATGTATAAGAGGTATGTGAGTCCTTGCGTTGATTATATAAAAATTTTGATTTTTTCCTGTTTGTGTTAATTTAAATATTGTACCAATTTGGAAATTTACGATAATTTCTTTTTTTCGTTCCTTCGTTATAAGGAATAATGCATTTTTTAATGATTAATGTTTTCAATGAAACAAAATTTAATGAAGGATTAATTTATTTCCTTAGAAAGAAAAGAAGAAAGGTAAAACAATATATTCGTATATATGTATATAATATGATCATAAAATAAATACGTGTTTAAGTAATAGCTGTGTAAATTTACAATCTAATGATGGTGGTGTTGAGTCAAATTGATAGAGTTGTTGTGCTGCGCATGCGTGCCTTAATTTAAAACGTGCCTAATAATTTAATGTAGAGAAGAAGAAAAACAGCACACCGATATATACTGCGACCATATTTATGGTATTTATGGTGTTATATACCTTTATTTCTTTAACACTACCCTACGACTACCTCTTTCTTTTTTCTTATTCTTTTTTTCTTCTGTTTGATCGAATCAAACACATTTATTTAAATTTTTGGTAGCTGAAAACAATTTTGGAATTTTAATCAAAAATCATTCAAACCTATAATTTGGGTAAATGTGTTTTTATTTGTTGAGCATAGCTAAATACTCGTATGTAAGTATGTATGTATGTATGTATTCCATATACATATGTATGTTGTTTGTACAAATTTATGTTATTTATTTTTAAATGTTATTTATTTATATATTTCTGAATTGTACTGTCTATAAACTTACGTACTTAATTTCTATATGTTTTAGAGCTACGGGTTTTTTTTTTGCGTCCAGCATTTCTTTTTATTCAATACCGCCCTATTTGTTACTTTCTTTCAATTAGTTTTTCTTTGACTGACTGAATGTATGCGATCATAAACAAATTTCTTGTGAACTTCCAAAGAGTTATATTCTCAAAGTATCTGGCTAATAATAATAATAATAATAACAATAGTTAATGTACGACGGACTTCTGAATTGTAAAACTTAATTTATTTAACAAATTAAATTTGGTGTACGTGTTTTGTAGCTACTCTTTTTTTGTGTGTGTCGGCATTTTAGTAATATTTGATGTAGTTATTTAAGTAGAATTTATGTGGTTTTTACGATATTAAAAGTATTTAAGATTTTTATTCTATGATTTTTATAAATTAATTGTTTTTGAGTGAAATTTTATTTTAAGGCGAATAAAATTTTACTTTTGTCTAAGAACAAAATCGTAAACTTTTAAAATACTAGTAGTAAAAAGGCGCCTAACGTGCCCGATAGGTGAGAGTCTTACATTATGAAACTCAATCAGATAGTTAGAGATGAGCGGAAATATATTATTTTTGATTTGTAAACATCTATACGCGCAGAGGGGTAAATTTCTATTTCACAGTACAATCACAAAAACAGCGTAACATGTGAGCCGTAAGTAAAAATCGGTGTGACTTGTGATTGGATTGGTGAAAATATTATGATATGTTTGAAAATGAAAAATGAAAAATAAAAAATTAAAAATGAAAAAAAAAAATGAAAAATAAATAACGAAAAATGAAAAACAAGTAAGAAAATTATAGTCGGTCTAGACCGACTATACGATACCCTATACCATGCGTTTAGAAACCCTATCTCTTAGGCCCAACTAACTGGACATAGAAAATAAGCAAAAACCAAATTTGAGTTGGATTTTTATTAATTTTTTTGACTGCAGATATGAAAAAGTTCATATCGGATTCTATATCTATATGGGTACTAGGTCTAAAAATGGACCGATCCTGGTCATGTTTGGTAAAGTCTTTTGTATTTTGCAAATATATATATACAAACAAAATTTGAGAAGAATAAGTGCAATATTTTTGTTTTTTAATAGATTTAAGTGAAGATCGGGAAGCAGCTCTATATGGGGCCAAAGGGACCATTTTTGGACTACTCATTGGTGGATGTAATGAACGCATACAAACCCAATTTGAGTAAGATCTATATGACAATTTGGATCTTATGGCAATTTATGTCGATTTCATAGGGGTAATTTGTATGGGGGCTAGGTCTGAACATGGACCGATTCTCACCAATTTCAATAGCGTTCATCCCATGGCCGATGAAAGCTTACGTACCAAATTTCATCAAAATATATTCATATTTGCGACCTGCAGTTTGATTACAAGCTTTACATGGACACACAGACGGACGGACGGACGGACGGACGGACGGACGGACGGACGGACGGACGGACGGACGGACGGACGGACATTGTTAAATCAACTCAAAAAGTGATTCTGATTCGATCGGTATAATTAAAGATGGGTCTAGGTCAAATATTTTTGGTTGTTACAAACAGCAGCACAAAGTCATTATACCCAAACCACATAGTGGTATAGGGTATAATAAAAAATTAAAAACGAAAAATAAAAAAAAATAAAAAATGAAAAATAAAAAATGAAAAATTAGAAAAAAAATGAGAAATAAAAAATAAAAAATTAAAAATGAAAAACGAAAAATTAAAAATAAAAAATTAAAATAAACAAGTAAGAAAATCATAGTCGGTCTAGACCGACTATACGATACCCTATACCATGCGTTTAGAGACCCCATCTCTTAGGCCCAACTAACTGGACATAGGAAATAAGCAAAAACCAAATTTGAGTGGGATTTTTATTAATTTTTTTGGCTGCAGATTTGAAAAAGTTCATATCGGATGCTATATCTATATAGAGACTTGGTCCAAAAATGGACCGATCCTGATCATGTTTGGTAAAGTCTCTTCTATTTTGCAAAAATATATACAAACAAAATTTGAGAAGAATCAGTACAATATTTTTGTTTTTTAATAGATTTAAGTGAAGATCGGGAAGCAGCTCTATATGGGGTCAAAGGGATCATTTTTGGACTACTCATTAATGGATGTAATGAACGCATACAAACCCAATTTGAGTAAGATCTATATGACAATTTGGATCTTATGGCAATTTATGTCCATTTCATATGGGTAATTTGTATGGGGGCTAGGTCTGAACATTTACCGATTCTGACCAATTTCAATAGCGTTCATCCCATGGCAGATAAAAGCTTATATACCAAATTTCATCAAAATATATTCATATTTGCGACCTGCAGTTTGATTACAAGCTTTACATGGACACACAGACGGACGGACGGACGGACGGACGGACGGACGGACGGACATTGTTAAATCAACTCAGAAAGTGATTCTGATTCGATCGGTATAATTAAAGATGGGTCTAGGTCAAATATTTTTGGTTGTTACAAACAGCAGCACAAAGTCATTATACCCAAACCACATAGTGGTATAGGGTATAAAAATGAAAAGCAAAAAATAAAAAATTAAAAATGAAAAATATAAAATGAAGAAAAAAAATGAAAAATGAAAAATGAGAAATAATCAATGAAAAATAAAAAATGAAAAAAGAAAAATAAAAAATGTAGAAGGAAAAATGAAAAATGAAAATTAAAAAATAAAAAATGAAAACTTAAAAATTAAAAATTAAAAATTAACCGGCTGAAATAATAAATAATAATAAATATTTATATGTATATTAGTAGAGCCCTTGCAGTTGTTTGCTATAAGTGATAAAAATCTTTAATCACTAGATGTTTACACATCTCCCCTGTGATCAGACTCACATGATTTTTTTTTTTTCAATAATGTGTAGTAGAGAGGATTTATTTTGCAAAAAGTCACAATTACTTAATCAGTTCGATTTTTAGCAATTATCCTTCATCAGAGATTATATTAGACATTGTAATAATTATTACGTTATAATTGATTAGATTGTTTCTACATTAAATTTAGGCACAAACGACAAGTTTAGGTTAGAATGAGGGTGACGGACTCGTGTGATGTCATTGACTAAACTCGACAGTTTTTAATGCGAATATTTTTATTAGCGTCAAATAGGTTTTTGCAGTTTCATTCAAGCTCTCGAACTCCATTTTAACGAGAATATAACAGCGAATCCGTTCCAAAGTGCGACATCGCCAAAGAATCTGTTTAATTGTCTCCTCTATATTTGGTTTATCGTAGCGTCTGCAATTGGAATCAAAAATAATGCAAAATTTTTTCGAATGAATTTCTAGAATACATTGGCCAGAGACTAGCTCCACGAATGTACGACAATCCTATCTGGGGAGCGAGAGAAGATAGCGTATGGAATCCCAAATGTGAACTTTTTTCTATTTCGCGTCTTGTATGAAAAAGAGTTAAATCGGTTTTTTTCGTGTTTTTTAACGCTTTAGTGCCTTTTAAATTCAACAGTTCGTGTTAAACAAAACTATATATATTTGAACAAATACTTTTTTGCAACTGGTCAAAAAATACATTAAAAGTAACTGTTAACTATAATTATAACTATTAATTCCAATTAATTAATTAGATGGAGCTTTATGCTTAAAAGTGTGGAAAGATATTGGAATCCGTTCTATTGTTTAAAAAGTGGATAAGACCATGACCCAAAAGCTGTATGCATTTATTGCAAAAGTCAAATCGGTACAAAGTGACCTTGTTTAACAATGTCAAAAAAACTCACAAGATGTTATATATTTCATAAAGAGTCTGTAAAAGATTTACTCGTAAATGGAGAATAGAATTAGAACTCCTTTATTTTGGATTGAAGTATACAAATTCAAAAACTCACTCAAGGAATTCCCGTTTTTAAAATCATAAAGTTTCGTTGTACGTATATTGAATTTTCTATAGTAAAACGCTGAAGTCAAAAGAGTGTTCAGTGCAATGAACTAAAATCTATATATATAAAATTCATTTTTGTTTGTTTGTTTGTTTGTTTGTTTGTTTGACCGCTATACAAATTTTTATTTTTCAACGGATTTTCCTGAAACTTTTTACACACGATCTCTATACCCCAGGAAAGGTCGCCATATACCTTTTACCGGCCACGCCTACTTTTACGCCCACTTTTTATGTAAAATTCATTCAAATTTTTATTTTGAAATTTGGTACACACGATCTTTGTACCTCAGGCCAGGTCACCGTTTTTCTGTTTTTTGGTATATTTGTTTGCCATAAAAATTTTTGTTTTTCAACGGAATTCTCTGAAATTTGGTACACACGACCTCTGTACTCCACCTAAGGTCGCCATATGCTTCGTACCGGCCACACCTACTTTAACGTCCACTTTTTGTATACAATTCATTTTTTTTTTTTTGGTATATTTGTTCGGTATACAAATTTTTATTTTTCAACGCAATTCTCTGAAATTTGGTACACACGATCTTTGTACCTCAGGCCAGGTCACCGTTTTTCTGTTTTTTGGTATATTTGTTCGCTACACAATTTTTTTTAACGGATTTCTCTTTAATTTGCTACACACGATCTCTGTACTCCAGAGAGGTCGCCATATGATTCTTGCCAGTCACGCCTACTTCTACGCCCGCTTTTTATACAAAATTAATTTTCTGTTTTTTGTATATTTGTTCACTATAGAAATTTTTATTTTTCAAGGGATGTCTAAAATTTGGTCACACGATTTCTATACTACAGGGAAGGCCACCATATGCTTCTTACAGGACACGCCTATTTTGCGCCAACTTCTATGTATATAAAACTTATGTCTTCATTTTATTTGTTTCTTTATTTGATTGCTATAAAAACTTTTATTTTTCAATGGCTTTCTTCGAAATTTAGTACATATTCCAGGGAAGGCCGCTATATGATTTTTACTGACCACGCCTACTTTTACGCCCAATTTTCTTATAAAATTCATATTTTGTTGTGTGGTATATTTCTTCCCTATACAAATTTGTACTTTTCAATGGATTTCTCTGAAATTTGGGTTATACGGAAATAACTACACGGTGAACAAATTCCCCAAACTTAAAAAAAGGTACCCAAAAGAAATGAACAAATTCCCCATTTATTTTTAATCGAAATAAAAAATGAACTTACTCCCCAAATTCATTCTTAAATTTTTACATATTTTTATTTAATGAATTTTGTTAAATATTTATTTTAGTAAACATTTGCATACTGCTCTCAATATATGTCCAACAATAAATGCATTTAAAATGAGTATTCTTTTCAAAATAAGTTGGCAACAGCTTCGCGGCAGCACAGGTGTGGTTGCCAAACGCGCTGAAGCGGCGCGCGGCGTGCGACAGCGGACTCGGACGCGACGGGTGCGGACGCGACGCGCTCTCGGAACATAGCTCAGCTAAAATATCGCAATGCTCTAAAAAATATGTTTTAGGAATTAAAATAAGTTACCGAGAACTAAGCGGCAGCACGGGTAGTAGCTGTGAGGAAGCGGCGCGAGGCGCGCGGACGCGACGCGCTCGCGGAACACAGCTCAGCTAAATTATCGACCGCGGACTCGGACGCGACGGATGCGCACGCGACGCGCTTTCGGAACACAGCTCAGCTAAAATATCGCAATGCTCTAAAAAATATGTTTTAGGAATTAAAATAAGTTAACGAGAACTAAACGGCAGCACGGGTAGTAGCTGCGAGGAAGCGGCGCGCGGACACGGACGCGACGGATGCGGACGCGACGCGCTCGCGGAACCCAGCTTACCAAAAATATCGCAATGATCTGAAAAATATATTCTGGCGATTAACATAAGTTGACAACAACTGCGCGGCAGCACGGGTCTGACTTCCAAACGCGCGGAAGCGGACGCGACTCGCTCGCGGAACACAGCTTAGTTAAATGTCGTATGATAAATTTTATCTACGTATGTGAAATAATTACCTGTTGATCAAAATAAGCCACACATATACTATAAGCAGTTGCTTAAAGAAACCTTGCGACACAATATTAAACGTCGCATTAGTCTTTCATTTCTGAAACTTGAATTTGACGTCTCTGCTCAATGATGATCACTTATTGAATGAATTAATTCAATTTTTAAAAGTATTGATTCCTTTAATTTGCGGCCCATTCCGTTATATTTGATGTTTATAAATAAACTGAAAAAAAAGACTTAAAGCGGTTTCGCACCTTATTTTTAAAGCATTTTTCCTGCAGCATCTTATAAAAAAACTTCTAAATTAAAAAACCAAAAACTTTTTAATTGAAATAAAAAATGAATTTACTGCCCATACAAATTTTTGGGGAGAAAGTTCATTTTATTGGGGAATTTGTTAATTGGGGACTAAGTACACAGCGCCTGGTAAATATAGTGAACCATTTTTCAAGTCAAAGGCCTTTTCATCCCGGGCAAGACCGGGTAAAAACAGCTAGTATAAAATAAAAGTAATAGAATGTCTTTATACACTGTAAGTTATATAATGCATATAAAATAATGCCTAAAGATTAAAAATACCTGTATTTAATTTTAATAATAATAAAATTCCATCAAATATTTTTATTAAAATTAAGTCTCTTCAAACTAATACAAAATCTAAATTTCATATTAGAACAATAATATCGCCTGAAGATGAAGAAGAAAGAAAATTGCACGTTTTTATTTGAAAATGAGCAGGTATAAAAGAAGTTTTTATATTTTTTATTATTTATAAACACTTTAAATGTTTCATTAAATACTGATTTAAAATCTAAAAATAATACATAAGTTTTTTTGAAAATTAGCAAATATAATAATATTTTTTTACAAACATACAACTAGCGCTTTTTAGCGCTTTTCATTTCAAATTGAGCGCCTTTTAGCGCTATTGGGGGTACTATTTTGCACTTTTTGCATCGAAAAAGCTGGCATCGCTTTGTCTGAGTACTGAATCTGTTCTATCTTAAATTTTAGTAAATTTACGATGATTTCTTAATTTTTTTTAAGTACTATATTTCCGGGACAAGGGGTCCGAAAAAATGTAATACACCACAATCCTTCCTATTTTCAGTCAATTTGTGAGGGCAATGTCAAAAATTAAAAATTTTCAGACTTGGATCTCATTCTCACTTACTCTTAAAATTTTCACTTTTGTAATTTTCTTGAAAGTTACTAAATGTATGGTGATTTTTACATGTGGAATTTCTTTTCTTTCTCTTGTCTGATAATGATCGACTTATTGGTTTACATGGACTCATAGATACAGAAGGACAAAAAGGTTTCAGATAATCTACTTGTATTTTATCTTGTGGGTTTTTTCTATAACTCAAAAAATATCTTGATTGTAGAAAATATAAATTTTTCATATTTTATTAATGATCAAAGTCTTAATCATATGCGTTTTCTTATGAAAATTGTATTTTAATACTTCCGCGAATTTATTTTTAGCTCCCACTGCTACTGTTACAATGAATACAGAATAAAAATTTATAGTTTTACGAATATTCTTCACAAGCTAGGCCAAAAGTTTGAGAAATTATTCCGTAAAATGTAATATTGTACAAAAATTTTACCAAGAAATATTTAAATACTAGGACATTCCGGAAAGACCAGTCAGTCTGCTTTAAGCCTCGTCACTTCTTTGAACACATCTCGAATTTGTTGACCCCTTTCAAATAATATGATTTCTCAAAGCTTTTCTAAAAGAAAATCTGTTGGCTTTCCACCTGTAATAAAATATCTAAATTATGAATCCATATAAAGCACTGGATGCACTTTTTCGAGTAGGTTTGTTCCGCTTTTTTTTTCTCCTATTCAATATCTACAACTTTGTTTCAGACACAAAAGAGATGTTCCGTATGGTTACCGAGTTATAACCGTGTTAAAATGTAGAAAAAGTGATAAAAATCCACCTTGAGCAAAAAAATTCGTATGGCCATTAAATTGAAACTAATGATGCAGAATTCTTATTTTTCAGGCTACTTTAAGTTGCAATTCTCAGAATTGAGTTCCACATCAATAAGCTGAAAAATATTGTACTGTGTTATTCTTTAAATATTGATGTTATTAAACGTAATATAATTCTGTTTTTAAATACCTAGTTTTAAGTACTATTGTAAGTTTTATATATGTATGTTATAAAGTCTGAAAGGATTCAATCAATAGACTAAATAAATTAAATTAAATTTAACAAGTAAGAAAATTATAGTCGGTATAGACCGACTATGCGATACCCTATACCATGCGTTTATCTCCTAGGCCCAACTAACTGGATATAGAAATTAAGCATAAACCAAATTTGAGTGGGATATCGGATGCTATATCTATATGGGGACTAGGTCCCAAAATGGACCGATCCTTACCATGTTTCGTAAAGTCTCTTGTATTTTGCAAAAATATATACAAACAAAATTGGAGAAGAATCAGTGCAATATTTCTGTTTTTTGATAGATTTAAGTGAAGATCGGGAACCAGCTCTATATGGGGCCTATGACTAAGAGTTGTCCCATAGGGATCATTTTTGGTCTACTTATTAATGGATGTAATAAACGCATACAAACGCAATTTGAGTAAGATCTATATGACAATTTGGATCTTATGGCAATTTATGTTGATTTAATAGGGGTCATTTGTATGGGGGCTAGGTCTGAACATGGACCGATTCCCACCAATTTCAACAGCGTTCATCCCATCGGCGAAAGCTTACATACCAAATTTCGTCAAAATATATTCATATTTGCGACCTGCATTTGTGTACAAGTTTTACATGGACACACAGACGGACGGACGGACGGACATCGTTAAATCGAATCAGATAGTGATTCCGATTCGATTGGTATAATAAAAGATGGGTCCAGGTCAAATATTTTTGGAAGATACAAACAGCAGCACAGAGTCATTATACCCTATACCACATAGTGGTATAATAAAATAAGATCCTAAGATCCAAATTAATAAACTTTTCATCTAGTCAGCCACTGCCTTTTATTTAGAATATTAATTTTAATGAGATTTTTTAACGACTGTATAAGCTGATTTGTATAATAATATAAAAGTAATGTGACATTTAAAAACTCTAGCAGGTTCCAGCCATCGAAATTCGAGTGCAAATTCTAGGAAATTTTATTTTTTCCAAAAATAAAGACCCTAAAAGTATGCTAATCAGTTATAGCCAATTCGCAAATCAACACAAAAAACAAACTCATTTTTATTACAAACACAAACATTCTTCAAATGTTATGCTATAACGTGTATATGAAATAAATAATCCAACATTATTCGTATCTTCAAAATAGAATTATGAAAATGCGACTTTTTTAACTTTTAAAACCTATCTTCTCTTCGAAATTGAGTTCCAGATTGCTGAACACGAATTCAAAGGGCTGCATTACTGGTTGGCTGTATTCTTTATATCTGTCCATAAATTCTCGACTGGAAATATATCTAGGGATTGAGCTGGCCATTCTATCCGTTTATTTTATTGTCCTGAAACCCCTTTTTTTTGAAGTTTGCTGGTATGCTTCGGATCATTGTTTTGCTGCTAAACATATGGTAGCATTACTTCCTGGAGGATATTAACGTAAACTATCCTATCCATGATTGTTCTTATCCAATATATGGGTCCTACTCCATAGTAGGAAAAGCACTCCCATACAGTTCTACTAGAACCACTATGTCTAATGGTTTTTGTTGTGAATTTTGGATTTAATTCAGCAATAGGGGGGTCTTTTGACGTTAGAAAACGATCCTTTGCCTCAAAAACAACTTTGGATTCATCTGTCCAAAGAATATTTTTCAGCTGGCCTTTCCAAATGAATTTTAACAAACTTCAAATTGTTTGCAATATGCTCACGTGGGAGTAGGGGCACTTTTCGGGAACTACAGGCGTTCAAGTTGTTGCCTCGCAATCTCCGACGAATAGTTTCAACACTTGCGGACACACTTAGCTCCTTTTTTAGCTCTGTACCTGGCATAAATAGGATTTTCTTGCATTGTCTGACCAAACGCTCAACCATTTATAGTGACAAAACTCGTATGCTACCACGTGTCTCAGATTTTTGAGTAAATTTTATTGCATTTACAATCATTTTATTCTCCATTTAATAATCGTTTCGATATGAACATATTTTCAGCAAAATTTACTTCGCTTGGATTTGTGTTATGCTTATTTTTTCTCACTTGTTTTCTATTTATATTCTGAATGTTACAATTTTGTTGCTACAAATAAATTTCTGTCTAAAAAAATACTTTTGCGGTTGAATCGATTTTCATTGTCAGCCATAATTGTGTTTAATTCGAAATTGACAGTAGTCTACCGATTAGAAAAAAATATATGTATATATATATTTTGCTTCTAACTTCAGAACTGTGATCATTTCTCTACATTTTGATTCTATACTCATATATGTATTTGTTCTGTATATTATAAATATTTATAATCTATAATATTAATAGGCAAGGCGATTTCTTGTTACCGATGTTACTGTGTCAGTTTTAATCCTATTTTGAACACACATAGCTCATTTGAAAGGTATTTCTTTTTAGCTGTCCTCCAGATTTACAGATTTTTAAATTCAATTTTTTTTTGAGTAAACTGCATTTAAAGTTGCTACTAACATATACATAAAATTACACAATGCTATGTGTGTGTTTATTAAATTTGTTAATGTGTTTGTAATAAAAATGAGTTTGTTTTGACTTTGTGCTGCTGTTTGTATCAACCAAAAATATTCGTCCTAGACCCATCTTTAATTATACCGATCGACACAGAATCACTTTTTGAGTCGAAATAGCAATGTCCGTCCGTCCGTCCGTCTGTCTGTGCGTCCATGTTATTATTATTATTATTATTATTATTATATTGTTTTATTGAATTGCTATCACAACAAGAATAAATCTTATAAATTACAGTGATAGCAAGTAACATTTGTAATATTAACATTGAGTTACAGTAAATTTCGAGATTAATAAAAATAAAGTAAATTAAAAATTAACATAATAATGAACATAATAAAGTTTACATTTAACATAGATTCAAACAAAAAATTTTTTAAGTTCCTTTTTGAAAAGTAATGCGTTGCTTTGTACTTGGATATATGATGGTAAATTGTTCCAAAGACACGTGGTGTAGTTGAAAAATTGTCTAGTAGACATTAGATATTTGTATTTTTGTGATATCAAATTTCTTCCACGAGGCGATTGTGCAAAAATAATTTTGTTAAAAAGATATTCTGGGTTCTTCAGATAAATAATCTTATGCATCATTAAAAGGCTTTTATATTTTAGTAAATCTTTAAAACTTGTATTATATAACTGGTATGAATATGATGATATACTATCTCGTCTACCTCTGTTGAAAACGTATCTGGCTATATTATTATATGTGACCTCGAGGCGATTAAAGTCAATAGTGTCGCAATTTGCAAATATTTCACACCCGTACAGTAGAACTGGTATTAAATAGGTTTTTGCCAAAAGCATTCTTATTTCAAACGGCGTCGATGATTGCACAGCCCACAAGTTTCTCAACATCCCATGAACTTTACCAGCTGATATATTTATATGGTTAGACCAAGAAAGTTCAGCATTAAATGTGATTCCCAAGTTCGATGATGTTTGAACAAAGTCGATTCTTGAGTTGTTAATATGTAGAAAAATATTGTCATTCAGTCTTTTTTTATTACTTCTTGAAATGAAAATACATTTTGATTTGTCAGGGTTTATACATAAGCCATTTGTACATGCCCATTTATGTATATTAACCAAGTCACTATTAATACAGTCAGAACAATGTTGAACATCTTCTATTCTGCTGCTTAAGTACAACTGTACATCATCAGCATACATTTGTATGCCACAGTAATTCAGAACCTCAGGCAAATCGTTAATATACATACAGAAGAGCAATGGACCAAGAATGGACCCCTGAGGCACACCTCTGTCAATATCCGCTGCTTTAGAAGTCACTCCATTTAAAGAAACCACTTGTTTACGATTAATAAGGTAAGAGGAAATAAGTTTATTAGCCGAACTTGAGAAATTAAAGATTTTCTCGAGTTTAGTGAGTAGAATCGAGTGATCAACAGTATCGAAGGCCTTACTGTGATCTAAAAGCACAAGAAATGATACCATATTCTTATCCAGCTTTGATCTAATTTCTTCCACTACATCGATCAAAACCGTAATGCAGCTTCTGTCCTGTCTAAACCCAGATTGTCTATCCGTAAGGAGATGTTGATTCTTTAAATACTCATTCATTTGCCGGTACATAAGATTTTCCATAACCTTGGATAAAAATGGTAGTATCGCAATAGGTCGGAAGTCGCTGTTATTCTTTGGAATAGGAATGATTTTTGCTTTTTTCCACATATCAGGAAAAATTGATTTTGTTAATATTGTATTAATTAAATACGTAATAAATGGAAGAAGTTTAGGAACGACAATTTTTAAAAATCTTGGATTAATTTCTTCTAAACCCACAGCATTTGACTTAATTGATGTAATACTTTTAAGAACTTCAGATTGATCCACACATCGAAAATCAAAACAGTTCTCAATAGGCACAGTATGAATTTTTTCGTACTCATTTTCAGTTGGTTTATTCACTTGAATTTCGACAAATTGTTTGTTTAACTTATCAACGTCCACATCAGAACCACCAGTGCAAGGATTTCTTTTCCCAATACCTATTTCACGGATCTCTTTCCATTTTCTCTTGCTATCAATAGCTGAAGAGAATTTCTGTCGATAATAACTGGATTTTGCAATATATATGCAGTTCACAACTTCCTTTCTAATGGATTTGAATAATGCATGCAACTCAGGCGTTTTAAATTTCTTCCAACGTTTATATGCCAAATCTCGTTTATCAATTAAACGTTTTATAATTGAAGTAAACCAAGGAGGCTGTATAGGTTTAAGTGTTCTTGTTTTTTCAGGCACAATTTCATAAAATATTGTGAGAAGGTTATTTTGAATGAAAGCAATTTGATCATTAACATTCTCAAGACCATAAATTGAATCCCAATGAACGCAATCAATACGCTGGTTTAACGCTGTATAGTCAATGCCACGAAAATCTCTATAAGTGTAATGCACATCTTCATTGTTAACATAGGTATGATATATCATAAAAATTAAGTCATGCTTCGAAAAAACAGGGGCAGAAAATTGATCGTAAAGCAGTATTTTGCTTTTATGATTAGTAAAGAATACATCAAGTAAACTGTTCGAGCCACTTGGATAATGGGTTGGAACGATCGTATTAACAGGCAAAAGACCGAGCGTTTGCATGGGCTCTGAAAGTGACTTATCAACTAGCAGGTTACTATTGAAATCACCACAAATGATTACGTCATTGTACAATAAGGACAGATATTCAATTTTATCAAACAAGTCTTTGGTATCAATAAAGTTATACGGTCGATATACGCAGGCGACAAGAATTTTTTCTTTATCCTTCGTGGTTAATTCAAGAAATAGAAACTCAATCTCACTAGTAGGCTCTGATCTTAGCTTTACACAACAATTTATCTCCGTTCTCACATAAATTGAGACACCACCAGCGTTTGCTATCCTATCAGCACGAAATAGTTTAAATCCCGGCAAATTGAAAATTGAATCATTGACTGAGGAATCGAACCAGGTTTCAGATACGCAGATGACGTCAACTCCAGAGGCAACAAAAATATATCTAAACTCATCTATCTTGTTATTAAGACTTTGTGCATTTATATGAACAATTTTGAGTCCAGATTTTTGTTTCGCCAGAATCCTTACCATGTTAAAAACGTTATCTTTGGAACTATAACTATTACCACAAATCATATATCACAGATTTTAAAGCAACACAATTGTATGTTATTAGAATAAATGGTAATAAAAAAGGAACAAAACTAATACAAATTTTAAAATTAACAAAATAATTGAAAAGAAAAATTAAGGAGAAATAGATTAAAGTTATTTTAAAATGGAAAAAAGTAGATAAAAAGTAGAAAATCAAAAAATATTTATATAAAATGTATGAAGTGATCAGAAAATTGTTAAATTTTATAAAAAACATATATCAGGCACCATCATTTCTATCTGGCATCGCTTCATCATGAAATTCATCATTGTTTCGAAAAGGAAATAACTCTTTTAATATTTCTATTGAGGGTATACATAATGATTCATCGCTTCCCAGTTTTCGAATATATACAAGGCCCCTATTTGTATGGGCAGACGATATCTTATTTTCATTTTTCAACTTACGAGCAGCGATTAAAATGCGATGGTTTGCTGGGGTGAGATTTTCGTTGACGAAAAACGGTTTTGAACTCATAATTCCGATTTGATTTAGTTGCAATGAAGATTTGGTTGATTTAATATGTGTAGTTATCATTCTAAGCATATAGTTTCGGTCATATGGGCTATTGAATTTAATTATTATTGGGGCATCCTCAATATTCTTTCTATTTCCAATATTTTTAACACGATAAATATTTTTAAATGATATAGGTGCAATTTTAACGGCTTCACACAATTTTTCATAAATTATAAATAAATTGTCATTGTATATGTTCGCACTTGGTATACCAGTAATCCAAATGTCACTGGCAACTATAGAATTTTCCTGCTTTTGCGCGGACAATTTCAGAGTGAATATTTCGTTTTTAAGTTTTTTAATTTCATTATGGTGTGCTAGATTTTTATTTACAACTGTCTCTAGTTCTGTTACTCTGTCTTTTACATTGTATATGTCTATGTTAACAGATTCCAAGAGAGTGTCAATATCAGTTTTCATTTCACTGAATCTCTTGTCGAATTCATGTAAGAGATCTTGTTTACACTCATTGAACTTAGAGATTAACATAATTTCAAGTTGGTTCGTAAGTTTATCGAATCGTTTTTCCATGATTGTCATAAATTTAAGAGGCGATTCAGTAAGAGTTAACCTTGTAATCAAGTTACAGGTCGCAAATATGAATATATTTTGATGAAATTTGGTATATAAGCTTTCGTCGACCATGGGATGAACTGCTGTTGAAATTGGTGATAAGCGGTCCATGTTCAGACCTAGTCCCCATACAAATGACCCCTATGAAATCGAGTAAAATTGCCAAAAGTTCCAAATTATTATATAGATCTCAGTCAAATTGGGTTTGTATGTGTTTATTACATCCATTAATCAGTAGTTCAAAAATAATCCCTATAGGAAAATTCTTAGTCATAAATCTATCAAAAAACAAAAATATTGCACAGATTTTTCTCAAATTTGGTTTGAATATATTTTTTAAACGTATAAGTGACTTTACCAAATATGGTCAGGATCGGTCCATTTTGCGACCTAGTCCCCACATAAATATAGTATCCGATATGAACTTTTTCATATCTGCAGCGAAAAAAATTAATAAAAATGCCACTCAAATTTGGTTAATGCTTATTTGCTATAACCAATTAGTTGGACCGAAGAGATAGGGTCTCTAAACCATGGTATAGGGTATCGACCGACTATAATTTTCTTACTTGTTTGTTTTTTTGTTGATATGTTGGCTATAATTGATTAGCATACATTTAAGATCTTTATTTAATGAAAAAATAAAATTTCCTAGAATTTGCACTCGAATTTCGAGGGCTGGAATCTGCTAGTTGTTATTAATGATTGTTTATTTTTTGTAAATCCTGTCTTAGCCAAAGGCTCATGAAACACAAAAGAAAAATAATTTCAAAATTAAAGTCTTATCATAGAATTAACTCAAATAGAAATAGAAACAAAAATAAAATTTGTTATAAATAAAACATAAAAGGAATGTAATAAAATAAAAATGAAATTACTTCCGCCTAATGTGGTGACATTTTATGTAATTAGATACAAAAATATTACCTCCTCTAAAAATAATGCCAAGAGTACATAAAAAAAGGAAACCTCAACTAATAATATTGAATCCCTAAAGGGATAAGAAATGACAAAAAAATGTGTATAAACAAACGCGCAAGCGTTTTGAAATAAATTTTCATAACATAAAAAATATATAAACCGTACAAGAGGTTTGTGCGGTGGTTTTTTTTCTTCTTTTTTTGTATTGTATCGTATTTTATGGCAGCGCATGATTTCGGGGATCATGTAGAATATTGTAATAAGTAATATTTGTCATTGAGGTAGAAAGAATGTAATGAAATTTTTAAAAAACCCTCTTGTAAAAAGACCGCTTTTCGTTACCTCTTTAAGCATGCGTAGGGCATTAAAAATAGAACGGATCGGAGACGTAACTTTAAGAGAAAACAAATATAACTGAAAATTGTTACTCACGAACCATTGATTTTTCTTTTTATGGCAACCAATTAAACATCATAAACCCAAAAATTAGCCTTAGGAATATTAAGAAAAACATTGAAAAATTCTTTCTTTTTATTTTCGCTATTTGAGTTAACCGAAGGGGTTGAAAGTAGTTTTCAGATATATTCGTACTTCTAACAGCGTGTAATAATAAATACTCCTGCTAGTCATTTCAAGGATATAGAAAATTGTCTATAATCGATTTATTATTCTTTTTTACGATATTATTAGCATTTTTATTTAACACTTGTTCAAGGTTTAAGAAAGCGGCTGTGTCTATTGTTCGTTTTGTACACAAAAAGAAATGAGTAATTTAAATGAGTGCACATCCGTAAACGCGGATGGGTTAAAATTTTGGTATATGTGTACGATGCAATGCATACATTTTTGTTCAATGCATAATTCTATAAATGGCTGTCATAAAATACTTTACAAGGTTCATATGTCTGTAAATTCTGGAAAAAGAAAAGACAAACAAACTATTTACAGTTTTTGGTTAATGATGAGGGTTGGTGACTCGACGCGAAACAGCTGTATAACCTGTCATTCAGAATATAGATCAATTTTTGAAATAAAAGTGCCAATGTTTTTACTTTAAATAAAGTAAAAACATTTAAAGTAAAAACATTTAATCGTGAGCCGGATTAATTTCTAACTCAATCATTGAAAAGACAAATATATATTTTTATATCATAAACTGCTGGTACTCGTAAATTATTACTCAAGACTCCATTAAAATATTTAGGATGCAGCAAGTAGTAGGCATATGGGTCAGATATTTTTTAGGGTATTCACTAATGAATTTAGAAGCGAATTATTTTGTTTCTAGCTGTTGCTTAAACAAAATTGTTTATATCTGATAGAAGAATTGAACTGGGTTTGCTTCTGTACCAGAAAAATCTGTAGAATGTTTTTGTTCCCTTTTACAGTTTAAAACGGAGATCGGGAAGCAGCTTTATATGGGGGCTATGACTGAGAAGGTTCTTATAGGGTTTATTTTTGGACTACTAATTAATATGTGTAATAAAGACATACATACAAAATTTTACCGAGATCTTTCTGACAATATGGAACTTATGGCATTTTAAGTCTATCTCATAAGGGTCATTTGTATGGGAACTAAATCTGAAAGATGGGCCTAGTCAAATATTTTTTGTAGTCTCAAATATCAGCACATTATACCATGGTGTAAAATGATCAATTATATATGATCATTTATATATGATCAATGATCATTTATATATCTGTGTTCACAAGCATTAACCGCCTAAGTCGAAAATCATGCTTTTGGAAAAATAACTTTTTATATAAATGTAATGGGACTTCATTACAACTTAGGTAAGTATGTTTTCATTAATAACTTTTTATTAAACAGTGTTAGAGAAATGGGGATTTCACGTAAATATAAAGCGTTTTTAGTAGAATATGATAGCATACACAACTCAGATCATTCTTAAGTCGACTTAGGCGGTTATCGCTTCTGACCACAGATATGTATATTTCGAGACAACTTTGTTTTCGTTTCTGCCATGGCATGAGGTGCTTTACCATAAACGAGCACGCTCGAATTAAGATTTATGAACGGCGCACATTACATTGAGGTACTGAAGAGAATCGTGTTGCCATTTTTAAAGTAAAATAGGGAACGACCTCGTATTTTTGCACAAGATAATGTTGCTATCAAAATAAAAGCATTTTTGAAAATGTGCTCCGTTGAAGTTATGGACTGGCCAGCATGGTCACCTGACCTTAATTCCATCGGGTACATCTGGTACATAAAAATGCTGAATATGATTCGATTGCAGTCTTACAGAACGCCATTCTAAGGAAGTGGAATAAGATTGAACCATTCCTTTCAACTTAATGATAAAGAGATTATTTTAAGCTAGACCAGGAAAATATTCTCACATTGTTTATTGAAATTATGAAGAAATTAGTTTTTTGTAAAATAATAAATAAAACAAAAATGCAGTGTCTTATAGTTTTGATACGTTTGCAAGCATCAAGGAAAGTTATCGTACACACTGAAACTGAAAACGTTGAACTTAAAAGCTTTTTTTTTGTTTCAAGCCCTAAACACATAACGGCGAGTTGCGAGTGCGAGTAAAAACTAAATATTTTGCATGCGAGAATTTGTGCTTTTGTGATTTTATAAAATCATCAAAATGCTTTCGAGCAGCTGATTGTCCTACTGTCAAATATAACCCATTGTCAATTGTATACAAAGCTGTTCATATAACAAACAATAAATATAACAAAATGAATAAAATCGCAATTATTAACGGGTTAAATAAAGTAATTACTATAGTAGGCATCGCGTTTAATGCCTATCAGCTGATTCTCCTGTCATCTGATTTTTCTCGCACATAAAATATAATCAATTCTATTTCCCTTGTGAGTGTTTTTACAACCTAAGTTGGCAATGCCACGCAAAAAAGCTTTACTATCGATCTCGCTTCCACATATAGAAAAAATCATACTGCCTCATTCTCGTTTTTTCTCGGACTCGCAACTCGCCGTTATGTGTTTAGGGCTTCACTCATAATATTATATTTTCTCATATCCACCTGAACTTCTGTTTTATTACAAACTATTATCGATTTTAAGAGAGGCCAAAATATTTCTTTTAAATATCGTATAGTTTATTTGAACATAGAAACTCTGTTTTTTTCATGCTTGCGTCATGTACATCAGTGGTCAAGAGGTACTACACTTACTAGAAAAAGTATTCGGTACACCTAAATTAATAACTGTCATACTACAAAAAAAAAAAAAAAATAAGAAAAATTAAATTATCTAAACTGATTTCTAACAAGTGATTAAGCAATTTATTACTTTTATTTACATTTATTAAAAATTTGTTGTCTTTAACCAGTTTTATGCAGGCAAAAACGTAAAAAAATAAAAATTTCACAAGAAAAAGTATTCGTACATTTGAAATATAAAAAGGGAATGAAATTTATATTAAATATTGAATAAGTTAGTAACTTTGCACTTTTCGACCTCTTTGAGCATATTTGACAATAACTTTGAAGTATCCTCCTATCGAAAATGGCACTATTTAATTATACCCTATACCACTATGTGGTTTGGGTATAATGACTTTGTGCTGCTGTTTGTAACAACCAAAAATATTTGACCTACACCCATCTTTAATTATACCGAGCTAATCAGAATCACTATCTGATTCGATTTAACGATGTCAGTCCGTCCGTCCGTCCGTCTGTGTGTCCATGTAAAGCTTGTAATCAAACTGCAGGTCGCAAATATGAATATATTTTAACGAAATTTGGTATTTGATCTTTTGTCGGCCATTCGATGAACGCTATTGAAATTGGTGAGAATCGGTCCATGTTCAGACCTAGCCCCCTTACAAATGACCCCTATGAAATCAACATATATTGCCATAAGATCCAAATTATCATACACATCTTAGTCAAATTGGGTTTGTATGTATATATTACATCCATTAATCAGTAGTCCAAAAATGAACCCTATTGGACAACTCTTAGTCATAGGCCCCATATAGAACTGCTTCCCGATCTTCACTTAAATCTATCAAAAAACAAAAATATTGCACTGATTCTTCTCAAATTTTGTTTGTATATATTTTTGCAATATACAAGAGACTTTACCATACATGGTCAGGATCGGTCCATTTTTGGGCCTAGTCCCCATACAGATATAGCATCCGATATGAACTTTTTCATGTCTGCAGCCGAAAAAATTAATAAAAATCCCACTCTAATTTGGTTTATGCTTATTTTCTATATCCAGTTAGTTGGGCCTGAGAGATAGGGTCTCTTACTTGTTTTTCTTTTGATGTTATTTCATACTGACGGATTCTGCGCGCCAGTAAATCCCACAAATGTGCTATAGCTGATTGTGGTGGTGATTTCAATTGATTGAGATTGTTAGTTAAGAAATTGGTGAAAAATTCTGAGAAATGGAAAAATTAGACAATAAATGAATACAGTTTGAAAGAGTCGATGTGGAAAAACCAAAAATGGAAAATTTGGAAATGTTGTGAGTATTGAGTGTTATGCCATAATAACTTTAAAAAAGGTGACCAATATGGGCCCTCAAGAAGGACTCAGCGTACTGCGATCCTGAACTACAGGCACTCCAGTGCGTAAAAAATTTTTTCTGTCACCAAAATAAATAAGAAAAAAAGAAAGTGACCAATATGGGCCCTCAAGAAGGACCCATCGTACTGCTAACCTGAACTCCAGGCCCTCCAGTGCGTAAAAAGTTTTCTGTCACTATAATAAATAAATAAAATAAGTTCGTAGTTTTTCCTTCGAAATACTCAGACACGAAATAGTGAGATTACAAGGGACTAAAGGGAGCAAAAATACTGCATATCCTTACAAGTTGTAGTAAACATAAGAACCTACACGACTCAGTACGGATATAGCCACTTAGTATCTAGTTCCATAAGAACCTACACAACTCAGTGAAGATACGGCTAAGTAGTATTCTTACAAGTTGTAGTCACCATAAGAACCTACACAAGAGAAAAAAGTCGCGAGCCAAGATCGAATAAACGGAAAAGTTATAAAATTGTTTCTAAATAATAAAATTAAATGTTAAATTGAAATTTGAAAAATATGAAAAGACCTAAATTTATTGAGGAAGTAAAATGAAAGAAATTAAAGAAGTTAGAATTAAAACAAATTCTTGAAAAATAAAATTAAAAAGTAAAAACTTGGAAGTGTAATAATATCTTTTTTATTAATATCGTACTAGATAAAAATAACAAATTACATGTACTTCGCAACCCACATGTAATAAACTAATATAATAATAATAACTTGTGCCTAGAATTGAATTGGAACTTCAAGGGTAAGTGCAAGGAATGTTTCTTAAATTTTTTTGAAATTGTGTGTAACCCCTATTGAATAAAGAATGGAAGGTCCTATAAAATAGAAAAAAATATATATAAAAAGGCTTGGTTGAGTTTGTTCCCACTAGACTACTAATTCCACACTGACAGACATGGAGGACCATTTATTGTAGAACAACTACAGCTTGATGTTGTGTGCCGTATGTTTTTAATTATTATCATTTTGGATCAAAAAAACTTGTTCAACGCTAGTTGTTTATGTATCCAAAATGTTTATGTATCCAACTTGCATTGCCGGCCCTAGGGTCGAGCCAGTAAGGGCATGACTCGGGCAATTGTGAGATTATGGCGCTATATATTAAAAAAATTAAATCAGTTCTTCACAAGATATTGTAATACGTAATAAGAAAAACATAAGAAATGAATATGTTACAACAAATTTGTATGAAATGATGAAAAATAAGGATGAATATTTAAGTTAATACTATCACTAGCCAATGTATATAGACTAACTAATAGTTTAGTTCTAATTACAATATATACAAATAATGGCTACAAATATAGGAGTTTTATTAATTAACTTAATCCGGATTTAGCGATTAAGCCTTCTTGCTAGACCCGCATTGTGAAGTAACCCGGGAATTTCATTATTGAGCCTCAGCATTATGCCTTATTCCTTCATTTATGGTGCTCATTTTTAAATAACGCTGAATGTCGGCACTTCTAACGTACCATGGGGCATTAACGATATTGCTTAAAAGTTTATTCTGGAATTTTTGTATTTGTTGTATGATGGAATTTTTCGCACATCCCCAGACATGGATTCCGTAGATCCAGCTATAAATGAAGTTTTGCATATAACGTCATACCTAGATATTTGGCAGAGTTTACAAATGGAACTTGTATGTTGTCATTAACAAGTGATATGTAATTTGTTTTTTTTTTTTCTTTGTGAAGTTAATGTGTGATGATTTAGAGTTATTCAATTTAATGCCCCATCTTTGCGTCCACTGTTAACCTCAGCTAAAGCTATCTGTAGTTGTTCGGTTGTAATTAACTTGTTTCGTGTTGTAGATAATATGATAGTGTCATCAGGAAAAGTACCGACCACACAATTTCTATTTACTGGCATATTATAAGCATATAAAAGTTAGAAAATAGGGGCTATTATACTACTTTGTTATACACCTGAATGGATACGGTGAAGCTTGGAATTCTCAGCTTCATGCCTTACTCGAAAGAATCCGTCTCTCAAATATGATTCCAGAAGTTTACTGTAATGTTTAGGCAATAAGTAAATAAGTTTATCATGCCATATACCATCGAACGCTTTTGCAACATCTAAGAATGCGGCAGAACATACCTCTTTCTTTTCTGGATATTTTTCTATCGAATTCGTTATTCTATGTACTTGTTAGATTGTCGAGTGTTTCTCACGAAATCCGAATTGGTGACAAGGAATTAGTCCTTTATTGAGCATTATAGAGTTTAATCTTTTCTGCAAATAAGTTAACCTTCTGGATAATCGTTCTCGCCCATGTCCCATCATTTTGCCTTAGGGCTGATTTTATTTGAGTTGGTTGTTTAAGTTGCTTTGTATCCTTCCATAGTGAGTAGTCATATGTTAGGGTTAACAGATAATGGTTAAAATTTTCCATTTTAAAATTTTATTTGCCTTTTTAGATTTTGATGATATATGTATGTAAAATAAAATATATTTTCTTTTTTGTTCTTTATTTAAAAGAAGTTCATATTTCTGTGGTTTTCTAGAATAACCGCGTATGTCAAAAAATCAAAATGTTCAGGGGAGCTAAAAAACGTTATATTTGAAATTATGGGCTCGATATAAAGTTTTTATTTAAAAGTCCTGTATATATGGGCAATAACTACTTTACATAAAATTTTGAGTCAAAAATCTTCAGAGGAATAGATCCTAGAGAAAAACGAAAAAACAATATGTAAATAACACTTAAAATATGTGGAGATAAAACAACTTATGTCGACAAACGTCGCTTTTTTTTTAAATAAAACTACTAATGCAACCACCCATGTAGACATAAGTTGTTGTTGCTTGAAAAATTGATTTTTTTGTTCGTCAACAAAAAGTTAACGGGACTTGCGATGAGAATATAACAACGTAACAAGAATAATAGTGACAAAAAATAACAGAAATAAACACACAAGTTTTTATAAGTGGTTATAAACTGAAAAATATTCCAAAATTATTTTGCATTTTTTTCCATTAATAACAACGTATTTCGCTGTGTATCGTTTTCTGAGAAAATAATTTGTCAGCGATCAAACGTAGGTTAACATACGTCGATAGTGCTGCAAATTAATTTAATAAACATTTAAGTTACGTCGTTATTTAAAGAAAAAATTAAGAAATGGTCAATATTTTTTTTTTTAATTTAACACATGTAAAGAGTGTTAAAAATTAATATATTTGGCATCGTTAACTCAAAACTGACAAAAATGGACATACGCGGTTATTCCAGAGAACCACAGATTTATCACATAGTTGGCTTTGCATTTCACAATATCAGAGACGATGCCGAAAACACAAAATAAATTGAGGGTAGTTGTGGTGGGATTAAAATGAAAGTTTCCTGAAAATATATCTCAAGGGTGCTTTTTTGGAAACTTTTTCTTGAATTATTCTATTGGTGTGCTGGTTCATTTTAAGTTTTTGTAATTTTTTTTTTTTTTTGTTTTAGACTGTTTGATCATGAAATTCATATTTATTGATCAAAACATTTCCTTATTTGGGGTGTGGAGAACAACGAGGAAAGCTCCATTAAGTTTTATGCATTAAAAATAAAAAAATTAGGAGTCTAATTTAAAAATAAAAATATTTTTTTAATATTTTTTTTTAAGGTTAAACAATATAAAGTTTTTAACTAATTTTGGAAGCTATAAATAAGGGGCACGATTTAGACTGGCGCTCGTTGCCATTCTGCAGTTTTTGTGTTGTAAACAAAAACAATGATGTAAAAACGTTTTTAGAAGTTTTTTTTTGAAAAACAATTAAAACTCCCAATGGATCAATGGTCGTAATTTGAAATATTTTGTTAAAATCTATAAGGCGTTTTCTTATAAACAATATAAAGATATTAGTAAACAATCGATTTTGACCAAAAATGCCCAATTTAAGAGGTATTTCTTTTTAGCTATCTACCACATTTACAGATTTGAACCGTCTGGAACATTTTTTGGAGTAAAATGCATTTAAAGTTGCTACTAACACAAAGTAAATATATCTACAACAAAAATTGATAATTTTTTAAGTTCTGTCTCTATTTAGCAATTTTCATACTCTTCGATTTCTTTTTTATCTATTACGAAATTTTTTATTTTTTTTTTAATATGATATCTACGTTGAGTAAAAAATTTTTTGTAATATTTCAGCTCGTTTTTTACGATTCTTCAATATTATTGTCAAAACTATAACCTACATAGCAAATTTCATTTAGTAGACACACAGAAAAAGAAATGGTAACCGAATTCTACCACCCCAGAAGTATTTACTCAGATAATAAAATTTTTTGTTGAAATTTATAAATATTTAAAAATATTTCTTCGCTTACAGCTTTATTTCTTCCAAAATGAAAGTATTTACCAATGAAAGTATTTATATAAATTATTGAAATAACTTAATTGTTGCAATCATAACATTTTAAACATAAAATGTTTTAACCTTTTTCCGTCCCTTAAAAAAACTAACTCTGAAGTCCATTGGGTCAAGACAGACCCATATATGGATTTATATATTAAAAATCAATATATTTTATAGTTTTCCTTTAGTTACTTATAGTTAATAAAATACTAAATTGTTATTAGTATTATTTTACAAAAATTTTCAGTAATAAATTAATTTTCTAAGTTCATACACTGAAGACACACGGTATTGGTATGAGTTTTGCAGATAAATTTATTACAAATTTTGTATGCTGTTGTCCGATTGTTGTCCGATTTTTGGCAAAAGCAGCACCGATCTCTTTTCTTACTTGTAGTGTGCGTCGATGAAGAAATGTTAGTGGTACGTGCTACAAAACCTGCAATATAATTTTGGTAGTTCAAAGACCGTGGAGGATGAACTATTCTAGCAATGTGGTCTTTTATCAACGGTTCCCCTTGGGATGCAATAAAGAGTTGACGTCGATGACTTTTATTGATGTTCCAATCTGGAACAAATGCGTTGATTATTGACAAATCGAATATATTGGTGAACACAATAACTGGCCATCTGTTTGTTGTCATTTTACAAATATAACTGGCCAATTTTCTAAATAATGTGTCAACCCCACCTGTGGTCCGATTATAATCTAAAATGATTAATGGTTTTTTATCGATGTCGTTTCAAACTTTTCTATTTTGGTGTAAGGTGCTTCGTTTTTTTTTTTTTTTTGTGGCATCAGAAAACCATTGAATATTTTTAGTTCTGGTAGTGGTGGTTCTGAATTAACGTCATCTTAAGTATCATAAGAGCTTCATCAAATTCCACATGATCAAAAGTCTCTGAGCACGTATCGTCATCTTTCTCCAATAACGCAGCACGTATTCCATCTTCTTTTCGTAACATCTTGCAAAGGTTTGCAAATATAGTTGGAGTAGCAAAAACAAAATTTGAAAGAAACTGTACTTACATTTTCATAAAATATATGTTTACTTGATTTAAAAAATAAATCTCTAAGACAACAATTGAAAATAGTTTAGAATCTTTTGAGCCGTAACACTAAAAAACTTTTACAAGAAAGAAATAAAATATAAGTATTTTTATACTCTATGGTCCGCAATACCGATTTTTACTATGCGATTGCACAGCTACAATAATAAAACAAGTAAGAAAATTATACCATGGTTCGATATAGAAAATAGGCATAAACCAAAATTTGAGGGGAATTGTTTTTAATTTTTTTTAGCTGCAGATATGAAAAAGTTCATATCGGGTGCTATATTTATATGGGGACTAGGTCGAAAAATAACCCGATCCTGACCATATTTGGTAAAGTCACTTATATTTTGAAAAAATATACACAAACCAAATTTGAGAAAAATCTGTGCAATATTTTTGTTTTTTTAAAAGATTTAAGTGAAGATCGGGAAGTAGCTCGATATGGGGCCTATGGCTACAGGTATTATTTTTGGACTACTTATTTATGGATATAATAAACACATACAAACCCAATTTGACTGAGATCTATATGATAATTTGGATCTTATTTCAATTTATGTCGATTTCATAGGTTTCGTTTTTATAGGTCTGAACATGGAACGAATTTCACCAATTTCAATAGCGTTCATCCTATGGCCGATAAAAGCTATGCACCAAATTTCATCAAAATATATTCATAATTGCGACCTGTAGTTTGATTACAAGGTTTACATGGACACACAGACGGACGGATGGACAGACATCGCTAAATCGACTCAGAAAGTAATTCTGAGTCGATCGGCATATTGGGTCTATATCAAATATTTTTGATAGTTACCAACAGCAGCACAAAGTCATTATGCCCAAACCACATTAGTGGTATAGGGTATAAATAATTGCGAATTAATATGACCCAAGGATCGTTACTGTTACTTATAACGGTTAATCGTAATTTATTGAAATTTTGCGTAGCATTAGCTTAGCTCACATTAGATAAAGTCATTGAGTCACACATATGTAAACGTTATAGTTAAAATATTTGCAAGTACATTTTGCTGTGGGTGGAAATGGACCCGAGGGACGGAAGAAGGTTAACAGATGTTGTTATAAATTGTTAGTTAATATGGCAAAAACCAAATTTGTGTTTTGAATTAATTTTCGGCTATAATAAAAGAAAAATAAACTTTTAACCTCTTTTGGTCTTTTTACCGAAAGAATGAATCTTGTAAATACCAAAAAATTCTAGTGAAATGATAAACCCAACCGAATTTTTAATTTGTTTAATTCTTTTTTTTTTTTTTTTTTTGAAAAATATATTAAAATAAATTTAAAAGTGAAATAATACATTTCCAATTTTGTTGAAAGTTTCAATGCTCGTATATAAAGTGCATTAAAGCAAACTGTATGATTGGGTATGTGGATTCTTTTTATTATTGTATTTTTTATGTAACAATTATTTTTACAAGATTTCTTCTTTTAGAATTTATTCTTTGAGAAAAATGTATGCCACAACATATATTGCAGTTCAGGGATTGCGGCTCTACTCATATTTGTCCAAGTATCAAAAGACTGTCACCCGTTCCTACTGTGGTGTATTCTGACATGGCATTTGATAATCAAGTTTTTCATGAGCCCAAATAAAATTTTTTCAAGGATGCTGGATATAAACCTTACAAAGCTATCTATTCGGCACCCAAGGAGATCGTCCGAAAATTCCCCGGTAAATCCAAGAAGTTTATTCGGATGTCATCATAAAATAAGTTTGGTTTTCAGAGTTGAGTATTTTTATGGTTGAAATAAAGTGTTGTGGTGTACATAAATACAAAAAGTATTCAAAAATAAAATATGTACATATGGGGAAGGCAACAGCGATACAGGAAGAAAAACAACAACAATTTCAGCTATTTTAAAGATATTTTTATACATTTGTTAAATTTTGGTTAACCAAACCAATTTTTAACATAAAATTACTAAGTTTATAAATTGTTATTTTATCATGTAAGACATATATATTTTATTTATATTTATTTAAATTTGTATTAAAAAATTAATAAATTGAAAATAAAATCATTTTTAATGTATTTATATTTACTGCATTTGCTGCACTTTTTTACCTGGTTAGCATAATAGATGGTTGTAACAAGCAACAAATAAATTCAACAGTGTCTATCAATTTACACAATTATACAATTTATACAATGGTTATTTGGAAAATATAATTCAGAAATCAGAACAGAATAATATTCCCAAAATTCGGTTGGGAAAAAAATTCGGTTGCCACATTCTCCAAATAATAACAAATTTAAACTATTTAATAACAGATATAACTCATCAAAAAAGTATTGTATGATCCACATTTTTTGCTTCGTATGCCAGATTCACATTTTGTACTTCCGATAAAATTATATAAATATAGTATTTGGAATCAATGTCTTTCGAATCAATGACTTTGGATTAGCATTGTTAAAATGAGTATTCAACTCAATCCACATATCTAGAATAGAAAGCCATCTGCTTGGTGCTGCCATCGGCATAACGGAATCTTTGTTAGTCAACTTATTTATCTTCTTCTGATATAATTTTTGACCTACTGACGAATAAGATCTAGAACTAATTATGAGTCACTTTGACTCAAACTTTTACATTTGTAGGGAAGTTATTCATATATATACGCTTGTGTTTCACATAAACGCTCAAAAAAATAAAAACGAAAAGCGTTAATTAGCGATTTTTTTAAAAAGGCGCTACATGTTAAAAATGCACCGAAAAGTAAAATTAGTGCAGCTATCGATCAGCTATCGATGGCTTAATTAAAAAAGGCGTAACTCATTTTGTTTCAAAATAGTGTTTTTTTTTGTTTATTCTGTTTATTCTGGTAGCCATCGAGCTGCTTATTGTCGAAAATATACGGATCGTATCGGCTACAGCAAGTTCAGCCGAGGAAGTTATTTGAATGAAATAGTATACCACAACTGACCGCAAGGATTGTACTTTCGAATAAAAAACCTGAATCAAAAAAAAATTATTAGCTTTTATTTATAGAAAAAATGCATGTCTAATATTGTCCACCCTGTAACATTAGTTATGGTCTAGTACTTTTTGTGTAGAAAAACTAGTAAAAGAAACATAAATAAAAATTCTACTCATAAGACCAAAAAAATCCAAAATTAAAAAAAGCCAAAAATGTGTATTTATAACAATAAGTTTTTTAGATAATAAGTGTTAATTAATAATAAACAATAATTTAAAATTGTAGTAAAAAGTGTAGTGAAAAAAAAAATTGGGTCTCTCTTAAGTTCATTACTACTTTTACGTTATTTTGAATTAACCGAAGGTTTTTGTAGTAAATGTCGTAGCAGTGATAAAAATAGTAAATTGTACCACACAAACGAACACAACTTCTACTGTTTTTACATAAAACAGTAAAGCAAATATATAGTAATATTAAACAATAATTTTACTTGACTTGCTTTAAAAAAGTGGCATTTTCAACAAGCAGTGAACCCATTGAATTATTATGTAATCTACTGTGTTCCTTCATACAAATTCTTTCGGTATAAAATATCCTTTCCGAATATATATTGATGTAGTTATTTTTCATTATTATTATTATTATTTTTTTTGCAAATAACTACTTGTACATAACACTTTGAATAAAGGTTCTTCAATAGAAAATTTTTTTCTTTCGTAATCACAGATTTTTCTCTTGAGACCACATTAAATGAGTTCTTAGAATCTTAGACAAGACAAGGCCAATTTAAGTGGTAACGAAATGAATTTGTTGCCAGCATAATGATCATGACCATATTAATTAGATCGCTTAGATCAGATTTTCTAAAAACATATACATCGAATTTGAATAAAAACTAGTTTCTGTTGTGTTTTAATAGATCTAAGTGAATATCGGAAAGCTGCTCTCTATGGGGACTCTGACTACAAATGGTGCTACACTACTGAGTAAAATGTTCCCACAACATTTTATAACAAAACAATTAGTTGTAGATTAATTAAAATTAAATTTTTGAATGATAAAAATATTAAATACAAATTGACAAAACAAATTTAAGAATTCAAAGAAATATTGTAATTGAAACAGGTTTAAGTTTACAAAGTTAAATTTACTGAATATTTTAGATTGCTAATTTAAGTGCAATTAAAACTCAACTATCAGCCATACACAGATATATGATAATCTGGCATTTGAGTTGTCCAGTCCAAATATGCATACCAAATTTCTTCCATATATATTTTTATTTGTGCCCTGTACTTGGAATTACAGACTGGTGAATGAACAACGCAAAATTGATTCAGAAATTGCTTCTGAGTCAAACGGTGTATTAAAGGTGACAAGTACTTCTGGTAGTTAAATAAATAGAGCAAACTTATTATACCCTGAAAACAGAGTGATGTACAGTTTTGCGAAGAAATGTGAGACTGAGCGAAAAAATAATCAGAATTTAAGCGATAATATAGGATCTGGAGATTTTCTAAAAGAATTCATCAGAGTCCAAGAGATGATGTGCAAAATTTTATAAATTAAATGCAATAAGAAATTTGATTTCTGGGAACTTTTAATAAAATTGCTTCTAAAGAAAAACTAATAATAATAATCAACGCATGTATCTGTCACATAAATCAGTATTAGATTAGTATTAACAAATAAAAAAATATATTCTGGTAATAAAGGATTTATGTTTAATACCCGGAATTTTTGTAAAAATAAAATTCACAAAGCGTTCTCATTATATCTAAATTGTCTCCCCTTTATTCGCATTATAGTTATCTATTCACTTTTTCACATAATAAATTTTTAAAATTTATGTTTTCTATAAGCGAAACCATTAAGTCTCTTCAGACATTTATACAAAAACATTTGTTAAACGTTATAGTTGTTTTTAAGGCTCTCTTGATAAATATTATTAATTCGAGTTATTTATTATTATTTGTAAAAAGTAAAAATTATTATTAATTATGGTATGTTTTTAGAAAAACTTCGTTTATACAGATCATAATAAATACACACTTTATAAAATCATAGTAAAATTTGTCTGTTATAAAATTGCAGATTAATTACACTATTAATTGCAAAATGTCTAAATAGGACGTCAAAATCTAACAAACTATTGTCTGTTATAGTTTGCAGTGATGTTCTGGAAAGTCATTTACAGTTGCATTTACATTTACTGTATTAAAATAATATTTAGCATAATTATTTTGTAATTTTCTATTTGATACTTGATTTATTATTATTTATGTACTACAATTTCAATCGATCAGAAATAACTATTAACTCTTAGGACGAGATTTTAACATATCAATTAAACGTAATTATGTTAAAATCACGTTTTTTAATACTTTAGACTTAAAAATTTTGACAAAACCTTAAAAAAAATAGTTTAACTCACATTGCTTTAAAATAAAAAAAAAAAAAAAACATTTTTATAAATAATAATATGAAATATATATGAATGTATATAATATATGTATATCAATTATACATAATAACTTCCAAATGAAAATCTTTCAAAACTTTTTGACTTGAAACAATACGCCAAATAAATGTATGATAGTTTTTTATATGAAAATAATTCAAGTAATTGAGTTCAAAATTATTCAGTATTAAAATCAAAATCATGTTTTTACTTTATTAAATAAATATCAATGTTCAAAATTTACTTTAATAAGTAAAGTAAAAACATGAATTAATGTGAAAATATTTGAACATAGGTCTAAATAATTTTTAACAAAATCATTAACTGATAAAGATCTAAAATAAAATACACTATTGTATCTCTTTTTTTTTTAAACAAAACATCAAATAGGTATATCAAGGAATTTTATATCGTATAGGTATGTAAAATGTTAAGTTTTACTTAAGAAGCTCAAAAATAAAAATGTCAGAAATAACAGAAAAATTAAATAATCTTGAAAGTTCACAGGATTAATAAAATGTTTTTCCACAATAAATCTACAGAATGTAAATAAATATCAATGTTACAAAATTCTGTTTCTAATGAAATGTTATTAAAATATAATAACATTCGCAATAGACATTGAATAAAATTTATCTTATACTCTGTTCCTTCCCCATATTCTAACATTAGTAATTTCGAAAATGTTAACTTAGGAATATAATGTGAAGCTAACATAACTAAATATATTAACAGTCCTAATATAACAGCAAATATAAAACTGTTAGAGACAGCAAACACAATCATAGAAGCCGTTGAAGACATCAGAGAAACAGAGACAGCATACGACAGCACAAAACAACACAACTAATGTAAAAGCTAACATAAAAGAGAGAAGAGCGAATTCTCAATAAGCCATTTTTAAAATGTGCGCATGAAAGAGCAGGAGAAAACATTTTCAATAAAGTAGTGAGAATTGTGATTTCGGGCTTTTCAATTGTGAGTAAATTAATAATAATTCTCGTTTCAATCACTCACAACGTTTGAAACACACCAACAGTAAACATATAAAGAACGCTAAATTGTTTCTTATTGAACTGTATGGTGGATGCATATAAAACTTTCCGCAATACAATTTAACACTATAGATGGCGGTTGTACGCTTGTTGTTTTTGTTATGATTATGAGAGGTTGTCAAAAAACACATATACATAAAAACCAGTTTTAAAAACATTTTACACTCTTAATTGAGAACGAAAAAAATTAAACAGAGTGTCTGACGGTGTTGTTGTTGCGACAGTCTGTATATACAAAAAAAAAAAAAAAAACATTTGGAATATGATGGAAGATGTATATTATTGAGAAAGTCAAACCAGAAGAGTAGTTGTTGTTGGACGTATGTGTGCATGGTGTTTATGTTTTATCTTATAACAACAACTGCTTACACAAACGAACATTCATACTTTTCATTATGAATATGAGCTGTAGTGGTTTTTTGTTGCTGTTATTGCATTATGTTATAGGAGTACAACAAATACATATAACAACAACAATTTTTTTTTTGGTTTTTTGGGAGGAGTATTATATTACTGTCTATTATTTTGACTGTTGCGATGGTTGGCTGGGTTTGGTTGGTGGTTAAAGTCATAAACTCAAAATGTGCGAATATGAGTATTTTTATCTTGTATGTTTTACTACCAGAATTTATGAATTATGTATATAAAACAACAACAGCACCAATTTTGTACATAGAACCAAAAGAAATAACTCGCGTTTTCTTACTGGTGCGCAAAAGGTGGTTATTATTTTTATCGTTCTTTGTTTGTTTTTACGCTTTTTTTACATTAATATTTTTAAAACGTGATGTCAATGATTTTTGCGCTATTAAATCTTCAGTTTTTACGCAAGATTTTTTTAATATGACAAAACTTAAAAAATTATATGTTCGAAAATACATTTTTATACAATTCTCTATAAACTGCATTTAATTTCTCTACTTAATAGGCTGAACCATCACATAATGTGAACGTTATGTTTAATTAGAGCATATACCTACACATATGTTTTTAGCTGACACTAATTTAAATGTCGGCCATACTAAACTACTCTAATTATTTGCTTAAGACGTTTCAAAATATTCAATCCTATTCGAAATTGAATAAATACGCTAAAGAAATAACTGTGCACATTATTATTCTTTATATTGAGGTTTTTAAAACATTCCTTCTAGATTTTAAATAACGTCTTTTGAAATATTTATTTATAAATGAAAATATATTTTGCCGAAATTGCATTTTCTATTGAATGAACTAATTTATTAGTTAAATACCTAACGCCAACAGTTAAATCCATAACAAATTGGAACACAATAATTTTCAAATGTATTTTTATATTTTAGAGCCAATGTCATATATTATTAGTAACTTTGAAAAAAAAAACTTTTTTATTGACCGTTTATTATATAAGCTGCAACTCAAACATTAAATTTAAACAATTTCTTAAATGTTTTAAAATATTCTTAGACCAATTGTTCCTGTTTTAAAGACTTTTTAAATAATATACATATATATAATATACATACATATGTACATATATACCCCATACCACACTGTGGCCAGCAAAATAAAACTGACCAAGACCCTTTTATTATATCCATCGCCTCAGAATCATTTTCGTACTTGTTTCTGTTTATAAGAACGTTAAAATTCGGAACAAATATTCTTAGTTGGCATCACTTCAAGTATGAGTTTATATTTCATATTTTTTTCTCACCTTTATTTAAGCATCAGTATTGTTGTTGTTGTTATTATAACATATTCGAGTTTGTTTTTATTGCCGTTTTTTCTATTAATTTAGGGTGTTTTATTTCATTCTTAGTGTTTTTGTTGTAAGGGGTGTATTAATATTTTTATTTTGTTTGATTATATGGAATTGCTTTAAATAGTATTTCTTGAGTTTCTTCGTTTTTTATTAGGTGAAATTTAAGCTTTTCATTCACCAAGCGCGCAAGTATTGAATTTATGATATTCCTCTTCTTCGTTTTTATATTCGCTTTTTTTTGTTGTTATTTGACCTGTGCTATTTCGTATTCTGCTTGTTTTTTTTTTTTTTTTTTGTTGTTGTTAAAGGTGGGGTTTTATTTTTTTTTTTTATTTATTTTACTTATATTTTTTGAGAATTTAACAAGTTTTAAGTTATTTTTTATTGGTTAAAATGTAGTGTTCGAAAAAATTAAATGTTTGCGAGGTGAATGAATTGTAATTTATGGGCAAAATTTTTATTTAATTTAAACTTATACATACATATGTGGTAAAAACACCAGCAATGTTTTTAAATTGTTGATCAATTTTACAGTTATAAAATATTTATTACTTTGAATATTAGCTGCTGCTTCCAAAAGATATGGCAATACAGTAGTACCATGTAATGATAATTTAAAGCCACAAGTTTTTTATTAAAATAGAGTCCCAAAAATCTGTTACAATTAAAATAAATATCTAAGGATATCAAAGTTAATGTTCTTGTAAATATTTAATTTTTGAAAAAAATATTTGAAGAAATCCAAATAATTTGATTGGAACTTTATCAAAAGCTGAAATAATTTTATGTCACTGTAAAAATTTAGGAAAAAGTCTTTTCTAAAAATTCCCTTCTATTCGTTAAGAAATTATTCCAAAACTTTGGAATTGAGAATAGAGTTTTTTTTATGGAAATGGTCTTAAAGAATAAGGATTGAAAGGAAAATGTTATAATTATTTGAAATGTTTTTGAAGGGATAAAATGTGTTTATGATGATAATTCAGAAACAATCAGAGTATAACACTTCGAAGTATATATAAAACATTAAAATAAAAACCTTTTAAATTCGGACAACCTATTCTAAAGATCCAAAGAATTTTTATATTACATTCATGTTTTGATCAGTTCATTCAATTCATAGTCCCTCAATTAATTTCCTTAACAAAAATCGCTAGAATTTAAGTTATTTTACCAATTAGCACTTGCTCCATTAATGGGAAGAAAGGGTTAGAATCTTAAGGTTTCTTCGAGCTATACTGTAGAAAAATTCAAATAGTTGAAAGTTTAATTTTCAAGAAAAAGATTTATCAGTTTATAGGTTTAGCTTCGTAGGTTAAGTTCAAGATTAATGTTTTTTTCTCAATTATTTTTGACCAAAACCCAAAGAAAGTATGAAAGCGAAATTGATATCTCGATATCAAATCTAGTTTATAATATCGGTTCTGAAATTGGAAACGATAAGTTTTTGATGTATACCTATTCCGAAATAAAATGTTTCCATAGACGATATTAAAAAAAAAAAAAAATATGTAGCATAATATTGTCTGGATTATAAGGAATATATAATAAGCAGAACTATAAAGATCTAGTCAGGTAGGTATATTAATTTTACAATAATAAAAAAATAATTCTTTAATTGTTTTCAAGTTTTTAAATATTTAAAAGCCTTAAAGAAGTGCAACAAAATTGATCTAAACTCATATACATAAATGAAAAAAACAAGATTTCTAAACAATTAAAAAAATCCATCAAAATTAGACAAATCTGACAAGACACAAAAGAGAAAAAAATTAAAACCACACAATTGAAGAAGCGCAATTACCCAAAAAGTATAAAAGAATATAACTTACAATATACTGAATAAGAAATCCAGACTTAAGAACACTGTGTTACAAAAGTCAATAATTAAGAAAGTGGGAGGTTACCTTTCCCGACAAAAAAAAACAGAAAAATTACACAAAAAGCACTTTATGATAAATACAACTCATAATAAAAAGAAAAGTATATGAAATATACAACAACAAGAATTAAAGCAACAACATTTACAGAGAGTTTTCATAGTGTAAGAAATATAAAAATGAAGGGGTTTTTTTTTTATAATATGAAACCTAAATTATTAAATATTAACGTATAACAGAGTCAGAGGTATTTAGTTGTACCCAAAAGAGTGACAGAGATGCAAGTCAAGGGAACCAGTTGCTTACATGTTTTTTTTTTTGAACACCAAATACATGATATGAATGAATTATGATCAATTATGATAAAAAAAAAAACAGCAAACACAAGCCCACTGATACCATGATAAAAAAAAGTTTAAAATACATTAAGAGAAAGAGCTATTCAGTGAAATTTCGGTTAACCGAAATTAAATTATTGTTACTTATTTTTAAAGTGATATTTTGTATAAACGGAAGTATTTTTTGGTTAAGGAAAACGGAAACGGCTTTTTTCAAAATTCTATGAATGAGTTTGTTTTGATACTTTTTTCTTACAAACAGGTATTTTTACTTGCGCTCTTTTATTTAGTCAATTTGTTTTTGAACTCTCTATCGCTCTTGCTTAATCATTGATAAATTACTTTACCGTAAGTATATGAGAACTGAGAGTTTAACACAAAAAAGGGTGTGAGTATTTTAATTTTGTTGTTTTGTAATAAGTAAGACCGAAATAGCTTTAGAAAGAGAGTGTGTTTGCTTGCATTAGAGTGAGAGAGTTAGCAAGATAAAATATTAATAAAATTATGATGTTTTGAGTTTTCATATTATGAAATTTTTTGTAGCTGCTGTCTCTTTATTAACATTTAAAAATGGCAAAAGAAAAAAAGAGAAAGAATAAAAATTAATGTTGATATATGTTTCATAATAAAAATGATAACACGTTGTTTTTATTTTCTGTGTGTTTTTGTTGTGTGCGTGTGTGTTAGTGATAATATTATGAAGAGCAGTTTGTGAAGACATGGGGTATGAGTACGCATTTAAGGTGGTAGTAGTGAAATATGAAAAGAAAAAAGTAAAGAATTGTTTGAGTGACTTTTTGGTTGGGTTGTTATTATTTGTGAAGTCAGTGTAAGTTTGACGCGCGTGCTGGACGTATCATTGTTGAAATAGTATCGTAATTAAGAAGCAACAAAAAGACGACGTCTTTATTTATTAAAAAGTTTAGCACACACGGTTTTAAAAATACGTAAATTTAAAGTTAATCACAAATATTACTAATAAAAAAGCAACTAAAGAAATTTTGACAAAATCAATATAAAAAAATTTTACAAGAAAATTGATATAAAAAAAATGTAAAAAAGCCGACGGTAATTCAAATAGTTTACAAAATAAACCCTCTACAGAAAAATAACTAATAAATCTCTTTTTAATAAGAAAAAGAGAGTATGAGTGTCTTTTCATTCTATACAAAACAAAAAGTGCGTAATCAGAATAAAATGAGTGCATATACAATATAATATATGACTACATATGTACATATATACTCAATTATATGTATATATATATATATTGATAATTAATAAAACAAAATGTTATGATAAACATCAATCTTTCACGTACCTTAGGCCTAAAAAAGACAAATCCAACAACTACAGAACATCAGTCACTCTCCATCATTATCGTCATATCAACAGCAACAACAAAGGAAAATAATAATAATAATTCGATTACTAAAATAAATTATTAATATTACTTAAATATAAAAAATTGTTTTGATAAAAACATCAACAAAATTAAACACAATGACAGTTATTAAACAAACTTTCAAAAGAACGCAGCATTTTTTTGAACAATAATTTCCCCAACTAAAAACATTGCAATATTAAATGATAAATTCAACAAACAGCAAGAACAAATATTTTATTCTAAAAAATCTGTTTTCAAATATAAAATAAATTAATAAGTTTTTATAACAATATAATAAAAATAAAAATGATTAAACGAAATAAAAAGTAAAACATTTGTTTTCTGATTATACTACACACCTGGCGTGAGTGCTAAAACATTTTTTTTTGTTTATCTAAAAAAACTGAACTCATTGTAGTTTTTTGGTAACAATTTAAGTTATTATTATTTCGGTGTCTTATCTTCTAATGAAAAATATTTTATCAACGGTTTTGTGTGAAATGAGAAGTGATTTTAAGGAAACTCATCAAGAAACCATTAATAAAATGATACAATTTGGTACCGTTAAATATGGAATTGTCAAACAATTGAAAGATCGTGCTAAAAGCGCAGATAAAGGTGAGTTTTGAAAAAGAAAACATTATTTTAAAGTGATAAATACTTCAAAAAATGTTGTGTTACCAATAAGTCAATAGAAGAAAAATATTTAATAAATATTTATATACCTATGTACATAGCTTTCTTTTTTTTGGAATTTGGATATTTGTAAGAAATGTACTTTCGGAAAATTTAGAGTATTTTTATGAGTATAAATGGAACTTTCAAATTATATGAAAAATTACCAAAAGTTTTTTATTTTAAGAAGTAATTATGAAATAACTTTCAACCCATATTACCAAAAAAGTTTTTTTTTTAACAAATTTAGAAACGTTTACTAGTAAGAAAATTAATCAGTTCTACAGCAGAACAACATATTTTTTTAAATTTTTGTTTAAGAGATATTTAAAATCCTACGATTCTTTCCCTCTGTGTATTTTAAAAAAAAAACTTTTTTATTAAAGAAAAAAGCAAAATAAAAAAAAAAATAAATATTTTCATTATTCAATTATAATTCAAAAAGCTAAAGATGGCATAAAAAAATTTTGTTTTTTTTTTAATATTTTAAAGCAGTTGTTACTAACATTTTGTGACTTTTTTTCCAAATTGAAACCTTAGTAATTAATATATATATATATATATCAAATATAAATATATAAACCTTTCGATTCGGGCACCCTTTTGCATAAATTACATTGACTTTATAATTTTTTGATTTTTGAATAAAATTTGTGCCTCGTATCTTCTTAAATTATAACTGAATAATAAAATAAATTTTAAATTAAAATGAACATAAATCTTTGATGCAGTCCATATGTACATACAGCGGCATATAAGTTTTTTTCAATATACTAAAACACTATTTCAAATCTTACAATTTTAACAAAACTTAAAGCTTTCATTGATAAAGACTTCACCAAATAAAATCTTTTGTAATTGAAATATATTTTCGAAAAGTTTGTTTAGACAATTTTTTTTTTTAAGTTAAAGTTTAAACTTGATTCAAGTTGGTTGTATAGATACATAGTTTGGTTAAAAGAAATATAATAAAAATTAAATAAATTTACTCGTGTTTTTAAATTGTTTAACAAATAATTTTATATTAAATTCGGTCAAAAGCTTAAAGACAAATGTTACACACCATGACAAGGTACACATATCTCGTTACAAAAAACTAGTCAAGGAAGCTATATAAAATGTTTTTTAAATGTGTTTTAAAAAATTATTTTAAATCTAATTTATTTAAAATTTGAATATTTGTTAAAACTTTTAATATCAGTTAAAACATAATAAGCTACCCAGGCAAATATGATGATATGTGAATATGTGTGATCATATATTTAGGTTCATGTATGATTCATATATGTTTGGATCGGAAAATTGAGGGTACATTTCCATATATGCTTGTGTATTATCATATATGATTATATATGCACATATGCATATTCTAAATCTTTTTTCTTCCTCTTTTATTTTCATTTTTATTTTATAATTACTATAATATCCAATTTATTTAAGCTTTTTTTAATTTTTTTTCTTGATAAAACATAATTGTCATTAAAGTTTTAATAAAAGCAAATTTTTTTAAATAAAATTTTAAATAATTGGTGCAACCAAGATTAAAAAAAATTAATACGAAACAGATGGAGTAGAAAAATACGAAATCACTTTGAAACTTAAAAAAACCTTTATGTTATTGGTTTTTTTTTTAACATTTAAAAGAGGTAGCAGTATTGAATAAAATAAAATTTTTTAAATCCTACTCATTTTTTAATTAAGTAAATCCTCTATTTTTATGAAAAATGCAAAAAGAAGTGATTAAAAAATTCAACTAATAGCTTTGTTTAAAATGAACTTTTAAAAATAAATTCAAATATTTTGGATATATCATTTTATTTTTTTAAATTTAAATATGATTTGTAGGACCACCTTTCAAAAATATTCCAAAAATATTTATCAAATCAAAACTAGTTTTGCATTTCAGAAATAAAACACATATTAAACTCCATAAAAAGGCACACAAAACAAACACCGAATATCACAAAACAAACAAAAAATTAATTAATTATATTTGTAGGTATAAAAAAGTTACCAATTTCTGTTAATGAAAAGCCATAAAACATAAATTTTTGTTTTATAAATATCATTAACAAATGCAGAACCTCTGCATACATATGTGTGTATGCATACATACATAATATGAAGAAAAGAAAAAAAAAATAAAATAAAAACAGGTACAACCAGATCAAAACTATTAAAAAAAGAAATATAGGGAATTTAAAAAATAACCTAACAAAGATTAATATTAATAAAACTCTTATCACATTTATTAACATATTAATCGCATTTGGAAAGCAAATCAATAAACATTAAATTTGTCATTTATTTACAAAAAAAAAAGTAAAAATATTTAAGGGTTATTTAAAAAAAATTACGAGTTCGATGTTATGCTGGCTGATAAATGCATTTCGAATTCGCCAATATAATCGTCTAATGACAATATAAAATTTAATTTAAAATATATTTTTGAAAATTATTTTAAAATTTAAATTCATAAAAATGTATTAAAATTTTGACATTTATAAATTCCGGTGTGTTTTTAAATTAGTTAATTATTCATGTTTGTTAGCTTACTTTCTTATTATATATTAATAAACCATATTTTGTGTTTTAATATTTTTGAGAAACATAAAATATTGATTGAATTATGTAACAAGCATGCTATGATGAGTCAATTTTTAAATATATGCACTATCATTATAAAGAAGAAAAAAAACCTTACTTCAACAAATTAGGACAATTTCATGAACCAATTCTGAACATTCAATTATTCCTGGTGTTTTAAATAAAACAGCCATAGGAATTAATCGAAAATGCACTAAATTTTTATATAAAAAACAAATTATTTTTTTTGCTCCTCACAAAATATACATTTAAATTTAATATTTTTTTTTTATACTTAACTTTTTCTAAACCAGAAAATCTATCACATGTTCCAAATTTAAATTAATTTTTCTTGTGTCGCTGACTGAATATTGAGTTGTAATAGTTGACATAATTTTTTTTTTATAATTATGTATGGTTTTGATTATTATTGCTGGTATTTTTTTTTTATAGAAACATTATGTAAATCACAAGCATTTAAATCAATTGTTATTAACCAACAAATCAATTGTCAACAAGGTAGTTAATGAAGAGTGAAACCGTTTATAAATTTATGGTTGTTTATTTCTTTTTAAATTTTCATCATTTAATATGACTGATTTTAAACAATAAAAATTAATTTCTCAAAAAAAGGTATTAATAATCGTGCACAAAAGTCAATGCTTTCTGTGGTTAATAAAGAAGTGTTGAGTTGAAAAAAAATTACATCAATTATTTAAGCTTGAATGAGAATAACGGAAGTTTATGGTAGTTAATTACATAAAAAAAATTGTGTAAAAATTTTGATAAAAAAAAATTTTTTTGGATAAAATTTTAGATTTGTTTAAAAAAATTTTAATTATAAATTGTTATTTAATAGGCTTTGTAGGAAATTAAAAAAATATATTTGCTTTACATATCTGTAAAAACTAAATAATCCCTTGAGAACTGAACTTAAACCGCTAGAAAATTGAAAAAAGTTTTTTTTTTGGGATTAGTGGTTATCGACCCAACATTTCTCAACAAGACTTTCGTTAAAAATATATTTATTAAGTATGTGAGAAAAGCAATGGGACACATATGTCTCATTGGTCGTTAATAGTTAATATTTTTTAACAACTAATTTAATCTAATCAAATAGATTATATTGTTTTTTCTTCATTGTTTGTGGAAATTACTGAATTTTTATTCCCGCCCTTTTACAATAATTATCATAAAAAATTCGGATGCCATAAAACATAAATATTCTTGATTCTTATAACAAGCTGAGTTGATATAGCGATGAACGTTTGTTCGTCTGTCCGTCTGTGG